>CM056172.1:26341162-26438164 GCA_029691765.1 Entomobrya proxima | reverse complement strand
AATTATCCCACTATTTTTTTAATGTCAAAAATCCATATTTCGGTTTGGATCACCAATAGTAGCTAAGCCTTTGAAAACTGAAAATAATAAACTTTAAGGAAATTAAGAGTCAAGATGTTTGTCATGAGTATGAAATTTATTGTGTACAATATAGTGTGTAATTTTCCATTTGTAATATATGTTATTTGTGATTCAAAACTTGCCGACCTGCCGTGCACCAGCATTCCGTAACATTCAGCATCTTCAATCTGTCTTTTGACGGAGCAACTTAATTCAAACTGTCATGAATGCTCATAATCATAATTATTTCGTCTGCATTTAAGATCAAAGACGCTTATCACTCTTCTCTCATAATATGCACCAACATACTTCTAAGTCAGTATGTTTGTACTTGGCAGCCTCAGCGTCTTATATACGCTTAACCACAAAGATTGAGCAGACCGAGTTCTAAAGGTTATCGTGGATTTGTTGGTTATCTAATTATCATATTTTGATTATTTGGATGTAAATGAAGAAAAATGTTTGGCTCAGCCAGATTGGTAGGAAGAAAACTGAGTTTTTGTGGAGATTTTATAATCACTTATTTTTCTGTCTCATCAAAACTTGATTTAAATGACGTGACTGATATGCTCCTACTCGACCATACGTCAGTGCTCCAGTTAGACTTGACAGTTCCCACTGTGAACTTGTCAAAATTGCAATTTTCTTTCACGTTAGCTCTGTCTCTCTCACTATCTTTCTTTCTCTTGGTCAGCGCACACAATGATCGATAAATTGTTAGTCTCCGCACGTGTTAATGGCAGGCTAGTGAAGCCTTGCTGGAAGTACCTACGGAGACAGTCTAACAATAATGGCGTTTCCCAAGCACGTCGCCAACTGTACAGTACCTCCAAAAACAAAGCAGAGGAGCTAGAAGGTGGCGTGCCTCCGATAAAGGAGCTTCGTCCAACGCTTAAAAAGCCTCAGTTTGACATCCGGGGAAAATGTCTGGGTATGCGTCGCGAGGAACAAAGCGTCTGGGAAAGACGCGCTCCTCTAGCTCCACTCCACGTGAAAATGTTGGTAAAGCGGGGCTGTCGCGTTCTCGTGCAGCCCAGCAACCGCCGAGCATACCCAATGCAAGCTTATAGCCAAGCGGGAGCCATTATCCAGGAGGACCTTAGTGACGCGGACGTGATCTGTGGAGTGAAGCAGGTGCCTATTGACTCGCTTATCAAAGAGAAAACCTACTGCTTCTTCAGCCACACGATAAAGGCACAGGAAGCGAATATGCCACTGCTAGACGCAATTCTGGAGAAAAATATTCGTCTGCTGGACTATGAGCGAATGTGTGACGATGAGGGCTTTCGGGTTGTCGCCTTTGGCAAATATGCGGGTGTTGCGGGAATGATTAACATCTTGCACGGCTTAGGACTCCGTTTGCTGGCCCTTGGTCATCACACTCCCTTTATGGTAAACCAAGCACAATATGGGCTAGCCAAACAAAAACTTTGAAAATGCTAACGCATTTTGGCATATTTTCCATCTATTTGTTCTAGCACATTGGTCCAGCTCACAATTACCGCAATTCTGGCATGGCACGTCAAGCTGTTCGAGACGCTGGCTACGAAATCGCGTTGGGCATGATGCCCAAGTCCATTGGACCCCTAACTTTTGTGTTCACCGGAAGTGGGAATGTAAGCCAAGGAGCACAAGAAGTGTTCCAAGAACTGCCTTTTGAATACGTTCCCCCTGAAATGCTTCACAAAGTGGCAGAACACGGAGCCATGAACAAGGTTTACGGATGTGAGGTACGCCGCCATGATCACCTCATTCGAAAAGATACAAAGACGTATAATGCGCGGGATTATGACGAAAATCCTTCAGCATACCTGAGTACCTTTTCGAAAAAGATTGCGCCATATGCCAGCGTCATTATCAATGGAATTTACTGGGCAGTGAACTCCCCAAAGCTAATGACAATTCCAGATGCCAAGCATTTGCTTCAACCCACCAAAATCCCGTGGCTACCCCCTTCCCCAGGAGCCCCTTCCTTGCCGCACAGAACCTTGGCCATTTGCGATATTTCGGCTGATCCTGGAGGCTCCATTGAGTTTATGAACGAATGCACTACAATTGACAACCCTTTCTGTTTGTATGACGCCAACAGGTAAAGTGAACTCAAAAGTTCAGCTAAAAAGCTCAAAAAATACTGATTTTTTTGTTATTCAAACACAGAAACAAGGACGTGACCAGCTTCAAGGGTCCGGGAGTGTTGGTCTGCTCCATAGATAACATGCCTACTCAACTACCTCGCGAAAGCACAGACTTTTTCGGCGAGCTCCTATACCCATACATTCCCGAGATTCTGCAGAGTGACGCCAGGAAACCATTTGACCCGGCCGACTTCTCGCACGCCATCAGTGGCGCCATAATAGCTAGCAACGGTAGTTTGACCCCCAACTTTGAATACATTGCTGAGCTGCGTCAACGAAATCGGGCCAAGCACAAGGTCGCTGAACTGATGGAACAGACTGATGGTACGGCCAAAAGGAAGCGCGCTTTGGTTCTAGGAGCGGGTTACGTAAGCAGTCCACTGGTTGAATACCTAGCCCGTGAAGAAAACAACATTAACGTCACGGTAGCCAGCGCACTCAAGGACGAAGCTGATGTTCTAGCTTCCAAGTACTCCAACGTGGAGCCGATTCTGTTGGATGTTATTGGACGACCCGACCTTTTGGAGAACTTGATCAGCCAAACGGATGTGGTGATCAGTCTGCTGCCCTACAGCCTCCACGCGCAAATTGCACAGGAATGCATTAAGCACAAAACGAACATGGTCACAGCATCGTACTGCACGCCACAAATGCAGGAACTTCACGAAGCCGCCAAGGATGCAGGCATTAGTATTGTGAATGAAGTGGGCCTGGATCCCGGTATTGACCATTTATTGGCCGTGGAGGTGTTTGACGAAATCCACAGTCATGGCGGAAAGGTGGAGAGCTTTGTGAGCTACTGCGGTGGCTTACCCGCACCCGAGTGTTCTGAGAACCCACTCCGCTACAAGTTTTCATGGAATCCAAGAGGCGTACTCCTCAACTGCTTGAGTGGAGCCAAGTACTTGAAAGCCAATGAAGTAGTGGAAATTAGCCCTGGAGGAAGTCTCGTGAGTGAAGATGAAAATGTTCACAAAATTGACTTTTTGCCCGGATTTGCACTAGAGGGCTACGCCAACAGGGATTCCCTGGCTTATAAAAGTCTCTACAAAATCCCAGAAGCGCATACCGTACTGCGTGGCACCCTTCGCTACTCTGGATTTTCGAACATGATGAAAGGGATAATCAAGCTGGGTCTGATTGACCCCAATCCACATCCTGCCTTGCATATGCATGGACCGGAGATTAGCTGGCGACAGTTTATATGCAGCTTGTTGGGTCAGATGGATAGCAACATCTTCTACGACAATCTTAAGAACTTGGTGCTGAGGGAGTTACATGGGGACAGGATTGTGCTGGAGGGACTCGAAGAGTTGGGACTACTTGATGATATCCCAGTTGTCAAGCAGGGAACGCCCATTGACACCATTAGTCACTTTTTGAACAAGCGGCTTGCATTTGGTAGTTTACATATTTTCCAAAATATTAAATTAATTATGATGAAAGCATGACAAACTGGCTAAAAAAACGTGGTATTTTTTATGTGAGCAGATAAGGGTGAACGGGACTTGGTGGTATTGCGACACGAGATTATGGCACGATGGCCCGATGGCAAAAGGGAGTTCCGGGGTATTAACCTCGTGGTTTATGGTTGCAATAGTGAAACAGGTTATGTTTCGGCAATGGCAAAAACGGTGGGCTATCCTGCAGCCATAGCAGCAAAAATGGTGCTGGATGGGGAAATTCAGAGTTTGGGAATGGTGTACCCTCTCACGTCGGAGATTTACAGGCCAATGCTGAATAGGCTCAGTGCGGAAGGAATTACTGCTACTGAAAAGATTCAAGTCTTGGACAAAAAGGACTTTTAACCTACTGTTTTTTACTAGTAATGTTGAATAAAAGATACGTAATATTATATTATATGTCAAGCTTAGTGATACAAGATACATTTTGTAATGGAGCATATTATAAAAACGGAGAAACGTAGCATAAAAAATGAAGAATGAATGACAGTTTTGGGACACAGGAAGAAACTGTTGTTGCGTAATTTACTGCGTTTTCATTTGTACTGAATGCGAATGGGTTGGTAGGTTTTGGGAACACTAGCTTTCGTAATGTTGCATAATGCATCAAAATACTTTCTTGTGCAGTTATTGGTTCCGTTCGGAGAAAGTATCTTCACCGACTTCCGCTTCCGTCTCCTGTGCTACATTTGCATATTATATAAAAGGTGCACAGACCTGGTTAGTTTTCATTCTGCAACGGAGATCTCAAAGCTGTGCAACCTGACCACAGCCACTGGTGAAAGCATAATACTGAGTATTCAACTTATTAACATATATATTAGCGAATTGCTGGTTCGTACAAAGCTCTGATATATTCCTCAGCAGTTAAGCAAATTTAAAAACAAAGTTTCTGAAGAAACAATGGACAAGAAATACAAGTTGGTGTACTTTAACATTCGTGGGTTGGCTGAGCCAATTCGATGGATGTTCCGCTTACGGGATATTGACTTTGAGGACGAACGCATCGACTTGGATCTGTGGGCCGAGGAAAAGCAGCGTAAGCAGGCTTGGCAAAAGAACGCTACTAATTTTGAAAAGCCTAAAACTTTTTTTTCTGTTCTAGGTTTTACAAGGCAAGTGGGCCAACTTCCAATACTTTACGTTGACGACACGTTGGAGCTTACCCAAGTGCATACCGTAATGCGCTATGTGGGCAAGGAACTGGGCTTTATGGGCGACACCGAAATGGAAATGGCTCGGGCGGATGAGATAGTGGAAATGGTATACGAGCTGCGACTATGCGCGGTCGACCATTATGACTGCTATTCCACCCCAAATCCGGACATTGTGCGACACACAATTTTTCGGGATTTTCGCAACGAGAAGAACATTTCCAAAATGGTTCTCATGAGAAAGAGGCTCCTACAGAACACTTTTCCCAAGTATTTGAAAAAGTTTGCCCAATTCCTGGAAGATTCGGGTGGACAGTATTTGGCAGGCCAAAATCTGACTTACGCAGACCTGGCCGTGGCTAACTTTTTGGATGTCTGTGAAGATACCATTAATCCAGACATCTTAAACGATTTCCCAACATTGACGGCGCTCAAACAGGAAATCTTTGAAATTCCCCAGATTGCCGAATGGATTTCGGGTAAAAAGTTGGTAAATGCGACTGGTGCTTAAATTAGGGTTTTTGTAGTCACGCAAGTCATAGTGTGCGTGGGAGGCAAGGATATATTGGACTAATGTACGAAACCTGCTATTTTATTTGTGTTTGATTGTGCAAGCATAAGTAGCTCTCAAAAATAACTTGCTAATAATGTATCACAAAAATGTATGATTTATTTGCAAAATAAAAATACCCCATGTTCATTTCGTTTATTTGGAGTTCTGCGTTGCTGTTTCTTCATCCTCATATTTTTATTCTTATTTCTGCAATGAAATGATACATGGAGACATTTAGGGATCTTAAAACCCTCGAAATCAGCTTGCATTGCATCATTGGATTTATCTTCCTTCTTCTATCAATAGCAATAAAAAACAACCTATCAATCTTCCACAAAAATATGTCAATCATCTTTCTAAACTCCTACAACCGAAGCTAAAATTAAATCGGTTGATTTAATGCGAGTATTAACAAATTATTCCGACAATCGTTGACGCAGGTTTACCAGAGCTGAGTTTTCTCGTCAACCAAATCAATTAAGATGATTGAAATAACGCACTTACTTTGACAGTCATTTTTGCTGCTGAGTATAAAGAGGTTCCAGGACATTGTCTCCTTTCCCATTGCAGATTTAACCTCGGAGAAAGCAAGGAAAAAGCGCTTAATTGGACCGCGCGTGTAAAGGAAAAACTATTAATCTAGTATCAATAGGGGCAAGTTGCAAAAGGGCAGTGAATTTAGAATGGAACGACGCTACCGTTTAGTCTATTTTAACATACGTGGTCTTGCAGGTAAGCCGAAAACGTATAGCCTAAAAACCTATTCTGATAACCTTCCACTTTCTCAACGAAGAACAAATTTTGTTTGAAAACGCGTTTAATATACAAAATTTTAAAATGTATATGCATTGCAGAACCTATTAGGTGGATGTTTGCCATTGCTAAAGTCGATTTCATTGACGAGCGAATTAATCTTGAGGACTGGAAGGAAGAAAAAGAGCGATTTGAAAAGCAGGTGGGACAACTACCCATTTTGTATGTGGACGAACAAGTGGAGCTCACCCAAGTGCACTCGATAATGCGCTTTGTTGCCCGTCAACTCGGATTTAATGGCAATTCTGAAATGGAAACTGCCCGGGCGGATGAAGTGTGCGAGCTGGTGTACGATCTGAGGTTGTGTGCTGTGGCTTACAAGGTAGGGTTATCTGTCCGTATTTGTTTCATATTTTCAAAATGTAGCTAGTTCTTTTGTAGTTAGCGGGGGTATATGATTGACCTTTTCCTACATTTTCTGAAAATTAGTAAGATTAGTAAACAGTCTAGAGAATTATAATCGCTCTTAGAAAGTGTACTTTTAATTGGAGCTAATAGCTAATTCATATGAAACTAAAGCATGTCCAAGTACTACTGTGACTTTTTTAAACGCATTGGTCCTCAAATCCCAAAGTGCAAATGAAAACCACTTGAGTGCAGTTTTGTAGCGTACTATTCATAGAAGATAATTTTAGTTATTTTAAGATACTAGCGTTCTCGGATTTTTGTTCACACGCTCGAGAATTAGATGCTCAAAGTTCTCTAAATTCCTGTTTTTTAAAGTCACACCTTGCAAGATTTCTCATATCTTCTGTTGTACTCATAGTTTTATCCTGAAACTCTGCACCTAGGTAGCGGAAGAAACGGGCTTTGAAACCTGCATGCGATGGATGGTTGCGACAAACTACGTATAATTTTATCAGAGGCTGAAGTTTTACGCATTTTTAATGAACACAATTTGCTAAACGTAAAAACGGGTCCGAGAAACTTTTTCTTTATATACAAAACCGTGAATTATTGAATAACGAAGTTCACACATGTTTTAAAGCCTGGACATTTTAGAGTACCACAGAGCTTAAAATTTTCCGATGTCATCAGCACTTAGCTAAACAATACCAAAATTTTAAAAGCATAGGCAGACGGCAAAAAATTTAACACATGTTTTGATTTAATTAGGAAGCTTTGAAAGGTTTTTTGATAAGACATTTAAAATAATAGCTAAAAGCATAAAAAGCAAAACGCAGTTTACATATTTTGATTTCCTGGTTTGGTTTTAAAGTTACAGCCATTTGATGGGAAAAATTATGTGAAGTTTTTATTCCTGGAAAAATGACATTTGAAGGTGTCAGAGTTCAAAGCCTCTGTACATTACGCAAATAAATATATTGATATGAAATATTTTAGGTTATAAGCTACAAAAAACGGGCTACAAAACTGCACTATATATGTTATCTAATTCCATTTGTTTTTGAAGTACTGCTTTATTTAAATTAGTCACAGTAGTACTTGGACATGCTTTAGTACGGCAAACAAATAAGATTTTTATAGTCGTATCCCTATATGAATCATTCCTTAAATTTCATTTCATTCTGGCTCAACGTGTTTGTTTTGGATGCTGTTACAAAACTTATACAAAATTCTGGGTATAAAGTTTGGGAATTTTAAGAAGTTTTAAAATTCTAAAAACAACGGATTTGTAGAATTTTAAGGTTAGTAATAGAGCATCAGACAACTAGAATCTACCAATACCAATCACAGAACCTTAGGTCGTTATAGAGACTACAGGCATGTGAAAACTCGAACTATGCGTAAGTTAGGCTTGTTAAAAACTACAAATATATAGGTAGTAGTACTTCGCGAAGGATTCTATTGTTCCAGAGATTCGTAATATGAATTTCGTCTTTATTGACGATTTCACATTTTTTAAAACTATTATTGGTTTATGGCATTGCATGGTATTGCAATTTATGGCACCACAAGCCCTTAACCCCTTATTTACTGAATTGCTGATAAACGCATACACATTTTCCCATAATTTAAAAACGTTAAAATTCCGTCATTTTCAATTAGAACCTTTAATAATTTTACTTCTTTTTCGCGAACAATAAATGGTTATCTGTCTTGGTAACAAGGACTCCTTTACAACCAAAACGCCGGACATTGTGCGACATACAGGTAACAAATAGCGAATGTATCCATTGAAACTTTGGCATTCTTGCTCTTATTAAATGGCCCTCTTTTTTAAACAACACATTAGTTTTCCGGGATTTTCGTATGGAACCAAGTCTTGCGAAAAAGGCTTTGTTGCGCAAGCACCTGCTTCAGATTCACTTCCCCAAGTATTTAAAGCGCTTCAATGCTCTGCTAGAAGCAAGCGAAGGGGTAAGCTGATACACTGTCTGTGATTCCTTTTTTGCTTTGACGAGCTTTACACAAATCTGCTCAATTTTCTCTTTCCCTTTGTGCAATTGTGCAGGACTGGATCGCAGGAACTAGCATGACTTACGCGGATCTTGCACTAGCAAACTTCCTGGACGTAAGTGTGGAGAACGTAAACCCGGACATTTTACAAGATTTTCCAGCGTTGGACGACTTAAAAAGTCGAGTGTTCGAAATCCCCGAAATTCAGGATTTTATTGCAGCCACCCGAAAAAGTGGGCTTTATGGTAGTTCCAGTTAAAATCATTCTACCTCTATACCAGTTAATACGTAGAACATGAGTCTCTATCTCTATAAATAATTTCTGCTCTCAAATGCTAGTCAAGCGACAAAGTCATAAGCAAATAAAAAATAAAGCCAACGTAACCTGATTTGATGCAATGAAGCAGTTATCTGTGTATCATGATATCCCTGTGGATATGCACGTTGTTGTTGTTTGTTTATCTGTTGACTCGTCGGGGTCACTCGGAATCTCCATACAAAATATTTGCCAATTTATCACCATCCTATGCTTACTTATAACTTTCACACTTACACATTTCTCTTTCTTTCTTTCATGGTTTTTCCATAATAAAAATCGTAAATAAAAATAAAACGATGGATTGACTAGAAAAGCAAAGGCCATATCAGTAGAGAATTGCGAGAAGGATCATCCGCGTTTCATAGTGTGCTAAGCAGCATAATATCATGTTAAGTCTGCCGAGATGTACATCGCTCGACAACCGTGCTGCAACGTAAAAACATGTACCTGAAAACGTACACTAAGATCATCAGTCTGTTGCTGTCATATTGAGTTCAGAGTATAGTACTTGTAGACATCATAATAGTTAAGTTCACCAAATTGTATATGCATGCAGAATACGATTCATTCCAATTAGCAATTGTATATGTATTCTTTGCAAATTCATTGTCGAGCGTTACACCTCTCGGCGAATTCAACAACACCAACCAGCCAGAAGCACCAGGGAACGAGATACAGTGCTGAGCAGAGAAAGCAAACCTCCTGCAGAACTCCTCAGGCTGACAGAAGCCACTTGTCTTTTGGCCAGGCTTCATCGTTTTCTCCCGTGATCGTCGTGAGTGGTTTGCTGACGCATTGTTACATAGTTACACAACCTCATTCTGCCTGCATATCATTTCCCTAAAACAAAAAGACAACAGGTTTTTACAAATGATAAAATGTGGACACGCACTCATGGCTTTCCAGCAACTATTATCATCGCAAACAAACAAGAAGGGCATCAATAAGAAACGAGAGAAGCGTCACTAGTCTTTGTACTGTTTCTACACGTCCAAAGTGGTATTGACAGACATAAACGAGTTTTGTTTTCGTGGTTCTCTCAAAGGAAACACTATTTTTACGTGTTTCTTTTTCCAAAGAAAATATTTTCTCCTGTGCTTTCTAACTGTTGCTACTTCTACAAACTTTGCTTCATGGGGACAGTGTCACAGTTGACTGCTCTCAGTCTATTCGTTCATTATACTATAATTGCGATTTGAACAGAGTGCGATACATCATCTCATTACTACCATCAGTGAAAGAAATAAAGCAAAAGACATGTTGACACAGCATCGAATAAAAACCGATAATTTCGTACATACAGAACGGTTGAAAAGCGTCAGAGGACATTCATGAATTTCTCATTGAATGGTAGTGCCATTATGGCAGAGTTGAAACAGCCGAGCTGTTCATTTTCTTTGCAATAATAGCGCACTTGTGCACGTGGTGCCACTTGCCAGTTTCACAAACTACAAACCGCAGATGGGAGAGAAAACCATTTCAAGTTTTCTTTTTAAATTCATGGAACTATTTGATCATTATTCTGCCTGATGGAAAGAGTTTTAAAGTAGTAAAGAGTTGAGAGTGATAGTACAAAAGTCATGTTTAATTAATGATCCAGTGTTCATTTCGAATGGGAATGTTTGCTGTGTAACTATATTATTGATGCCTCTTTTAGCTTTGTACAAAGTATTCTGTACACTATGGTGCCATAACCGCTGTAACTTTCACTTTGTTTGCCATTTTGCACGAAAGCAAGTTTCAATCGTAGGTACAGCAAGACCCACTGGTCACTGTTACTAGCCCACACTCCTCAAAATGAGCAACATAGTAAATATTTTGAATACTATATAGGTCCATTCGTCTATTTTGTGCATTTTTGTGTGTCAGTTTTGGAATCGGAGAGCGTGTGGCTGGTAGAAAATGTGTTTTACCATTTTGACATTATACGTTATGTAAATAGTGTGTTTTAGCGTCACACACAGGAAGTGGAGAGAACAGGATAGGAATCCTAATCAAGTGGAGCGAGTGCTTCTGACTGGAATTCTGAATTGGGTGAGGAATAGTTTTTGCTCCCGCACTTACTATTTACGTACTACTTACCTGGATATACAGACCTTTCTATCTATTCTCTCATAGTCTTTTACTCTAGCCAAACAGGTAGAATGAGAAAGTAGGACTTTTTGGAGTATCAGCTTTCCCCTATCCGTAGAGAATTTAAAAGGTACCCTAAAAATGTTTTTTGCCTTAGCACCAAACAGGCCACTTCATCACACGCTACTGTGAGCGTTGCATTTATTATTTACGTGCCCAAAGTGGTAAAAATAGAGCGCTTCGTGAGGATAAGACAGTAAGGAAACAGAGAAAATTGTGTGTAGGTGGTGCCGTGGGAGAAAGTAATGAGTGGTAAGTGTGATGGTATGTACATGAAAGAGAGTATGGTGGAGGGAGAGAACGAAAGCAAGGTGAAAATTGCAAGAAAAATGAAGACGGTAGTATGAATTACGTGTAGAGCATGGATTGAGAGAAAGTTGATTATGGTCAGGAGTGTGAAATAAAGGGAAGGCTGTGAAAAATGTTAAATGTTGCTTGTGGCTTGCAATTGCAAGGCTACACGGGAAAGATCTAATTTATTTTTGAAATGTAATATCCACGAGAGTGTTAACGGGCAGCTATTTATTTTTCAGACAGGACGATAGACATAAAACTTTGAAGGAGCGCGTGGGAAAAAGGAGAAACTTTTGCCTTGGGGGTTGAATCCCAAGAATTGGCTGTGAGTTCTCTTGATGGCCTGTACATGTAGCGGGGCTGATGAATAAGTTTACTTTTTCATCTGAAAATCAGTCTCCATTTTTGTTTTACTCCGATCCTTTGAGCATTAGGCTATGCAGCAGCCTGTGTTTCCCATTGCCCATATTATGGTTTTCACTTTTCTGCACGTGGAGATTACTCATGGGTTGATGTTGAAAAGTGGTCGATGGCAAACTTTTTTCTGTGTTGAACTAAATGGCTGGGGATTACGGATGATGAACGGGAGATGTCAAAAATATGAAAAGAAAGACGGGGAAAAGAAACAATCAGATTAGTAATATTAAGTTTCGTTTTCCTTTGTGGCTTTCCCGTTCCCTCGCAGTAACAAATTTTAATGCAAGCTGAAATCTGAGGGTTAGTTGAAATATAGCTGCCTTCCAACTCTAGAAACATATTCGTTTGATGTATTAATATGTTTCGTTGCAAGTCAGTTTTTTCTGACATTTGGCTTTCATTCTATGCTGTATCATATCATACTTTATTTTTTATATGTGCACATTTACACATAATTTTGGCATGATGGGTTCAAGCTGACTTTGACCATTGACAAGGACAATGAGGCTTGGCTAAAGCCAAACTTTCATTTTTAGAAGCAAAAGCGAACATCATAATCATCTGCTGCAGCGAATAAAATCACCATGCCTGAGGGAAATTACGAGCATCCAACGTCATTTTTGTAATATTAACTATGTTTCATGCGGGCTCTTTGTTTTATCCCGTGTGTGTGTCTCCAGTCAATCCCTGGCTTGACATTTAGCTTCCAGTCTTTTCTAGACATTGCGTGATATTTTAATGCTGCCAGAGCAATACATAAATACATTTCCAACTCTTCCTCGTCGATACGATCTGTAAAACATGATTCATACTATCTGGCAGTTGGGTTGAGAACCGTGCAAGTTCAAAGATTTGCTTTTGGTTCTTGAGCTTTTGAATTTATGAATTTATATTTCTTAATCATAGAGTCTTCCTTAAGCAGATTATAGCTTTTGCGCTTAGATGAAGTCAATTGATAAAGTGTTCAAGTTCCCTCTGACTTTTCTGTTCTTCCACTCCACTTGAAAAGATTACAGGAAGTAGAAACTCCTCCACTATACGAAGTTTTTAACTTGAACTACGCATCAATGCAATGCAATCTTTAAGGATGAAAATAAGCCAGATTAATACGATTCTATTTTGACATATTTGAGTAATATAATGTCAAAGTACACGCGTTGTTAGTAACTCACTAAAGGTACATAATATTTATGCTCACGGCATATAGAATACTATATGCATAATATGCTAAATGAAAATCGCATGCTACAAATAGTAATAGACATCAATAGCGCAGTATCGTAGCAAAAGTTCTTGTTGTTTTGTTAATAAGCGCAGTGTATATAAATAGGCAGTTATAAATATAGACTTCCATCCAGGAATGACGCACCCAGCTTGGACATGGGCACATTGCATGCACTTTGCTCGAAAACGTTCGCTCTATCAATTTTAATATGTCAGCAATACCATATGATACTAATAATGCAGATTTAACATGGAAAATGAATTTCAATAAACAAATAAAGCAATAGCAAATGCAGTAATTAAGAATCGAAGATTAGAACCCCGGGGCGGGGCCTTCGGCCCACAAATAAACGGATTTTAACAAATGCACCTCATATTTGTAATCCTGGTAAAAAATGGACCTGAAATCATGTGTCACACATGATGTGTCCATTAATTTGGAAAATTTAACAATTAAGGTCCCAAATCAGGCCCTAATTAGTTAAATTTTACCAAATAAACATCATAATTGTAATCCTGGTCAAAAATGGACCTAAAATCATGTGTCACACATGATATGTTCATTAATTTGGCATATTTGACATTTGAGGCCCTAATTTCAGGACCTTACAATCCGAATTTTAACAAATGGACTCTGGATTCGTAATTTTGGTCAAAAATGGACCTAAAATCATGTGTCGTATGATATTAGTCATATGTAAAAATGTTTGACCGTTGGTGACCTCTGACCTTTGGAGTTGACCTATTGACCTGAAATTCAATAGTGATCTGTCCGAGGTCCACCAGAGTCTGTATACCAATTTTGGTGGAAATCGGATTAGCCGTTTCGGAGAAAATCGCGTTAAAACGGACGGCCGGACGGCCGGACGGACGGCCGGAATAGGAAATTAGAAAGAATCTTCGATTCTTAATAATCGCGATTACGGTACGGATGTAATTACGGTAATTAATTAAAGAATACGTCAAATGCATATACAGAAATAAACTTGTGAAATTGTTATTCATGTTTCAAGTAAACCATGCGTCAGTTGTTTTCATTGCAAATACAAATTTTACAATATGCAAAAGCTAGAAACTCAATTACAGAATTCAATTACTTAAGCATAGTGTTGAGTAAGATGAAACGGGAAACAAGTGAAGGATAAACGTACACACGTACTTGAAATTAAAACGGCAGCAGCAACTTACTCTAGTTTACTTACACTACTTTGCTTCTATTCTATCGGTAGCACTGAATGTTTCCCTTATAAAATATTTTGTCAGTCCGTAAGACTTGAGTCCGTCTCCGCATACGACATCTTGAAAAAGTCTATTAAAATCGAATTCTGTTTTTAGTAGATCGTATATGAAGGTTATGGTTATATAAATGAAGAAGCAGTATGGTAACCATGCAGCAAAGAAGAAAGCTGTTGCTAATCAAAAACAATTAGCTACATATAACGACTAAATGAATTTGGATTTTGACAAACGTTGGGTTCATTAATTTGGTAAAAAAATAACTCATAATCATGTGCCACTTGCATAGGACATAGGTCACATGGAACAAACTTAAATTGCCGCGACATTTTGACCTTTTATTGACCAACGCTTATGGAAGAGAAAACGCTGTTATTGACCTTGTATGGGAAATCTGCAGTGCCGAGTGTTAAGTAAGGCAATCGTTTGGCGAAAACAGAAATTTGAAAAAAACTTTAACGCTTAGGTTCTAACTTCAAATTTCGGCATACTGGCCTAGGGTTCGTTATTTTGGAACAACAAATAAAAAAGTGGTCAATAAAATTTTTAATCAAAATGAAAGCTATGTATAGTATCACTTCAACTATCACGTTATACGTAAACTTCAATCTACTAAACAATTAATTACTCTGCATTTTGCTACTTTAAAATGGTCGCGCTACCTCTTTGATATATTAGCAGTGAATTTATTATCACTATCATCATGCGTGAAACTTAAGAAAAAAAGATTTTAGTGAAAGGTTGAGTAGGGAAGAACCTCGAGGGAATCGATGTCAATTAAGCTTTAATGGAAGCTTGCTAGCATGTGCATAGCAGCGAACAGTGTGAACCCACTTTCGTTTGATTTTAAATAGCTGGGCATGCTATCCTCACAAATAGAAGAGCTTCAAAAGTGGGCTGATGAAAGTTTAAGCTTCTATAAAAGGATGACTCATTCCAGTGTAAGCTAACTTTTTTAATAAATATATTACTTTACTGTTTATATACCTATATATGATTGCCTAACAAATGAAAGCACCAGACTTTTCATTGCACGATATAATGAACTATAATACATATAACATTTTGCGCTTTAGAGATATAATTGGTACTCGAAAGTCAGTAAAGTAAACAAACGAAATTCTTCGAAAGAAGACAGTATTGTCTACCTTCAACTATTCACCATTAATAGAAAAACATTTAATTGTTGTTGTGCCAACTGGGCTTTAATAACAGTTGAACTGTTTGCTTGATTGTGAAAGCATGCCATGCGAAGCTTAAACCTTTAATTTTAAGTAAATGTTTGCAAGACGTAAACAAAAATTCAAGTCACATCTTTCAAGATTTTGCAAATATTTAACCTATCTACCAATTCAAAGCATCAAAGGTGATTACGGTTTATCTGTTATCTTAACATAATAGTTGCACAATTGGAGATCATGCTAGTAATGTAATCTACAAGTACAGTGCCACATTTCTGTCTAAAATCCAACCTAAAAGGGGAAAGGGTGTAAAACTACTAAAATTGAACTCTAAATAAAGCAATAGCAAATGCAGTAATTAAGAATCGAAGATTAGAACCCCGGGGCGGGGCCTTCGGCCCGCAAATCAACGGATTTTAACAAATGGACCTAATATTTGTAATCCTGGTAAAAAATGGACCTAATATTTGTAATCCTGGTAAAAAATGGACCTAATATTTGTAATCCTGGTAAAAAATGGACCTAATATTTGTAATCCTGGTAAAAAATGGACCTAATATTTGTAATCCTGGTAAAAAATGGACCTAATATTTGTAATCCTGGTAAAAAATTGACCTGAAATCATGTGTCACACATGATATATCCATTAATTTGGAAAATTTAACAATTAAAGGCCCAAATCAGGGACTAAATAGTTAAATTTTAACTAATGGACATCATATTTGTAATCCTGGTCAAAAACGGACCTAAAATCATGTGTCACACATGATATATCCATTAATTTGGAAAATTTAACAATTAAGGGCCCAAATCAGGACCTAAATAGTTAAATTTTAACTAATGGACATCAAATTTGTAATCCTGGTCAAAAACGGATCTAAAATCATGTGTCACACAACATAGATCCATAAAATTAGCGGATTCGAAAATTAAGGCCCTGATTTCAGGACCTTACAATCCGAATTTTAACAAACCAACCTTGAATTCGTAATCCTGGTCAAAAACGGACCTATAATCTGTGACACACAGCATTGATCATTAAATTAGCGGATTCGAGAAAATTAGGCCCTGAGTCAGGGCCTAAATAGTTAAATTTTAAAAACAAACCGTGGATTCGTAATCCTGGTCTAAAATGGACCTATAATCATGTGCCACACAGATAATGGATGCATTAAATTTGCAGATTCGAAAATTAAGGGACCCTGATTTCAGGACACTTACAATCCGAAGTATTTAACAAACGGACTGTGGATTCGTAATCCTGGTCAAAAATGGACCTAAAATCATGTGCCGCATGATATAGGTCCTATTTTAAAATGTTTGACCGTTGGTGACCTCTGACCTTTGGAGTTGACCTATTGACCTGAAATTCATAAGGGTTCTGTCGGAGGTCCACCAGAGTCTGTATACCAAATTTGGTTGGAATCGGATTAGCCGTTTCGGAGAAAAACGTGTTCGGCCGGACGGCCGGACGGCCGGACGGCCAGACGGCCGGAATAGGAAATTAGAAAGAATCTTCGATTCTTAATAAGTAATAATATACAGTATACTTGAAATTGATGATGCAAACTGACGTAGCGAATTTCGCCATGAGTGGTCTCAGCATTTGATTATACCGATTTGGCTTAGCGAAATATCACAAGGTTGAATTGAATTAGGAATCGAGAATGGGCGAATCCTTCTATTGCACTATTGCATTGTTGGTACAACGGGAGAAATTTTTGTTGTCAAATCATAAATGATGAGAATAAACAACATCATTGGGATATCAACATGTTCAGGCCATATTCAAATTTTGCCTGCAGAAGTACTTTTCTTTGCACTGGTACAAAAGCCTACTTCAAGTTTCTGCATTCATCGTGACATCCATACAATAATATGGAATCTGCAAGACTCAGTAGTCCATGTTCAAAGCTTATAACTCAAAAGCTGTGATGATGCATGAAATGCACGAAAAGAAAATTATGTTCTCTTTCAAAATAAAGTGGAAGCTTGAATTGGCATTAGATTCCATTTCTTCTCTTCCCGTCCTCGCTGGAAAACCCTCTGGTCGTAAGTCGAAACAAGCTAGCTGTTTTCTCTTTTCTTCAATACATTGATATTGTTATTATTGTCAAAGTACTCTCGGTTCGGTTCTTCCCACGCATTTATCATTATCCCCAGAAATCCATGCACAATTTACTTTCTCCCGTATATCATATTTCTTGAAATAGGTGCACACGCATTGCATCGTAGAAACAGCAGACAGGCAATGTAAGAAAATAAGAAAAACGAACCTGCAATTGTGTTTATTTTTAGATTGCTACGTCGTTCTATCTGAAAAATTCCTCTCCGTCTCAATTCCACTGCCCACTTTATTCCTATGCGTGCCCTCAAATAATGCTTGTGGGCTTTTCGAGTTCTGTACTTTCTTTCATCTCGTTTCTTTGCGTCCAATTTTCTATATGTAACCACTGGCAAGAGAAAACTAGAGCAAGGGAAGTGAATAAATCGAGGGGAAACAAAAGAAAGAAAATCTTGCCTAGAATTTTACCAACTGAAAATGGCATGTCCACAAGTGTTTCTTTCATCTCAAGATGTTTTATGGGAAACTTTTTGTAGAAAATACTTGGATTCTTTCAGTGTCTTATTCTCTTTTATTCTCCTTTTGCTTTCCTGGTACTCTGAACACGAGTACGGATGAGCAGGTCAGACGTGTGATCAAGTTATGTTGGTAGTACATTGAGTTTTGGTGTACAGTTACGTATGTATTATGTTGGTAGCACGAAAAGCAACATAAACGACAATTTGGTTTAATTGTGGGGGATGAACTTGGTGCTAACAAAGCTATGAAACTAAGTTATAAATACTTATATAAACATAGTCAAATGACAAGATTAATATTTTAAACAATACCAATTCGACTTTGAAACCATTTAAAAACATTTTAAATGATTGAAGCTATTTATAAAACAATCATAATTTTTAACGGGCCCATGTAACAAAATTGAAAATGATTTAAACTGTTTCATATTAGAATTTGGACATACCTAAAATGATTAATATGCATTAAGGTGAGTCATCAAACCAATACAACATCGTTTGAAACATTATATTTGGTCTTCTTAGAGTTGCCTTCTAATTTTTCAAGCCTGTGAATATATTTTAGAAGTGTTTGAGAAAAAAAAATTCATTTTAGAATGTTTTAATGAAAAAAATTAATGTTAAAGTAAAGTACCATATTAAGTTTTTAAAAAAGATGAAGCTGCTCGGCTCGCAGATAGTGAAAGTGAGAAAATCTGTCTAGTGTACACATGAGTGGCCATGTTATGGATGCACTCTCATCATTTTAAAGATGACACATGGAAAGTTTTCCCAAGAGAGAGAGAGAAAGGGAAAGCCGAAACTGGCACACCACACACAGGAATAATATATGATTGGCAAGAAAAGAAGCCTTGATGGAGCAGCTCTGCTGACATACGAAAATGAAGGGGAAAGTATTCCAAGCATGAAATCATCAATGACAAAGCACACACCTGAAATTCCTTTCACTGATTTTCTTTCTGCAAATAAAAAGCAATAAGCTGCACACGCAAGCCGAATTTTCAAATAGGGTGAAAAACCCCTTCTTCTTTCGCACCACTTGAATTTTAACTAGCTCCCTTTGCACCGTCATATCAGAGTAAAAAGTGTCTATTTGCACACTACTTTAGCACACATGTCATCCTAATTTATCATCTACTGTCAGTTACCATTACCATTACTCTGAGAAAAGTAGAAGACGAGAGATAAAAATTGGAAAATTAGGCCTAGGTGTTACTAGTGCTAAAAAATCCAAGAGTTGATATAGTATCCTCAACGATGAGCATCTTGTAATATCCGTTGCGCATTCAATAAACTAATATTTTCAATTTTATATAATGGGTGCGAAAATTAAATTTCCTGGTACTTTCACCGTTCCTATCTCTAGCTATCAAAACGCTAGATCAAGATGTGAATTGTGCCGGTTTTGAAGAGAAAGTGTGCAGGTTTTCACTTGATTTTTATCTCATTTGCAGGAGCCTAGAGAAGTGGTTAAAACCAGCCAAAGGAGCTTTCTCCCTTGTCACATATCAGACTTCATCTTTTGCTTATCGTTCATTACGAGAGTATCAAATTTGGGACTAGTAGTAGCAGCTTGTCGGTGTTCAGCACATGTATGACCGGAGGACAATGTCCCCCTCCACCTCTGCGGCGGCTGCCAACACACCCGTTGGCAACGACAACACAGCAACGGCCACCTGGAAGGAATGGTTTTGTACGTGTGCCTGCTGTCGGAAATGCTGGTCTGTGATTTGGAAGTACTGTTGCTGCTGTTTGGATTCGGGCAGGGACCACAGGAAACACTCGATCAGGAAGGAAGATATCACGTATATTCTCCAGGTAACGCAACAATATATTGGATAGTAAAGAAGATGGACGGGTTCTATCTATAATTTCTTGTCTTTGTAAACGATCCCAACATGACATGATGATGACAAATGCTGATAAACGTAAACAGGGATTAGCCATTAAATTTTGTTGACGACAGCACAAACAACGTGGCGAGTTGTACTAAATGTGCGTGGGAGTGGGTTTCAGCAAAAAACAAAACTAATATCCAATCATTTTCATGCATCGATGCTCTCACTTTGTGAAAACGATTACACACACGTCAATTACTATCTCTATTGCCGTAAATAACAAGCTCGGGATACTTTGTCGTTCCAGTTGACATTTTCAATTTAGAGTTTGTAACCAGATTTATCTAACTTTTTCTCATATTATCCAAGTCACATGAGTCACATGTACAAAAGTGAGTATTTGAAATAGTATGTTTTATCGGTGCAATTTTGTATGTTTGAAAATGTGCAGAACTACGTACGCAATGATGACTTGAAAAGGGACAACAAACAAAGTGTATGAAGAAACACATTTGCAGTCGGGCTTGGGGTTTTAAACACAGATAAATTGGAAAAAAGGAAAAAAGTAATGTTTCATAAGAGTGTACGACTCCCAGTAATTCATGATTTTTATGAATCTGGCTCTTGTTCATTCAAGTTCAAAGTTGCAAATATTTGTAGTCTTCCCGTTAAGATCTCGTACAATGTAACATTTAAGCAATAACAGTAATATGGTTATGGAATAGAGGGTTGCAGAAATAGACTGAAAGTGAAAACTCTGTACTCAAGCTTGTTAGAGTGTTTGATTTTTTGGGGCGAGACAAGAATATTATGGAGTCCGATTCAACTCATCTCCAAAAAAACTGGGGATTCTTTTGAATATTGTGAGTATGTAACACAGAAAATACGTACTTATATGAAAAGATGCTTATAATTACATTCAGGTACACTTGTCCTCAACTACACATTAGTTGCGAGGAAAATTGCAAGAATCAAGTACATAAGAAAGCGAGTTTTCGCTCTTGATTTTGATGCAGAGTGCATGCTTTCTCTGTAAAAGTAAAAGTACATTTGTCGTTTTCGCTGTAGAACGCGGAGGGTGAAAGTGGAACAAGCGACACATTCTCGGACGGTGGAGGTGCGGCTGGTGATGGGGAACGTCATGGCTCATTCACTTCTGGATCCCTTTCCGTTGGATCCTCGTCCTATTCTGGTGGCGGAGCTGTCGGTGCAGCCACTTCCAGCAGCGGACCCTTCGGAGCTTGCTCACCCAACAAGGATCTCAAAGACTTGGTGTACGAGAAAATTGAGGTAAAAACTAAATTGTAGAAATATTTCACGACACAAGCAATATGAATGTGCAGTCGTAAAAACATTATGGCGCGTGTATATTCCCGACAGGGCAATTTCTTGTTGTTTTCCTGGCTTACGTTGGCAATAAAATGCCAATATTCTTTATCGAATGTGCTTAAAACTTGGCTATTGGCAAATGTGGAATATTATGTGCTTGTGTAACAAGTTTGGGAATTAACTCACGCTCACGTTTTTCGTAGTTTTGTTTTCTTCTTTGCGTGCTGCATCTCACGAATTTCATTTCATGGAAAACCATTTCCATTCATTCACACTCAACAAAGCACATGAAACGGCAGAATGGGAATCGGTTGAGAAGATGAAACAAAAAGACAGCTCCAGAAACTAGGCTGACGGCTGAAAAATAATGGGATTCAACTGTAAATGTAATACGGTGCGAGTGGAATAAAAATTTAAAGCTTGCACAGGTTTCACTTTAAATATATGGGATTTTATTTATTGACGGAGAAAAAAGTAATGCAATGAAGATTGGATTACATAAGGAAAATTTTATAGCTGGGATAGATAAGGCATAAATGTAGATTGCAAAGAAGGGTTGCAATACTAACGACAATATTGTTCTACTTTCACTTTCACCTTGTTGTATTTAAGATTTGTAATTTGAAAGGCAGATAAACAAAAAGTAATGTTGGTTAAATGTTGGTTTGTTATGAGTGGAGTATTTCTTATATTGTTGATATGCAGGCAAGAAGGGCGAGTAACCAGAGCCAAAGCGCATCTTCGACATCCAATACTTTCACAGCGTCCGCCTTTGGACGGAAGGAGTCCACGCTGTCCACTGCGCCTCTGTTGGACTTCAGGTCGATTGACTTTTGGAATGCATTCAGTTTACCGGGTAGCAGTAGAACCGTTTCCGACCCACAGCCTGTTCAGCCAAAACTGCTGCTGAGCCCGGGACGACGAGACACAATTAGTTCGCAGGTAACCATATCCAAGAGCCCGTATTCAGTAGCAACATCCACAAGTAATTTATTCATTATTCATTGTTATCCATTTATCACAAAAATATCATAAAGTGAAAATCCCTCCCAAGATTCATTCCAGCAAAATTATAAGCATACAAAAATTGATTGCAAATTTGCAGAATTTAATCTTTTTTTTCAAAATTATGCGTATGTAAATAGTTAAATAAAATTTGTAAAATGCCTTTACGCGTTGCAAAATCAATTAAACCTTCCAAAACAGTGCCGCGTAGTGTGACGGTCATAAAACCGTCCACTGCTCCGGCAAAATTGAAGGAAAAGCCGAAAGGAATTGTGTCGGTGACTGTCAGCCTTAAACCTTCTAAATCCTTAACTGACAACAAAGTTGCAACAGTAAAGTCGACTATTCCTAAAAAGAAGAAACCGGTGCAAAGAAACCAAGCACTTCCACAGACTGTAATACATGTTAACAAAACTTTGAGTCATGCAACAAATTGTTGTCAACAAGTTTGCTACTCAATTTATGATTTTCCTCGCCTTTCTCCAGTTGGTCCGCCAAATTTTCAGTTATATCCCCGACAAGGATTTATCTCGTAGTAAACTGTTTTGCCTACGTCGACTGGGCAAGTCATGGAGAGAAATTGTGGACAATGAGTATTTACCGTTTTACCACAACCCTGCCTCTGCCTGGACCCCGTACTTGCCTGATCGCGTTCCAGAAGACCTGCTCTTGCTCTCCAAGGACAAGACATTCAAAAGCCACGCGGACATTCAACAATTTGTGGACTTGAGCAAAGTGCCAAAAACACGAAATCCATTTCCTAGCCGCGAGATAAAGATGTGGTGCACTTGGAGTTATATCAAAGACAAGGATGACGTTCTCCTATGCTTCCGCAATTGTGGCCAGTACATTTGGTCTTTCACTTATGTTCTGGGGCCTATGCCCGACAGCCTTCGCATTGTTTATTCCATTCTTCAGCATCTGCCCAATCTTGAAGACCTACGCCTTGTCAATCTTGACAGTGTGGTCAAACAGTCGGGCTACAAGGATCAAGAGGACAGGAAGCTTCCCGAGTTGCCCCAGTGTGCACATCTCAACTCCATTGCTCTTACTCACTGCTACGAGTCTTCCATTTTGGATGACCTACTTACTAAATATGGTCGCAAAGTAGAGTGCTTGGAGGTTGAGGGCTCAGCTATGCAAAATAGTCGCTATTTCAAGCGGGCCGTTGTGCTACCAAGGTTGAAGAAGCTCAAGGTGAATTTAGTGAACGAAGGGGTGTTGGACTTGTGTAGAAAAAGCTGGGCACTCACTCATCTCAGTTTGGCACGCAGAGAGGAGTTGAGCTCTGCGACCACAATCAAACAGCCAGTTGCATCAGTGAGCCTGAGCCGCATTCTGGAAGTGTTGGAAAACTACCGCAAAACACTGGTGGAGGTGCACTTGTTCCTCGGCTTCTTTGATAAGCCAGTCAATATGCGCCAAATAGACCAGTTCACCACAACCTACAGAAAAATTAGCAAACTTGGT
Organism: Entomobrya proxima; assembly: GCA_029691765.1. Lineage (NCBI taxonomy): Eukaryota > Metazoa > Arthropoda > Collembola > Entomobryomorpha > Entomobryidae > Entomobrya > Entomobrya proxima. The sequence continues at coordinate 26,414,596 of CM056172.1, read as the reverse complement.
TTGCCGCTTGAGTACATAAAGTTGTGGAGTCAATGGAACGTTCCCGACAAAATTCCGGGACTTAAGCATTTGGTGTTTTATGACTGGTGTCAGTGGGCCGGAGGAAGAGCTGCGAGAGGAGACTATGTTAAAAACGGACTGAGAAACACAGACACTTTAATCATTAGGGAAGCGGTAGCCGGCGCTTGGAATCGGTGTTCAGAACTGCAGACCGTTACAGTGCTCTATGGCAAGTCGGAAGACAAGCCGGTGTACAAGGACTCGAAAAGATTTCGACGGAAAAGTGGACTCACAGTTGTCAGTAGTCGCAACAGTGGAGAAACAGTTTGAAAATGTCTACAAATTCTAATAATTTAAAGTCCCAATAAAAGCTTATGCTAAAAAACATTTAACTGAAGTAGTGCATGTTTTATTGGAGTTGTGGTCATTGAATTGAATAGATTATTGAAAGTGCATGATAAACTCTCATTTATTAATTGATGACATCCATTTATCCAAACTATGCTTAGGGCTCAGCAGACCAAATCCGCCCTGATTTGTACGAGCCCATGGGCGCCGCTGGAAATGGGAGTGGAGGTGAGGAGGATGGAGATCCTCCTACGTGCACCGGTGCCTTGGGTGCTCTCCACTTTTTCCTCAGCTACGATGTCCATTCTCGCATTCTTACAGTGCGATTAATTGAGGCTAAAGATCTACCAAAGCCGATTACGCGAGATAATTCGAAAACGGATCAAGCTCACTCCAATCCCTACGTAAAGGTATATAAGAGTGCACAAAGGAAAAGTCGATACTAAACTCTTTTAGAGCAACATTATAATTTTTAGTGTACTTTTGACAGATATGTCTACTGCCAAATCAAAAGGACTCCAGACAAACGGCCCTTCGCAAAAAGACCCAGAACCCTCACTTTGATGAGAATGTGTCCTTTGAGATTCCCTTCCGGGAGCTTCAAAGACGCACACTGCAGGTGAGTTCCCGTTGTTCCAACTTTGCCTCTAGTACTACTTTCACCGGAGAAAATTTATTCAGAGCCTGAATATTATTAAAATGCTTCCTTCAATCCCTCTCCCCCTTTTCAGAAGATGGTAATAATGATAAAGCAAATAATTGTTTTTTTGCCTCTTTTCTTCTTCCTTCGCCTTTCAAAAGCCGACTGTGTGTGTGCATGTACATAATCCTAACTTGGTTTTCTCTAGTTAGTTAGGCAGCTCCCTCATGCATGATTCATTTCCTTAATGATGTTCTCCCTTTCCCTTCCTCCTCCTTGCAAAAAAAACGAAAGCTGGAGAGAAAGTCCGCGTGCATTGTGGTGCGCTCTGACATGGCATTTTAGACAATAATATATGTAACAGCGGGGGGACACAATATTGCCACCATGGCTAGATCTCTGCAGAACACTTTTTAGCACAAACTCCTACACGTTTCGATATAAATAATAAACGAGAGTTTATATATAATGGCCGGGACTAATATTGCCGAAGTAGTAGTTGCTACCATAAAAGAGATCACACTAATTTACTTTCTCTCCTCTGAACACACTGCTGAATGAAGAGAGAAAGAGCACACACTAATTCCATGCCTTATCGTATTGATCGCGTTTTTCACGCTTTTCCCGTTTTTCCTGATGTCATCCTGTAAATAAATAACAAAAGAAATGAAATGAAAGCCAGAAAGCAGGCATAACACAACACTATTCATATTATTAGCCGCAAAGTCAAAGCCAAACACTAAGTCAATTCATTACATAACTGCCTAGTTGTTTGTTGGATTTTGGTTTATGCGTTTTCAATAATTTCTGTGTGTAAGGGTATTGGGTATTGTTTCTAGTGAAAAGAAAGTGGGCAGATATACATAACTCTATTTTGTCACTAAAGCATAAAGCACAGTCTTCGTTTTCTCCTGAGCATTTTTTTCTCTAGAGATCTATTGATATGTTGCATACTACATACCCAAAATTTATAACTCTTCATGTCTTTCTAAAACAGGTTTTTGTTGCTATTTTGAACTTATGGTAGAATAATTTGATTTTTTATTTATTTGTTATTGCTTCTTACTGCTATTAATGATAGCGTAATTATTTTTTGGTTATTTCCAAATCACATCCGTTACTGAACCATTACATTGACATAGTTGTCTAAATAAACGACAAAATAAACCGTACAAATGGTAAAAGTAAGGTTCACGTGTATTCCCAGTAATTTTTCACCTACTCGATATCCACTAGTGCCTCTGATTTCATTCTTCTGGACACAGGAAAAGAAACATCCTGTTTGTTAACAAAAAATGATTTTTTTTGCTGACACGCCTTTTGCTTTATTGTCTACCCCATTCTTCACGGTCCATTTTTTCATATTTTGTGTGTATAGGTAAATCTCATGATTTATTATTTTTTTGCACAGATGGTAGTTAAAGATTTTGACAAATACTCAAGGCATCGAGTGATTGGCCAAGTGCTACTTCCCCTGGCGGACATTAACGTGCTCAAGGGCGTCTACTTCTGGAAGCCCTTGGAAGCTGTTCAAGCGGTAAGCAAAAAATCAGCAGAGTGTGCATAATACACAATCAAAACTCTAGTCGAACGTTATGCTTTCATTTCATAAATCTGTTGTTGTAAAGGTATACACTATGAACCATACACATTTTCTTCCTTCCTGTTTGAGAAAGGGCACGACGAAAAAGTTGAATGGGGTCTTGAAGACAAAAGTTTTTCAAGTTATGTTGTTATCCTTGGTGTGATTGTGGTATGGCATGTGGTGTTTGAGCTCATATACCCTACCAACTTTTTCTACGTTTTCCCCCAAGAAATGAGGGAAAGTTTGTTAAGGTGTTTACCCTTTTATTGAAGAAACAGCAACTTTTTTGAAAACCACACGACAAGGGCAAGGAGAAAACTTTTTTTCCTTTTATTTTCAGCTTGACAACTTACAACGAGCTATTATCATTACAAGAACTCTACAGGGAAAACTTACATACTAAAACTCATATATGCCAGATTTCAAAATGATTTTCACCATAGGATAGGTGCTGGATTTAAATTGGAGTAGTAAAGTTCAGGTCAAACAATACTACATGATAATAATTGGAAGCAAACTCTACTTTCACTCACTGCCTCCGGTTTTCTTGTCGTGGTTCTGACATGAATCCCCTTTCGCTGTTACAGCATTCTTTGCATTTTGGTTATGTTGTTGTGTACACAAAACTATGTTTACCTACTTTTTATGCTGTCGAACTTTGAATTAATGGCAAGAAAAACATGTTGTCAGTTTTCGGCTGTGTACATGCATGATTTGTTGTTTTTAAGCGTTTTACAAGTACAAGAAGAGGAAAGTAAAAAACACGTGAAAAGGATGTTTAGCTATTAACTTTTTAAAAATATCCCTTTTGCTGTTGCCAGTTTATGTAAGCAGTGTAAGTGTAAGCAATAAATTTTGCCACGTTATCAAGAAGAGGAAGTAGTGTGCTTTCTCTTCAGACACATGTAAAGTTTGCGTCTTCTTTCACCCCAATGCACACAATACCACTACCGTGTAGCTACTAAATGTGAAAGGTTAGCAGAGAAAAGTTTTGAGCAAGTTTTATCTTCTTCCTTGACTCATTACATAACTAGAGGGAAAATAAACACAAAAAGTGCCGATCGAAGCTTTTATACTTTTTTTCTAAAGTAGTAAAAGCTGATAATGATGGTAATCGAATGAAAAGAAACAGAAATGTATGTTACATGTACTATGTTTTTAAATAAACAGTTTAGGTGAAAGTTTTTAGGGTAGTTTTCGGTATTGTAAAATCTGCTATTTCTGTTCCCGCAGCTTTCTCAAGAGGATCTGGGAGAGCTACTCTTTTCCTTATGCTATCTTCCAGCGGCCGGCAGGCTCAACGTGGACATTCTTCGGGCCAAACAGCTTACTCCTACTGACCTTGTCGGGGGTGCTGGTAAGCTGGAAAAGTTTTATAGTTTTATATCTATGTAATCCTTTTTGTGTGCTGGACCAACTTTTTTATGCCATTTCACGTTTGATGCTCGAGTGTAAAAGCAAGAATCCTGGCGTAAAATTGTACGTGTACACACAACAAGATGTAATTACAAGAGTCATTCACTCGCGTGCACAGCACGCCAGAAAGAAAGTGGCAAGCTGGGGAAATTAGATTGTGTGGAGTAGAAAGGGAATGTAGGTAATTAGTTTTCTGTTGTTTGGACGCAAGTGGGATTTGGAAGTAATAAAAACTTTAGCCAAACATTATTCTTGGATGGCACACGTTCTACTCTACCTGCGAATTTTCTAATTATGATTTAGTTTATTGTGAGACACAAGACAGAGACGCTTGTGCAAGATGCTGTAATAGTAATGAATGCAGACAATGCAATGTAAAATGACTCCCTTTTCTCCCATTTTGCAAGCATGTAATTGTTTGCCTTATTTACACCTTAATTACAGCTCCGTACGTGAAAGTGACACTGGTGATAAACGAAAGACATATCAAGACGAAGAAGACGTCGTACAAGAAGTACACCCTGGATCCCGTCTTTAATGAGAGTCTCAGGTAAGCACAACGGCACAAAAGGAGAAGGAAAAGTTGGCAAATTAACTACAAAGCACAAACTTGAGCGAGTAACATGAATTTAATATGCGCAAAAGCTAATTTTCTTGTTCGTCAGTCACTGAGCATTAACGTTTTCCATAGAATGGAATTACGGGTAGATTATACATTATATTATTAGCTTTATGCTAAAAATATCTTTGCCACAATTTATTTAAGAATTTCAATTAACGTACACATAAGTATAATATACTTATCCTTTGTCCAGCGTGTTGATAATAAGCAAACAATATTTTATGTATAAGAAAAATGTTGGGATCTTCATATATTTTCAATACTAATTTGGCTATGTAGTTAGTTGCGCTATCCAAGACATACCAACCAAACTACAATTTCTGAAGCAGACTAAACCGTATCAGAGTACATTAGGATGACCACTTTCTACATTTGTCTCATTTCAAATGACTCTCTCCTATGTCCAGCCTATAAGTAAATGCATGAGTTTCTCAACACTCAGCCATAGAATGAGTTTTCTCTTTCTGATTTACTACCCGCACCCATTGTTCCCCATTCCTGTTTACGATCAAGTGGTGGTCGAGTTTTGTAGCCATCTCATCAGAATCATCAGGCAGTCGACAGTAAAGGCTAGAGAAAAGACAAGTGTATGTGTCCACAAGTGGCACCAACCCTACGTCAAAGGGAGGAGGAGAGAGGAAAAGATGTCATCATGAAACAGCGTGAAATTTGCCGTTCCGCCAACTTAAACAAGTTTTTCCTGTTTCTTCCCGCTTTACTACTGCTTTCTCTTATGCTTGCACTCTCCATTGTATTCGAAATAATGGACTTGCTGACCTAATTGCACCCTACTCAGTCATTCGATTCATTCTCTGCGAGCCTCTTTTTTCTGTGCTTTCTCTTTTTCCTTTTTCCCGGATGGATGCACATATGCATACTAATAAAACAAGAGGAAGTAGGGAGTGAGTCGAAATTTGCAAAGTACACAAAGAGTGGCATCTCATCGCAATCCTGAATCTAAAAATGAACATGATGATCATCAGGATGGCTGATCAACGTCATGTAAAAAGTAATGGATACATGATAATAGTATGTTATAGAGGAAATTGTGGAGATACGCATGAAATTACTTTGTGTGCTTTCTCCACTGGTCCATAATACGTGAACCTCGTGTAGTAGAGCATATCTATCGACCAACAAGATTATTCCCAGTGGAAGGTTAAGTAAAGTAATATTGGTGGTGGTGTGTGTGGCCTGACGTGTGGTTTTGCTGGTGCTACAGCAGGGATCTATCTGCTTTCTCTAGTTGCATGGTTTCAGCTCACATCACACTCATTCTTCCATCCTGCCACCCTCACTCTTTCCTGGCTTCTTTTTTATCAGGCGTAATTAAGCTAGTTTGGTTGGAGTTGGAGTAGCGTAGTGTGCTATAGTCGATATAGACAAGAAAGCACTGGTGTCACTTTTCCTTTGGCTCCACCAACCTTTCACCCATACCAACTTATTTCAGAGTGGGGAAAAATAAAATGGAACAAATGGTACAGGAAAACGACATCGTACATCAAAACGGAAATGGCAGACTGGGAAGGCACGTAGGCTGTGTAATAGCTAAATACAAGCTGACACGGTGACATTTTTTCTTTAAAAACCAGGTTTATTTATTTTTTAGAGCTAGGTAATTTCAGAGGAGAGAGCAGATTGGCAGACATAAACATCACAAGCCAAGAAAAAAAATCTAGGTTTGTGTTTCTTAAAAAATATTATTAGAATGGTAACATGACGTGTGTATAGAGAATATTACTTGTCTTTTGTAGTGAAAGTACAAGTATGAAGTAGGCACAGCAGCGCTGTATAAAAAATTCATACAAAATCACTTTGCATCAGCATTTTGTTGATGTGAGATATGAGCTTGCATTGCAGGATTCGTATGCTTTAAAAAGTGGTGGATGGGAGAAGTGGGAAAGATATGACAAATTCAGGACAAAAGGATGGTGCAAAAAATGAACAGTGAAGGCTTTATACTGAACGAAAGGCTGAAAAAACAAAGAGAGCTGATTTTGTGTTGATCACTGGTGAAAGTTGTGTAAAGACAAAGAAAACTGCTATTTTGGACGTCTTATAAGCTTACCTCGGCAAAGTAGAAGAAAGCAAGGAAAGTAGCTAAGTAGGAGCAAGGATGAGTACCAATTCCAAGAAACAACGGAAATTTCCTCGCATTCCGTGTGTACATTGCGCCTTTGGTTGGGCTATTCTACGAAAAAACGTACCGGGAAAGCGGAAAATGGAAAGTATTCCTTGGAGAGCAATTTCTAGGTTGGCTGACAAACCAAGTATAGAAAAAAAGAGAAAAGGTGCAGTCAGCCAACGAGAACAACGGCTTTTTCCGTCTACAATCTGAACCAACTTATTATTACTACAGATTCAAATGCAAACAAACAAGATGGAAAGGTTTTAGGAATGAGGGGGAAATCTTGATTGTGGAAAAATTATTTGAAGCATCATCAGAGCAGAGAGCAGGGAAAGTGGAAATGAAAGATGATTCTTGTTGCTTTTCCTCCAGTTTTCTACTTTTTCTCATATTTTTGTATGAATATGATGATGGGTTGTGGGTGGACGATCTCCATTTGAATGGAGATTAAGTAGCAGTTACGTGGGAAGGTAGAAAAACTACGCGTTTTTAGACCAGTTTGTGTATACGCGTTCCCAAAGATCCCCTGTGTAATTTCCTGTCTTGTGAAAAAAAGGAAAATCAGAAGCCAGAAAATAAGAAACAATTCCAGGGAAGAAAGTGAAGTTTATGCAAAATATTTTGCTGTTGTCTTCACGGAAAAATATTTATTTACCGTTTCGCTACGTGTTTTCATCTTGTTTCTTTTACGTGGCACATTATTTTCATGCTGCGTGACTATCTCCATAATGTGCTCTGGAGTCTGTTGATTTTCAAGAGAACAAGAACCTCTATCTCTCCGTGTGTGCATGTAAGATAAAGCACGAACGTTTTTTACGCTTGACTTGGAATTTGGAAAAGATGGTATCATTTGGGTAAAATCCATAATAATTTTCTTGTCAGCTTGTGTTAAGCCAAGTGAAAGCACATTGTCAGTCTTGTCTTGTATCATTTTTTAGAGAGAAAAAACTTTTATCGATCAGCTAGTAGTATAAGTAAAAAAGTAGTCGCCGATGATGATGCTTTATGGTCCAGGATGCTTCTTTGCCTTGCTTTTAATTTTATTTACGAGTCACTCGTGTACTCCAATTATAATTTAATGGGAACCGATCTGTGAGCTCTCTCTGTCTGAGAGAGGAACATGATCACGCATTATTGGCATTTTACGACATTTTTTGACGGGTAGAGTGCTTGGCATTTAGATCGTCGACTGGATGGAACGAGCATTTTATTTGAGTGTGCCATAGTTCAGTGCAAATGCTTCGTGCGGAACTCGCCTTTGGTTGTCGTTAATCATTTTATGGCTTGTTTCATAGTTTCATTCGATTTTATGAATTTTCTTTCTGTTTCCTCGTAGCTTTGATGTCAACTCGGTTCAATTGCCTGACTGCGCCATAATCATTACCGTGTTGGACTTTAATGGTGGGGTGATCAAGGACCACTTTATTGGTCGTTTGGTGCTGGGCAGAGAGGCCTCTGGTGAGTAAACACTTTTAGTTTTAATCATTGCATTTGCAACTGCACCCTAACCTATTACCCTAACCTATATCCTCTGTTTAATGTACAGGTCCGCATGAAGTAAATCATTGGAAGAACATGTTACAATCCCAGAGAACGGCCATTGCTCAATGGCATTCACTCAAGTCGAGAGCCCATTGTGATGAAAACTGTTCCGTTACCAAACTCATCAACTACTAAAAAGCATGCCCAATTCACGTTCAACGTTACACGATATTTTCAGCAGCACTTCTATCCCATGGAACTTTGGAAATGGCATATCAATCCGAACGAATGACTGCAGATGCGGGGAGGAAGAGATAAAGTATTTAGAGAATGATGGTGCTATATTCTATTGCTATTACAAGTTGGACATAGGTATATCTATTTACGAATTTTAGTTTAAGAATGATGGGAATTGTTAATTGTTATCAGGACTCTATTACTCAATTCATAAGCACATTTTAGCTGGGAGTATTACTGTTAGTTGTATTAAAAATAGTGAGCAGCTAGTTCGTAGCAACTAAAAGAGCAAAAGATTGTGCTAAAGCAGAAATAAAACTCAAATCATCAATCTATGCTCTTGTACAGTGTAGTAAAAAATTCACTTTAATTGTTGGAGTGCTTAGTGGGTAATTGAAACCGCAACACGTACAAAAGGTTTAAAGAAGTGTACATTAAAAAAATTATATTGTATTTAAAATGTTCCAGTGCACTGCCCAATGGCAAAATTGGAGTATTACATAAGCTAACATTAAAAACCGAGTATTTTGAAGAATAAATATTACGTGTACTGGAAAAAAGTACTGGCTTTCATTAGTATAAAGTTACTACTTTTTACATAAAATATTCGTACTCTTCCTCGTCCGTTTCAATTTTGTCGATAAAGAGCCAACGGTCGTTATTGCTGCTTTGTTGTTGGTCCTCCTTGGTGTTAGTAAACTGGTCAAAGTTGTATTGTTGAGGTCCCTGATAGACCTGCGGGGTAAAGGGCAACTGTCTGTCACCACAGTCCACTTCCTCCGGCCATTTACATTGAGTCTGGTTCATGTCAAAGTGAAGACCCTGGGTGCACTTGCGGTGTACATAGTACTTGCCTGTGCACACAAAGTAGCAAGAACAGTCCTCTGGATCTGGCTCGTACCAATTTTGGGTTTCGTCTGGACCACAATCACGAATACGGGGTAGCTCATGGTCTCCATCCTTGTGGTCCTCAATTACTTGCCGGACTGGCTTCAGTTTTCTAGTTAGCTTGTCGAACATATCATCACGTTCCAAAAACTCATGCTTGAAATCGTCATGCTCAGCAATGGTCACTCCTGAAAATGCAAAATTATACGGAATTAGCTATTTGTACCGGAAATGTGTATTGAATTGCTCATTACTTTGTGTATTACCACTTGTGCAAAATAGAAGCACACAAAATAGCAGGAACCGACAAACTGGAAGAGAGTCCATTCTTTGGGGCAACTTGAGATATTCCAGTCTAGAAACAGCACATCACTACACTACAGGCAATGGATAAGGGACTTTTAATGAGCTGACTGAGATGGAGAGAATGCGAACAGCATACTCCATTCTACACCAATAGTTCTTGTTAACTCTATTTTTAGCTGGACTATAAATATGGTTGGGTTTTTTTATGCTACCTTTCGGGGTTTTTACTCGAAACTTTTTCGCTTCGCGATACCTGTATTTGTACTCAAAGCAGAGCTCTAGGTAGGTACATTGAGATAATCTCATCCAAGCTAGCTGAACTGAACTGAAGCTGTGCACTAGTGAACGTTTCTGTCTGTGTGGTGGTACTTGTGGTTTACAATATCAAATACCAGCTCAGCACTTTGTTAGAGTCCCCAACCTCATCTTTTTGTCCTCTTCCCCCGAGTACTACTTCAATTCTCAACCGACTATTAATTTTACAGAAACTGGCTACGTTACGTTTATGAGTAGGCCTACTTTGTGTGCTTTATATTAGCAGATTTGTGTCAGTTTCCTATTTTCATGGAAGTTTCGAGAGTACATTTTGCTTTTTGTAATATGTACCAGCAAACAGTACGAGGCAACAATGCAATGACATTTTACGTTTTAAGGTAAATTAAACACCATCTCGGGAGTGCTCATGATAATAAGCACAAAAGGCTGTCGTACCATAAAAATATATGGCTATAGAGATGTCCCAAAATGACAATAGAGTTAAATGTGGTAGATGCACAATAGCACAATGCAGGACGAGAATCTTGGAATGTATATTTTTCTCGTAAACAAAATTTAATATTCATCATAAATAAAATCTATATGTACTTTTGTCTGGAGAAAGCTCCAAAATATTATGAACATGAAATTATAGGGCAACATTATGTCTTCATCGGACTTATTATTATTACGGAGGTGTAATGGCTATAGGAAACTCAAAAACGTCAGAAATGTATCATTAATTTTATACCGATTCGTAACAAGTATGGTTCAAAAATGCTAAACTTGGGTAACAACACTAACAACAAATACGAAGGTAAAAGTTAGAATTATAAGGGCAACAAGAAATAACATGTGAAATTTAGAATACACTACAAGCCAAGAGAGTACTAATTACTCCAGCTTCGAGTTAATATAAGATATTTCTGCTTAATGTTTGCAATTTGCTTAAAATTCTCGTCGATGGTACTTGTCGGGGTCAAAGTAGGAGGTGACAACGACTCTGTTGCTGAACCTTCGTCCAGCCAGTGCCTGTTGGGCCTTCTGGCAGTCGGCTTGGGAGTTGAATTCGACAAACACTTTGCCACAGCCAGGAACATCAACGCCTTCAATGGGTCGAGGTATTTCTATAGAGCGCACTATACCATACTTTCCGCACTCCTCTTTGATATCTTCAAGAATATCTTCGTACTCTTCTTCGTCCTTCAGCTCGTCGGGTGTGACCATGTTCATTAGACAGAGAACCTCTGTCGTTGGACCAGAACCACCCATTCCCATCATGTTAATAGGCATACCGGGCACTTGAATGGCCACCGCACCAAGACCAGCGTTTGCAGAGTTCTTGGCTCCAATACTGGCCCGTTGGACGATTAGCTTCTTATCGCCCAGCTGCATTCCGTTAAGACCAGCTATCGCCTAAATAGAAAATGGAAAATTGAATGAACATCAATTAATCTAAATTCAATCAATTAATTATGATTGCATAATATGTTACTTACATGATCTGTTATTGACACGTCTGCGTATTCACAGAATGCATAACCTTTGGAGAGACCAGTGGCTGAGTCCTTTACCAAATTGAATGCACGCAGCTTGCCAAAGGAGCTCAGCAGTTCCTTTACCTGTATCAAAAATTCTTGATTAGAGTTCAGAGTTTAAAATGATTTACAAACATTCTAGTCCTACTAGTATAGATAGGCTGATATGTGTGTATAAAAATCAACAGGATAAATTCAAAGTATTTAAAATGTGATTATTCCGAATTGGCGATGGATGCGATGATGGGTGAGAAGGATGCTAAAATAGAGAAATGCTAGAGAGAAAATCCCTGAAAAAACAAAAACCTGCAAAGAATCGCACGACCTGAAAACATGTTTTTCGTTTTTTTTTGTAAAAATAAAAATCCAGTGCCGACGAGTGACCTTTTGACCATCCAAACGAACTGACGAACTGTAAATTGTGTGTGTAAGCTATAGTCTGAAAAAAATGACACTCGTGAGGATAATCCCTGAAAGATAAAAGGGCTGAAAAGAAATTCCTGCAAAGAGACATTTTTTTCCTGGAAAAAAATCAGCGAAGACTTACCACCAACACATGACACACTCTCTCTCTCTGTCTAAAAACGAAAACACTCGTAAAGTTGCTGGCTCGCTGCAAACATATTCTTTTTTTGTTTTTCATGGTGTGTGTAATTATTAAAATTTTTGAAAAGTACTTGCCTTTTGTGTGACAAATTTTGGGATCTTAAGTTATTGAGTATCGTGAGAGGAGCCGCACTGCCCATACTTTCAATTGCAATACGCTTATATTGCATTTGCCCACATACCTGGGCTACAAGGGAACGGAAATAAAGTCAAACGGGTTATTAAATTCGTTCAACAAAAGAAATCAATCATTGTTTTCATCATACATTCCTATAGTTAGCCTACTGCCATGATTGATAATTTCCTAGCACACTCACACTAAGCACTCACTACAAGTCCATTAGTAACTGAACCTAGCTCTGACCAAATGGAATGCTGAATGCTCATGCAGTCAATCCCATGAATTCCTAACATTACCAAGTAGACAGCGACTATAACTTGCTTTTCCACAAGGAAAAACTGGAAATTAGTGGGATACTGATACTACTTGATCATGAAACCACTTGAAATTCTAACATGTATTCCTACTCCTGTACCCTGTGAAAAACGTTCTACTTTGAACTAGAACTTTTAAAACATTTGTAAGCATGCTGGATACTACTAAACTGTATAGGTATGACAGTAATGCGATTGCCCTTATGCCTTTGCAAATTTTCAGTTGAGAGTAACGAACCTGATCTTCGTTCAAGTAGTTGGGAAGCCCACCAATGAAAATTTTGTGGGGACTGTCGGGCACAATTGTGCTCACGTTGGAACCTGAAACAGAATAGCATAACATTTAAACAATTATGAAATAGTACCGTTAAAAATGTAAGGAATAAGAGACTTAATTATATTTTTGTACATACTGCCTTGTCCAACGTGCACTGGATCGATACCAGGAGTCGGCTGGTAATCGTGTGGTCTACGAATCTTTAAACTTTGACCTCTGAAGTTGATTCCATCAAAAGCCATGGCTTGAGTGGTCTCGTCAATAGATCGAAACTACAAAATTGAAAGAGGAACAGACACCATATTAAGTTAAGACACCATATTGACCATATTATCGTGTTAGCTGGAGATAACTAACACATTGTTTAAGCATAAACAGGCTTACCTCTAAGAATGCAAAGTTCTTGTCCAAGTTCACTTGACAAGCCAAAATGGGATTCCCGGGAGCCTGCGCCAGACCAGAAAGATGCATTTGTTGATTAAAAAACTCCATCATTTCCTCCTCAGTAATTCCAAAGGGAATGTTGCCCACGTATAGACGTCGAGCCTGTAATGTAATTAATAAATACAATTAATTATTGTTACACACGTTAAACGTGCCACGTTTGAAATTGTAATTGACGATGATGATACTATGATTTATAGATTATGAATTGTAAATGATAAAGCCTGCGTACTGCGTACCTGTCTTGTTACAGTGGAACCTACAACTGGCACAGCTGCCTGAGGCGTATCTAATATCAAGTTAGCGGGGATTTGGCCAGCCGCTGAAAAGTACAAAAGCAATAATTTCCCATATTATCCAAATCAACAACTTTGAGCACTCACAGTCTGATTCTTACAGTGATTTAAAAAAGATTTTGATATTACTTGGCTTCATACCTTGCATGGCCTTGTATTGCATGGGGGTTATATGCTCAAAGCCTGTGGGTGGTCTGTCCCACCAGATGGACGCCTTCCTTCTCCTAGATACCCTAGGTTCGTCATCTCTGGGGCTCCTTGACCTGCTCCTCTTCCCCCGATGTCTTTCTGGCTTATCTTTGGACTTGGAGCGATCCCTTTCCCGTTTCCGGTCACGGTCCCGATCCCTGCCCCTGTCACGCTCCCTATCTCGCGGAGATCTCGACCTGCTTCTCTTTTTACGATCTAAACACATTCAAAATAAGGAATATGAGTATTAATGCATCTGTTAAACTACGATTCTCTGTTGCAATTATCTTCATAAGTTACCATCAGATCCCATGTTGTAAGCTTGGACCCTCGGTGCCTTGCTTGGACTCAATCAGACCAGAAAAATGCGATTTAAAATCCTGTAAAACCAAAAATGTCACGCAGAATATTAACTTCTTGCTCACAAACTGACCATCTATTACTCAACTGTGCCCAAGAAAGACTTAAACTGTTTAAACAGCTGATGGTTTCCTACTAATTACCCATCCACTTCACCCCAAAGTCAATCTATCGTACTTGCTCCGGCGTAATCCAATGTACTACTTTTAAAATGATGTGAATTAAACCATCTAACTGAAAAGCAACCGTAATATTTACTAGTAAAAAGGTCGCAAGTATACCTATTTCAGTTTCCTGTGTCCTCCTCCAGATTAACGATGACTTTGATGCCAATTTATTAAAGTGGAGCTATCTTTAAGATATGTGCTTCCACCAATAAAATAACTACTAGTAAAACAAAGGAGCTGCAGCGCTAGTTAAAAAAGTAAAATAATTGCTCTAATTTGGAATTAAAAGCCTGCTGACTTGTGTAAATAAATGGAGAGTGTGGTGGTGTAAACAAGCGATTTCCAAAACTGCCACCGAACACAGCACTCTAGTCCGTTTTGTTGAAGTTGAAGCTTTCTGCTGTGCTGCTCTTGGCTATCCTTTCCGTACTAAAGCTTAGAAGATGAGATGAGTTGCCCCGGTACACCACCGGTATAAATACAGTTAACATTCACTGTAAGCACGCAGCTGGTTAGATTTTAAAAACCCCTTGCACTCCCAAGTTTTGTAATTTCTACAAAACTTTCATCACAATGAAGCATGATTCTTTTCATTTTGAATTTTACCTATAAAACAGGGTCAGCATCAAGTTTAGGGCTCCGTCCCCGTGTGTTGTGCATATTCTAAATGTGTATGAAGAGCTTAAATGTCACGACCTAATAAATGACAATGTACACAAACGGCTCGTGACGTGCACAGTGACCGTCCTTCGGACGGTCACTGCACACGTCACTCGCCGACGTTTACCGTGTACACACTTAATTAACATAACATAACCTAAAAATAACCTTACCTGCTCGCTTCGCTCGCATATTCACGAAAGGGAATTTTGGGGGAATGCACAAAGCTCGACCAAAATCCAAATTGAGGTACACCCTCTGTTCTTCATGGGGCCCTCAACTTGATACTCACCTCAAACAGAGTTTAAATAAACCTTTAATTTGAAAAGGTGTTAGGTTAAAGGGTGATACGAGCCCTGTTGATTTGAAATTAAAGCACTAAGAACGCGGATAGAAAATTATAGCATGAAACCCTGCTTTCTTGCTACACTCTTCAAAATTTCAAATCTACGTACATTTTGCTCAGTTTGATGAAATTTTGGCAAGTAATTAAAGAAATATGCCATCAAATTTTGTTCGTAGGTATTTAAATGCTTTCTTTTCCTATCATTACTTGGTCTTCGTCATATGGTACTTACGGACAGACAGACAAACATGACAACATGATTTAGTCGCTTCAATAATGACTTGTTAGCTACATGCACCGAGAACGAGATCCGACGGAGTAGAGTAGAAACACATGCACTGCAGTGTTGTGTTTTCAGATGCATGAAATTGGAGTGAGATGCAGGGAGGCAGACAGGAAACCCTTTCATGAATCTGCTGAGTGCTGCTGCTACGTGGGATATCTGACATCCTCCAGCTCAATTGCGATTTGGGAATTTCTCCCTCTGACCATACAAGATAGAAAAGGATGGTTAAAGTTAGTTAATTGAATTGCGAAAAGCGCTGCAAGCATTGCGAAATTACAAACCTTAAAGCATGTCTTATTGCAGTTGTTGCCATTTCCGTTTTGAATCTGTTTGAACTCTATTTTATTTGTGTTCATTTATGCACCTTCCTGGCAAGAAGGTTAACGACGGGTTAAGTAGGTAGTAATCTTTTAACTTAACAGCTTCAGAGTCACGTTTGATGGTTAATATTTTTAGTGAGTTTCGCGATTTGGCCAATTGTTGGTCATTGTCAGGCAGGAACTGTGCACATGTGCGAGAAGTGTTAGGGTCAAGTTAAGTTAATTGAAGGAGCGAATTCGCGGAGGAGGAATGAGGACGTTACGGGGCCGACCCAGAAACATAAGCGAATCCGGAATTGTGTACCTCGACTCTGAGGGTGAGGACTCTGAATTTTCTGATTCGGACGTTGAGCCCGTCTTCTTCCCCGCAGCGGAGTTTGAACTGGGCGAAGCGCTGGAGGAGTTTGCGGGCCAGAACGCTGATGATGATGATGATCTTGATGGAATTCACTTTGACAATGCTGGCCAGGATGCTAATGCTAATCGGGGTCGTTTCTTTCAGTTAATTCACCAAGCACTTGACACGGATGACGATGACGAGGATGACAATAGTAGCAACAGCAGCAGCGATATTCATGCCGCTCGTAATAACAATCTGGGCCATGCTGGATCCCCAGTACTAGTTGAAGTTGGTGGACCGGAAGTACACAGCAGAGGCGTTATTCAGTATTTTGGGGGCACAGTTCAAGTAAGGCACATTGTACACGACAATTTCACACAGCTTCAGCATCAACAGCACCACCAACAAGGTCAAAGCAGTAGTTCGCACGAGCTTGAAGGAGGACAGAGGAATAGGGACCGACAGGGTGAGGAAGAGGACTCTGAGGGAGAACCACCCTCCATTTGTGAGTCTGGAATAGTGATCCGTGTGCAGGTAGACAGCGACCAGTCTGTGGACGTGCCTAGGAGGATGACAGAGCAGCGCAGCGACGAGGAAACTGCTGCTGAATTGGATAAGGCCCTTGGATTGCAGGGAGAAAGTAAAGAAGGGATTGCGAATAGTTCCAGTGGACCCGCAAGTGGTCTTGTGCCTTATCCCGATTTGCCGGATTATGCTTCCGCAGGTGAAGAGGACGAAGAAGAGTTTCTAAAAGCATCAATCCCCGCTCCTTACAAGTCCCCCACTGAGGCAGAGTCTTCCAAGAGCGCAAGAGCAAGTCTGAAGAGAAAGGAACCTGATTCGGAGGAGGATGAGTATAAAGAAAGCAGCAGCAAAGTGACGGAGAAAGCTAGTCGGAAAAGGATTATGGATAGTTCGGAGGGAAGGCTGAGTGATTTGGAGGCAGAAGGTGGCCGAGAAGAAGAGGAAACATGCAACCCGATGGCGTCTGAGGAAGAGGAGAGTGAAGAGGAAGAAGCATTCAGAGGGGATCGCATTGGAAACACGGTCTATTCGGAAAGACACGTTTTGAAAATACTGATGAGGTGGATTGAAGAGTTGCCCAACTATTCTGTAGAGAAATTACTGAAAGCCAGGGAGAATGGGGAGGCTGATGAGGAGGAAACTGAGAAGAAGATCCAGAGACTTGACACTGAGTTTGAGGAACAAATGTCGCTGCTGTGGGATATGAGCTCGGAAACGGACGTGATGAGATTTTTGGTGGAAAATAAAATCTTTAGTTTTGTCCGCGACACGATTGAACAATCCGCAAGCAATCGACTGACGGTAGGAATGAACAAATCAAGTTTGGTATTAATATATTTTTAATTCATGCTAATATACTTGACTTTGGTTTGCGTGCTTAGGAAATTGCTCTGGGGGTTTTGGCGAACGTGATATCGGAGCCCAGCATAATCGAAGACTTTACGGTGCACGACTCGTCTCTGCAGTTGGTGGAAAAGGTGGTTGAGCTCTCTACGAAAGTTTCTGATGTCGCAGTTTTAATTCAAGTGTTCTCAGTACTCAGACGCATTGTATGGTACTTACGAAATGTGTCTCCCGTAAAAAAGTGGACAAATTTGCTACAGTCTCCCAGCTTCTTGGGCTGCTCCAACTTTATCATGTCCAGCTCCAGAAACGGTAGTAAAATAAACTTGACGACTATTTCAACAGATCATTATTATAAAGTTTTATCGCAAAAATTAATAATTGTTCTGTTGTTACATTTATAGCCTTGCTATTGGGGAATGTGATGATTCTCTTCTTTATGCTGCTGGACTTCCTCTGTCCTGAAAGTGATGACGAAGACAAGGACAACGAAGAATCTGTGGAAGGGGACTCAAAGGATCAGGAAAAAGTAGCAGAGGCACAGTTAGCATCTTCATCAAGAAGTCGGCAGCAATTAACCCAAAATTATGAGCCCTTTTGTCAGTCAGAATTTGTTCCTGCAATTTGCGAGGCTTTGAAAGAGCTTATGAAAAACCCGAAACCATCAAATTCGCAGACGAAGCTTTTCAGTGCGCGGGAGAAACCCGGTCCATCCTCAGAATGTGCTACTGATGACCGCTGTCCAAACGCAGACGACGTTGATATTCCCATACCTGAAGGACACGTGCAGCAATCTATTCTCAAAGGCATTTCCACTCTAGCTCTACTCCAAAAGGCAACTAACGGACAGGAAAGTCTGAGTAAGTTCGATTTTCTATTTTTAAATGGTAATATCTATAGGTTGGGTTTTGAGAGTTAAAAAGATTACATAATAAGTATTTTTCTGATGTGTCTTCAGAACGGAACGCCGACAAAGTAGTAAGCGTACTGCTGGACTTTCATCGTACGTTTACAGAATGTACGGAAGCCGTAAGCAGATCCAACTGCTTAGAGTACTTTGCTCTGTCCCTGCACCTACTCAGCTTTTGCCATACCCACTTGGAGAGTGTTAATCAAGATGCTATTGTAAGGCCCATTGCTACCGCATCCAAGTTGATGAGTCAAGAGGAAAAGGACAAGGAAGTGGACATGGTAATCCGGGTTCAGCTAAAAGATGGAGTAGAATTCGATTCAGTGTCCTATATCGCTCTGGTAGCTCACGAGTACTTGGCTGCTGTTGCGGAGAGATTTGGACCCGATTCCGCATTAAAGGCGAGGAGTAGCAAAGCGCATGACAAATTTTTTACGGTCCTGGACCAAGTCTTGGAGCACTTTAATGATAACGAAAATACCGGTGGTAGCAGCAATAAGAATGGTGCAGAGAAGAGCGTGTTAGCATAAAAACATAGTAGATGAATGGAACTAAAATCTTTTCTACTGTAAAATTATTTCTTTTCTTTTGTTGGGCTATCAATTACTTAATTGTAACAACAATGAACTTCTACGAAATATTTGAATAGCAATAATTACAAATGACAACTACTTTTCAGATATACTGTATACAATTTATCTGTAATGATAATTAATTGTTAGTTATGTCGAAAGCAATAAAATGTATGAAGAGGTCTGCCTTGTCAGTTTTTGTGTAGTCTCTGATGATTATATTGGCGTTGTTGCAGAAATATTTCAAGTCTTGGTATTATATTAGTAGCGAGCCATCTAAATACTAATAATTTTTCGGTAATGTATATGTAGTAAGGTGTACATGAAATAAAGACATGTAGCTCCAACTCGAAAAGAAAGATTTTCAGTTTTTAACGGGTTTCCCAATTTATTTTCATGAATCGCACTTTAATTGCCGACGACATCTGATGACTAGTACTGTTTCAAATTATTTATCTGCCGGCAGAATACTCAGTTTGCGACTCGGATTTTCAATCTACGTGATTACTAGTGGAGTACAGTAAAAATAAAGACATCTTCTAATCTAGTTCAGCAAGTAAAACCTTACTTTCTCATTATCTCCCATCATCATTGTGATGAGGTCAAGGGTGTGATTATGATGACCACTGTGAATTTGATTTAATTACATGTTTAAAACACGGTTTAGATATTAAAGCCCATTTGCCTCATGCACTCCCTGTGCTTCTCTATCAGCTCCTTACAGTTTTCTTCGCCAAACTGAACGATACTGGAAAGGGGTACAAACAATAATTATTACAATTGTTAAGCAAGGAACAATTAATAGTTAATAGACATCTTTAGGCGTACCAGTCATCTCGGACCCGCTTGGTATCCGGACATGCACAGCATGCCTTACACGCAGGCTTCTTTTCCGTGGTGCCTGATTCTGCGGGTGTTGTAGGCGTCTTGCCAGCACAGTCCGTGGTTTGAGGCATGGTGGCAAAGTCACGTGCAAAAGCAATTATTCGGATTTCCGACGCTGAAAGCTGTTCTACAGAAAGGACAAATAAAAATTACAAATTGAAGTTAAAGCTCTTGGTAAGGTAAATAGTTTTGGAGTTTAGCTTTTGCTCACCTTTGTGTAGTTGTGTTCAGTGAAAGCGTAAAGCGTGAAGTGTCTTTTTAAGTGGAGTTAAGAGTTAATGGTAGGTAAAGTAATTTAATTTGCAAGAATATTCCAGTCTACTACACTTGAACTTTGTTTTGGCTATCTCACGTTGTTTTGTTTTAGTCTTGTACAGAGTTCCATTCGCGGCATGTGCTCAGGGCAAAGAGAAAGAAGAAGACCAAATGAACAAAGAACAAACAACTCTGGAGGTGGAGGTGGGGACGCTACTGAAGTCTGAAAAGTTATCTCTACTCTACTCTACGTGTCCATGCATTTTAAACCAGATCCAGATCCCGTATCAATGGTCATGTCATTCATGTCATGGAAATTTGGAACTGGAGAATTGAAACTTGCATAAAATGTTATAGTAAATGTAAATCTAGATTCAAAATTCAAAATCTGGAGTCAAGGGAGTGTACACACTACGACTAGAAAACATGTAAGGTCACGAGTGGTTGGGAAAAGGTAACTAAAAGCCAGGCAGAATGAGTGTGGATAATTCCGCAATCAAATCAAGCGTCCTACCTTTCTTGACCACAACTGACCATACTTTGATGGATGTTCCCTTCCAAAAAGTGTAATGGTGACGAAAAATGAAACGATAGTGAATATACCGGCTCCGTCGCAGGAGAAGGTGGATCCGCAGTCCTTTGCAAAACCAAGTCTGTCGGTGGATACGGTGAATACAAACGCGCACACGTCACTGGAGCTAGAACCGATCGGTGACGGAGGATTCCAGGAGCCACTGGGAAGTTATCAGCGAGTTTCACTTCTCTCCTGCATTCTACTATTGACCGTCGTAAGTATATTTATTGCTCATTTATTGACGAGTTTAGATTGGATTGGTCAATTGGTCATAATGCGTCCATTTTCTACTTTTAGCTCTTTTTCGGGTTTTCATCCGGTGCGTTGGCAGTGACCGAGCTTTATGACATTCAATGGCACAACATAGTTTTGGGCAAAGAGAGCTTTCCGAAAATGGTCAATAGATCCAAGGGCACGAATACCTACTTTGAGGGCACGAAACTGAGGAGCACAAATGTAGGCAAGCTCATATACATTCGGAGAAACTGGGGAAAGGCCGGTGTCAGCTACGGCATGGACAGGGAAACAATTGTTCACCTGATTCAGATTGCCATCCTGGTGGTCACGCTCACCTTCTGCATTCTCCACTTTGGCTTGTCCTGTTGCATTGTAAAATTGCGACGCAAGTTTCAATGGGTACGCAAGCAAAAGAGATCAGTTTCTGTTTAAAAAGTAGCATGAAAATTACAACGATACGAAGACCTAAATTGGTAAATAAAATGTAAAATAGGGGTGGACTTTGCTCATGTAGATATCGTTGGGATACGGATTCGTCGGTCTCGCAATCTTTTTTCTTGTGCTAACGACACTCTACTTTGCCTTTCTCCACAAGGTAACGGCTTACCTGCAAAACGCTCAGGACCCTCCCCCGGACTCAAACAACATGACAATAGACAACTTTGTCAGACTCTGTTACGCCTGTGCGTTTGCCTACACTTCGCCCAACAAATATGCGGCCAGGGCAAACTCCTACGGGAAGTACTACCCATTTCCGGTAGATCATAGTGTGGTCATTGAGAATGTCACTTACACGCGCAATGAGTTAATGGAGCTGGGCATTTGCCCCAGGCAAGATTACATGCTTGTGTCTGTGGTAAGCTGCCTGATTAAGAAAGTAAATGTACTTTTCATTAATAAAAGTCAGGCTCATTTGGCTATACTTTCACTGTCTCTAGTTTCTTTTATTTGTGACGATGGTGTTTTGCTGGAGAGCCGCCTCTTACAGTGAAACATTGGAGAATAAAATTCAGGGTCCTCCGGTCTGGTTGCAGCGCTTTAGAATCAAGCTGCACAAGGGAATGCGTCATTGGAAAAGGCGGAAAAAACTGCCAACCCATATGAAGATGCTCAAGGAGGGAGGAGCGGATGGAGGAGGTGATGAACCTCAAAAGCAACACGACCCCGTCGCGGAACAGTATCAACCGATAATTAACGTGGGTCCGCAGGTGGAGCTAGGGTTACCCTCTTGGGATGACGCATACGATGTGCTGGACGGCGGAAAGGACCACGTTCTCCTTCTCGACGTATTGAAGGAAACTGGAACTTCTACGCATAAGTTGTATGCTAGTGCCCAAGCTATAACCGGTTTGCATGCTGGAATTGCTGGACACGAGCTACATAACAACTCGGGTCCAGGGGAAAACAGTTGAACGTTTAGTTTTTCTAGTCAATTGATAACAAAAAGGATAATTGAATTGAAGTAGTGTGTACTTGTAATTATATGGCTGTTTCATAGTAAAAAAAATGTTCAATGTGAATCAGAGTCCAATTTCATTTGAGTGAGTGTCGTGTAGGGACTCTTCCCTGCCACCGGATATTCTTTGGTATTACATTTACGTATATAACCTTCAGAAACAGAGGCAATTGTACTGTACAACTGTTATGTAAAGCCCATTCGGCAACTTTTCTCGTTTCTGCTGCCATTATCTTGTCTAAAATTTGCTAGACTGCAGCAGCTTGCTTTCTTCTGGCTATGTTGACTTGCAGGAAGCCTGCAGCGGAGCAGAGCAGCATGATTCTTGATAGTCATAAATTCACACGTTATTAGCTGCCTTCAAGTGGCTAGATAATTGGAAATGTATGGAAATCAGAGTTAAGCTACAAAACGAACAACAACAAACTGCCACTGTTTTTCTGACTCCCACTCTCTCTCCGCACCGCACCTATATTATTATCACAATAGGCTAAGAAGCTTTCACTCTCTCGCTTTTATGTACGGCAATAAAAGGAGTAGTATATCTTTCCGCGCAATTTATTTGTCCACTTGTTATATTTTATTATGCAGCTGTACATGACAAGGTCATTATTACTACGCGCACGCACATGCTCTACTATACACGTTTCCATTTATCTCCAGCAGATCTCACAGACTTGTTCACGTGTGACTATCAAAATCTCTGTTTCCCTATTTTCTCTCTTGCGGTGGTGATGATGACGGTGGGAAAGCGGGATGATGGGTGATATGTGAGATGTGTTACCCCACGCGTGAATGTCAGGGACGATACTGGTCTGCGGTCACAGGGCTCTGGGGGAAGAAACATGGATAACGACTAACCTTGAGCAGTGCATCATCATCAAAGCTTACCTGCCTAGAATCACCGCATTGCAGCATCAGCTCGAAAATTTGCACAGGAATCCCATTACAATCCGGAGAACAATCCATAAAATATCCACTTTACAACAACTGACCAGAAAGAAATAAAAGTTTTCTCCTTGTCTCAGAATGCCCCACTGACCAAGCTAACGTCTCATCTTTCTCTTTTTTTTATCTGCCTTAAACCCATTTCGGATCAAATAGAAAGCAATTTTAATGAAAATTGGGAGAATGTATGTTGAAAGGGAGCAATGATATAGTTTTAACGGTGATTTCAAAAGGAATAAAGGAGGTGGAGAATTGGGAAATTGGCCACCATTTCTGCTTGTTCTGCTTGCTGGTGGAAAGAGCTCTTCCCGGCTCTCACTAGATTTAGCTTATTCTCCTTTCAGCCTCCCTCCCTCTCGTCGAACAAATGTGATGCCGTTGCCAAAAGGAAAACAAATGCTCTTCATAATGAGACCCCTTTAAGATATTATTTCTGAAGTAAGAGAAAGAGAGAGCATACAATTTGTATACTTGCGTTTGGCTTTGGCTATCTGCTCAGTCGAAGAATGACACAGCCCGCTGTTGTTGCTCCCGGCCACCACCAGCTCTAGTAGCGGACAAACAGACAGACTTTTGGGGTGAAAAGTGTTGCCTCTGTCGTTTTGGAAGAGGACGGAAAAACGAATAAGACATTTAGCGACAATATTGATGATGAAACGGCTATTAGGAAAAACAACAAGTTTATCTCATTTCACATTTTGTACACACCACGCAACATGCTCATTGAGAAAAGCATTAGCTCTGCATGCTTTCTTCGAATTCTATCTCTCTTTTTCTGCTCACTGCAGAATTGGCTTCTTTGCCTCGTGCCACTGCCATAAAGTCATGAAGAGGAGTAAACAGGGAAAGTGGAAGCCAAGTGGAGAAAGCCGTTTTATCCGATTTGCATGTCATTTGCTTTTACGTTTCCACTTTCCCGTATTCTTATTACAAAAATACCGATGATGATACTACTCACCTCAAGTTCAAATTCCAGCAGCTCATATTATTCCTATACTTTTGGTGTTTAATTCCCGTACAAAAGAAATTGTACTTTCTTTCTCAAGAAGCAGCGCAGATCCAACTTTCACTTTTGCTCTTGTGTAAAACAAGCATGTCTTTGGCAGAGCGACTTAAAGCTAAAAATGAGAGAGAGAAAACTTTTGTTACGGCTTTTTTAATACCTTGTCGTGCATTATCATCACTTTCACAATCATCAAGCTGCGTGCTTCGTATCGTTGTATACTTTTGAGTGTGTGTGTGCTACACAGAATGTTTGCGTTGTGCTCTTTTTTGGCTGGAATTTATCAAGGAGCGGACCAACTCGAACAGAATTTTTATCGCATTTACAAATCGAAAAAGTTGTTTCTTTCTTTTCTTTTGGTTTCTCGTCTGCGAGATGCGAAGGACATATCATCAGAAGGAAAGTAGAGTAGGGGAGGAGGCATTAAACTATTTTGATGGTTTCCGGGCTAATTTCCTTCTCCGTCGCATACTTTTTGTGTAGTGTTCCTCTCCTCACCTTTACTGCTACTTATTACTTTTTTTCTCTGGCCGGGAGAAAATCAAGCCAGCAAGATTGGTGAAGTTGTGATGCTACTAGGAACTAGTAGAATCTAATATTTTTTGCACAAACGGCCAAACCATCTTGATCAATTTCCTCTTTCCCTTTGCCTGTCTAAAGAGAATTCGCAGCAGCGATATTTTTCTCCGCACACTCATACATATCTCAACTTCCTTTGACAAAGTCAGCACAACAAGCCCATCCCGGGAACCACTTGCCAAGAAAAAGGAAAAAATATTGTGGAAATGTTCGCAAATTATAGGAACGTGTCCCGCACAAAGCGGAAAAGACTCTGAAAAAGAGAAGTTGGAAGACTTCATTTGCTTCCGTCAGGTTTCCTGCTTTTTTCCCATTGCCAGCAGTGGTCGGATACGACGACATTGTTGATGATACTTGAAACTCAACAAACGAAACTTCTTTACGTGAAATGTATAATATTTTTTAACAAAGTGCTACTAAAATATACTCGCATTTTACAAGGATTCCCTCCCTACTACTGCTTTGTACTGATATGCAACCCTTTTGTCAGTTTTTCTGACATTTTCATCGGCAAGTGCAAAACCACTTAATTATTCCAACCAAATGCACATTATTTTTCTGAACCATTGTAAATAGCTCAAGCTGCTTGCAAAAGCTAGAAAGAAAGAGAACTAGAGACTTTTACCCGGACTCTGGAGACTAGAATGATGAGATGGGAAATTAATGTCACTTTAGAGTCTAAGAAGCACTTGAAACCACTAAAAGTTCAGTTGTCTTGTTGTGGAGTGAAAATTATAGAAAAAAGTTAAAATCGTAATAACTCTGATGATTAATTTCTTGAAAAAGAAAGTTTTTGGGGTGTATCATTTTGAGGGAAAATATAAAGACAAAGAGTGTGGTTTACAACATTTCATGACGACTTGATTCTCTTTGAATTATTATTACATAACCCTTTCACTTCTCCCAAAATATCGTCAAAACTGCTTTAATGGTTCAAAATACATTCATGCTTTTTCTTAATTCGTGCGTCCAGATTTATTAAGTAGCCGCAGGCTAATTATTCATAATGTACCTTTTGTCTGTATCGGTCCGTCCGCCCGTTCGTCACCCCTTAGAAATGCAATTTTTGAATTCTGTCTTTTTCTAAACTGTACCTCTCAACAAGACCTCGCGCCTGGTCAAAAAACATTTTCACAAAATAACACCAGAGGGCGTTAAAATTGAAAAAAGTGGTTGACACCCTACTGCACCCATTGACACCCCAATTTTTCCCCACCGCACGCCCCCTGGCGGCCAAATTTAAAAACGCCATAACTCCGGTCCCTTAAGACTTTTTTGAGTTCTGTTTTTTGGAATGGGTTTCTTTGAACCTAGTGCACTTCCACAACTCTTTCATTTTGAAACAATTTCTATGCGGCTACTTACTTCAACTTTTACAAGGGTTTATTTTGGATTGGTTCATACTATAATATGCTGCTCGGCATCATTTTGACAAATCTATTGCTCTTTGCAGTTCACACAGTTTGCGAGCACATTATTTACTAGTATGTAGTATACTGAGTATACTCAAATATTAAATTCCTCAGATAATAAGGAATAAGAAGTAAAAAGTATCGAATTTATATGATGTTTGTGCCGACACAAAAAGCGGGCGAGACGGGAAAAAGTTATAGAGAATTACTGCATTTTTACAGTCGAATCTATATAATAATTGTCAAGAGTGTGTCGCTTCTTGGGTGCTTTTACTGTAGAGTGTAGTGTTTTTAAAGGTTGCATTGACTACTGCACATGCACTAAAGTGTCAAGTCAGGTGCACATAGGAATATTCGCACTACCAACAAACAATGACACGTAACCATGCAGGCAATCGTCCTTATCATATTGCAGGCAACTATGATAACCAAGTAATAATTAAATTTATATGTAACGAGTGCGAGTGGTTGTTAGTGGCAGCAGTTAATTTTCTAACGAAACCAAAGTTGATTCATGGCATAATTAGTTTTCTAAAGTAACCAAAGTTGATTCATGGCATAATTAATTTTCTAAAGTAACCAGCGTTTGTTCATGGCAACAATTAGTTTTCTATACAGTAACCGCAGTTGATTCATGACATAAATTAATTTTCTAAAATACCCTTTTCTAAATACAGTTAATTTTCTGATGTAACCGGCGACTGTTCATACCAACAAATAATTTCTAAACCAACTATTAAGTCCATAGCAACATTGGGTTTGTCATAGTGACCATGGTTTTATTTTAATCAGAAAGTTCACTGCAGTACAACCGTCTTTCCACGACAACAGCAAGTCTATACTCTATAATGGGCTTTCCATATTAACGATATATATTAAATATTAACTAACTGTTATATTTACATGCATCCTGGAATGTGTACAACGTTAGGGGTAAACCTATAGCAAGAAATTTTCACATGGTACAATCGGGTTTTAATTGTGTGACGATCAGAACCTTTGCAGTTGGTTTATAATAGCTTTCTAATCAGTATTTCTCTTACTAAAACACTCCCCTTCAAATAAAAAGGATTATAAAAAATGAATTTACTTTCGGGGCAGAGTTTACAATGGAATTTACCAATCCAATCCGTGCGTATGTGTGACCAAAATTTTATCGTAACGCCAAGATTTTTGGAGTTCCTACGTTTTTTTAAACAGAAGTAGATGTCAGAACCTGTAATTTTATGGCTGAAAACTTTTCTCTTTAAGTGTTAAGGCTAAAGAATCGGATTTTTAATTAACAGTTTTTATAATAGAAATTCAAAATCCTAGATAGAATCACGAAAGAAGTATCTAATTCAATTTTTTATTAACGTAATGTCCTAAAATGATTCATAGTTTTTCTAGACAATGCACGTTCTGCGTGCATAATGGGCCTTTCTAGTAGTAAATAAGGTGGTGAGTTGGTGAGTATGAGTATGCATGCCAGTTTTATATCTTGATCATGGTATCAGCAAGCGCATTCATCAAATTGTCCCTAGAATATAGTCGATTTTCATATTTTCAAAAGAAAATACGTAAACTATTATTGCCATTGCACGTCCGCTATCGCTGATATGATGTTGTCACCAGGCTTTGTATTGTAGCAGCATTATTATGCACCCCAGGAATAACAAGATTTTGTTGCCCGCTTTCACCACCACCACCACCATCACAACGCATCCACATTCCACATTATTATGATGCTTTGCTTTTGTGAGTGTGGATAAAAATGATGATGTCTGTTCTGTTATGGAGAAAGGAACATCATAAAAAAGGGAATAGCGACCCTCCGCAAACTAGATTCTAGTTTCTAGTAGAAAAAGCAAAAGCACAGTCTGTTCCGCTGACGATGAACATGATGACTATATGATAAATATGTATTATCTCGCTTTTTATCGCCCTCCGACTACCAAGTCTACACAACCCACTTCAAAGACACACGACACCGGGACACGCCGTTCATCGCCTTCCCCAAAAATATAGATGGATGTTTATATTTGCATTGTCTATTGTTAGAAAAAAGGAGCAACCGCAAGAGCTTATCTCTGGGCCCAAGTTGAGACAGTCTCTTTAGAAAAAAATTCTCTTTTATTTCCTTTTACTCCGCCAACCTAATGTACTTGTTGTGTATTCTTGGTGGTTTTCAACAGCATTTCATTGCCAGTGAGATCCAATAGTGCTCATCTTTTCATGTTGGTCCATATGTCACATCATCATCATTGCTTTAAAATCTACATGTAACAACATGGCCCCATGTCCGTGCTGCTGCTGCTTCGTCCTCTTCTCATCATTCCCTCAAGACATGGAAACTGGAAGCAGCAGAAAGTAAATCATACTTTGCTCCGTTTTTATAAAAGGAAAGCGAAAAAATCTTTGTCAGTCTGTCCATGTGCCTTTTGCCGCTTTCTATAAAACTTTCCAGCTTTCACTTTTATTTTGCTACTTTTCTAAATGTAACATTTTTTCTGCTATTACTATCATATTATTATTGTGTGAGTGTGTAAAGATAAGACAGTCGCCGCAAATACACACGCACACACAGTGTGTACAGAAAATGTTGATGTATGTGCCACTTTTTCTCTTGTCTCGGTTCAATCTGAAAACTGAGAACCTTTTTATTATGCATGCATTCAGCAAGAAAACCACACTCGACACACCGACAAGAGTGAAAATATACTTTTTTGAAGGATTCCTCTTGGTGTTTGGTATACAGCATATGGTGCATATTTTCCACTGGCTTGCCTTTTCTCCCCGCTTTTTGAGTTTGATCAAGCGAAATATTGTGTTATTTTTTGGGTAAAAATATAACAGTCTGCTTGATCCCATGTGTCATCATCATGATCATATTATGCTGTACATGGTTGTGTTTTATTGAACACATTATGCTATTTTTTACAATGTCCCAAGCACAACAGAAACTTTCACATGTGGCACGTTCATGTTGCAGTTAAGAAAACAAGGTTAACATTTTTCATTTTCGAGTGAGAGTAACATGGGGCATTCTGAAACAAAAAATATCTCTCTTGGTCAACCTGCACTAAAATAATCTGTTATTGAATCTATTGCTCCGCTTGTCTGGTCATACAAACGAAATTTGTTCCGACATTTGGAAAGAAACGGTTTGGCAGTTGCAGAGAGTGAAAGTTGAGTGAAATGGATACTTTAGACAGAGAAGGGATAATGGCTTTTGACTGTGGATGCATTCGCTACTATTGCTATAAAATGGGATTATTTGTACTTTTCTATGTTGTTGCAAGTTGGGATAAAAATGGTTTGTCATGTGCTTTCACTCACTTTGAGCAGTAAAAGCCCCATGCAAAAAAGCAATAGTCATTCGATGATCATTTCGAATTCGGATTTCTCTCTCTTTTTTAGCCATTGGATTTGCATTTATCCCCGGTGCCAAATTGGAATTTTATGGAAAACGCCACTCCACTTTCTCCCCACTCCGCCCATGATGAGAACATATTACTATTATATTCAACACGCTCTCTTGGAATGGAGGAAAGCCTATTCTATTACTTAAATTTCGTCGTGGGTTGAAGATTTATTGAAGAGAAAGTGCGCACCTTCTTTCTGTTTGAAAATGTACAACTGATCATCCATTAAAATGCGTAAAAGTTAAGAAAGTGCTATAATATACAGTGTATCACCATCAGAAGTAATTGCTAGGTATGTATAAAGTGGTGGTGGCACACACCGTCCCATCCAATTATTCACGCATTTTCCCAACCGCTTTCCTCCATTCTCATTACGTGCGAACCAAGAACCAAGTTGATAGCAGATAAGATGAAGACGAAGAATAAGTGAAATGAGAGCCTTGTGCAGTTAAAAGAGCAGTAGCAGCATCAAGCAGGTAAAATCTTGGGACGATCAACTCTCCCCAGCGACAAAATGAAATTAACTTGTTAAGTAACGCCTTTGCTACCGTTCAGCCACACATGCATCCACACAAACTCTCTAGTCTCTAGTAGTAGCATTCACGGCTGCTTGCACCTTTTATTTTGGCGAAATTTACGAGTTCATTTCATAACGGATGGATGGGCTGCAAGAAAATAACGACGCGGTACAATGTGTCTGTATAGAAAAACGGAGAGGGAAAAGGAATAATGCAATGCTCCGGTTGTGTGAAGTGAAGGCACAGAATAAAGGGCTGATACGGTTTGAGACCCGGGCTCAGTCTTGATCTTCCCAGCATCCTGGCTAGAAGACAAGCAGTTGAAGGGAAAAGGGATGGAAAAGCGCTCACACTGCACACCACGGTGCTTCCTCTCCGGCATTCCTTGAAAGCGGCTCAAAAGCTGGAATAAAACCACTTGAACATATATACGTCAGATCCGTAGAGCTTTCCCCATTTGACACTGTAGCTTATTTTGTGTGTGCAGTTTAGTTTTATTGTGCATTTATTCTTGTGTATCTGACTGTGGCTTGCTGAAAACTGATATTTCCCTGTGGTGGCCACGCTGTACGGCCTCACTGCAAATTATGTAACTTTGATACTCGCACAGAGCTAGTTCAAAACGGAGCAAGAGTTTCTACTCCTCGTGTGTCTTTTCCTCGCACTCTCTCTCTCTGGAGAGTTGAAAATAGGGAAACAAAGCCAAGACGAACAAGAAATAGGAGCCTGTTTCAGTTTTTCTCTTCCTTCGTTTTGCGGTGTGGGTTGCTTTCTCTATCTCCGCTTACACTGTTCATCCGCGACTAGTTTTGCCTTTTTGAAACTGGAAAAGTAGTGAACGTCTTGAAAGTTGGCATTTCCCTGGAGAGTGAAAGCATCTGCGATAGTAGCAAGCAGCCAACCTGTCAGTAGTGTGGGCGAAAAAACAGGGCCACCACCATTACCGCAAGAAGAAGAATGCTGGAAAAAGAAATTAAATGCAAATTATGCATTTTCTGCTTTGAAATGCGGACCGGATGAAACAGAAAGCAGGGCAAAGGAGAAAGAGTTTCTCTTGAGCGCGCTGCTTTCTCAACTGTTATTTTCCCAGGGCACCCAACAACACACAAAGGCGGTGTCATCTTCAGCATCATCTCATATTATCCATCCAGGCGATATGTGTCCTTCCTGAATATACTTTTAGGGCCACTTTTTACGTAAACGCCAACGCACATGGGAAACTCTCTTTCTCTCGGGCTGAAAGCAGGAAGAAGAAAATAGTTGTTAATTGATATTAATTCCCGGTTTCTACTCACTATCTCTAATACTTTTGCAGGCAGCGCAAGCAGCGTCAGAGAGGAATTTATTAAGATTCTCGTTTTGACTGAGAAGAAGGAGAAAGTAATTAAAAAGTTTTTTCTTCTCTCAGAGTCAGTTAAAGCAAACCAGATAGAGAGGGAGGAAGTTGGGAGCGAGGATGCAAAGAAGAACAAGTTTCAGCTTTCTCTTGTAATCCAGTGAAAGACAGTTTGGCGATCGGGTGCTATATATACAATAAAGATAATACACACATGTGGCTGCAAAGAAGAGCAAGAGATGATGATCGCGATGATTTATTCGAGATTTAGATGAAGATGAAATAGATTATTATGACCCAAGGGACACTTGCAGCATAGTTCTTTACTTTCACTCAACGCAAGTTTCAATAGTCACAGACGCCATTCTCTCTGCTTGGAGCTGTGTTTAATCATATTCACTTCATTAATACATCATCATCCTTTCCTCCAGCTTTTGAATCTTCAAGTGAAAATCCTTTTGTGGCTGGATAAAGGCTATACAAAGAAGTGCGGGCTGCCTGGAGAGGGGAAGAGAAAGTGGTGTGGATTGGTTCAAGTGACTCCTTTTGTTATTCCAGGTGACGGCGAGATAATAAAATATAAAGCGTGCCTATTACTATCAGCATTCTCCAGTGAAAACCAAAAGAAAAGGAGCAACTTTCTCTTTCCAGCTGTCAAGATTAAGTGGGGACACTGTGTGCAGGAGCAGCAGGCCTTTTCTGATGATGTCAGCAATCATATTAGCCGCATTCAGAGGAGCTACTTGAGTAAGAGTGAAACAGAAAGAGGCTCATCATCATCCTTGCTTTATACTCCACTGAAGGTGGAAAAGAAAGGCGGCTCATGAATGCAAAAGCCAACAAGATAATACGGACTCGAATTTATTATGCGCACTGTCCCTATAACTTCATCTTCTTGTAAATCCGTTTGCAGTGTGTGAACTTGTGGACCTTCACCTAGTAAAACTTTTCTCAGAGATAGAATAACAAACTCAAATTTAATCTCTTTTTGGCACCGCAGCATTTGAAAATAAAACTTGGATAGCGGCATAATAAGTGTGGTTACATTTATATACACACACGGGAAGAAAAAAACAATAAACATTGTCAAAAAATGGAACTCAGAGGAGAAAGTAAATGGAAAGTGCAATTTTAAATCGCAATTAAAATAGACAAAGAGAAAACAAAAAGCGTAGAAACTATTGTGAAGAAAAAACTTGGCAAATGAGCCGACGTGAGCATACTGTACACATTTTTGTGTGGTAAAAACGAAAGTAATTTTATTTTTGGTGGAGAAAGTACAGAAGAGAGAAAGAAGAAATATGGCCAACTCCAACTCTGCTGGGATTCTTTTTCTTGTCACACTTTTCGGTCTTATATTTCAGGGTAAGCAAAAGCCTACATTGTTGCATTGCACGCGCGTCCCTTTTCCCATTTTTCCACATTAATTTTTACTAATTTATCAATTAGAGAGAAAATTTAGTGAAAGCATACAAACTATAATATCTTGTGACAAAGTCTTAAACGGCTTGGCTACTTGAGAAAGCGGAGAAAGGAACAAAGGCAAATATTTGTGGGGAAAACTGCCTTTGGCCAAAATTATCGTGCTTTCTCCGTTTCCGCGTGTTGGTTGGTGGTCGTGTGTATATCCTTTTCTTTTCTGTTGCTGCTGTGCTCACTGCTGACTTGGTGTCTTTTGGGACTCATGCCAAAAGTGATAACGGGATGCGAGGCAGGAAAAGGAAATAATGCCGTGTCTCCGTGCCCATGTTCGTAACTCTTTTCCCAACTCTTTCTCCCTCTCTCTTACGCTCTTGTGAAGATGAAGAAAAAAGGAGAGAAAGATGATGATGATCAGAATGGTCATGAGCATTCTCAAAAAGCCAGTGAAAGTGAAGGAGCCACCAGAAAAAGAAAAGCGAATGATGATGATAATGAGGATAGTAATGGCACGCAGCACAACTTTACATTGTCTCGTTTTCCCCTTTTGCCTTTCTGAAAAAAAATTCTTTTCCCCACACTCCTTTCTCGGAGGGCTCATTTTCATGCAATTTTGTAAGGAAATTAGGGAGGCAGAGCGTAGCTCCGAGTTGAAGACAAAAAACTGTTTCGTTTTCCCGTCCCGTGCCATTCATCCACTTATTTTCACTGTCGTTTTGAGCCTCTTTTATTGTTTGCTAAGCTTGTTAATTAGTTTTGAGAAAAGGCTTGATTGCACTTGTCAATCAAATACAGGCGAGGACCAACTAAGTGGTGCGGGTGACGAGTGCGAGGCGTATATAGGCTAAAAGTCTCTTATCCGCAAATGCATCTCACCAGAGTTTCTCCACAAGTGGAAGCATGCTGTTGGACTACTAGCCACTACTGCATGTCATGTTCATACGCTTATACACGCCACCCTTGGCGTTTCCCATATTCTGCTGTCTGTAAAATGAGAAATGACAGGTTCACCGGGCATGCATAAATATATTTTTTGCGGGAGAAACGGCAAAATATCTGTACGCATAATTTTAGTGTAATCTTGTACTATAAGGAGTAGCAGTTATTGCTGCTGATGTGGTTGTTGTTATTGTAAGGGAAAACATGTTTTGGGCACAGGCAGAGGAGAGAAGAAAGCGGTCATGCATGACTGCATGCATCATGAGCTTCGAAGCTGTGTGACGGGCTGGTTTGGTTGGTTTTGGTCGCACACTGAACACTGAAATGGATGAAGAGCAGACCAAAAGAAAGAGAGATGCTGTGTTGATGTTGATGATGATTGGAGAGGAGTAGTTGGAGTAGTACTAAAGTAAGCATGTAAGTAAACAGGAAGGAAAAACATAATCTTGGTGTAGGCATATAAACTCGTGTAGTAGTATTAGGACTACTTGCCTGGTTAAGCACTCAAGAAAAGGGATCAAGCTCTGAGAGAGAAAAGAAGATTTTTAAGGAGCTGCTTTTGCTTTAAAAAGGGATGATGGAAATATGGATGGAGATTTATTTTTGAGCAGAAGGAAGGGGAAGTATAAAAGGCGAGAAAAGAAACTGGGAAGCAGAAGAGAGAGAGAAAGTCACAGTTGAGTAAGCGGAGAAGAGGCTGCTTTTATATATATGGTACAAACTACAAAGATGGAAATATAACTAGATGTAGATTTTCAAGATGAATTCTGTGGCTGCTGCTGCTTGCTACCCGCTAGTATGTAATTCGAAATGGAAAAATAAGGAAAAGGGAATGGAGGGTGAACGCCTGTATGTAAAAGGGGACACACGCCTCAATAAATATTTTAATTGGATTTGGATTAATTAACAGAGACTCTTCTCGTCGTTCACACATAGGCACACAACATATGGCATACCAAACCCAAACCACACACACAAGTAACCCTACTTTCACCACAGAAGAAAAAAAGAAAGTTAATTTTCAAGCAGGGTGGCAGAGAAGTTAGAAGGATGAAACCACACAACTTTCTTAACAGTAGTTATTTCGAAGAAACATGTACAAGTGGCGTAATAATATGTATTTACTTTAAAGGCTATTTGAGATTTGGGAATCCTTCACCCGTTACGACTTTTACTTTAAGGCGATAAGTGCACGCCTTAATGTCTGTTGAAATATTACATGGAAGATTGTGTGCTGTCACCTTTTTTCCAATAATAACTTTGATGATGGGGAAAGGCATCGAGGGAACATGGCAATAAATTGTAAAAAAAGCATTAGAAAGCGGTTCACACGAAATAAGACAGTGTACACAACGTAAGCTAATGCTTTTATAATCTGCTCAAGCGTTTTAGATTCATTCTCGTGTTTTTCTCGCTCGCCTTGAGAGTTACTCTGCCATATATCATCATCATCATATCGGCTTCATGCTTTCTCCCTTGCTGTCGTTACTCCAAAAAGAAAGTTGATGTGTTGCTTTCCCCGCACCATTATCCGTCCATCGCCTTGCGAGTACACGGTTTTCTTTCGCTGGGAGAAAAATCCCTTGCGGAGATTGCATCAGGATTTTTTATCGCCGGCCCTACTGTCACTGTACTCCATTGTATAGACCAGCACTTTAAGCATGTGGTGCTCTTCCAGTACGGAAAGGTTTTTTGTTCACATTTTCTACCTTGAAGGCCTCGACAGAGTAGCCAGTATCCACCACATCATAATTTTTTGTCAAGCCGAAAGTGCCCCATGAAAGCATGTGGGTAGAAAGGAGGCAAACGTGACTTGATGACACTGAAGCAGATTATATGTCTGCTTTAAGGCAGTATGCTCTACTCGTTTTTAATGGACATGCCGATCAGTGAACTTGAGGAGAAAGCAAGAGAACGACTTTACATGAGTCCATCTTATTTTGGACTGCAGGAAATAGGTTGGAGAAAGGAAATCGGCTTTATATCAACTTAACTTCAAAACAGTCTATTTTCGAAGCTCAATAAAATGAAAAAATATAAAGCGTACATGCCTGGTCAGCTTCATTTTATGTCTAAGGCAATCTAGAAGAACTAAATATTATTATTATGGTTTTGATTCTCATTTACCATCTATAACCCGACCACTGAATGAAATAATGCAAAAAACCAACTTAATTACTAATTTTCTCTTTTCAGGTTCTGATGGTGTGAAAGACGTGGTGTTGGAAGGTCCGCGATACGCACGTCGCGGAGAGGATCTTACGCTTCGATGCAGCTACGACCTGGAAACGGACTCCCTGTACGCGGTCAAATGGTATCGGGGCTCTGAAGAATTTTATCGCTTTCTGCCAAAGGAGTCGCCTCCAAAGCAGGCCTTTCCCATTGCTGGAGTGATGGTCGATGTAAGTTTATAATAGTAGCTGCTGTCTCTTTGTTAGCGTGTGCATTGTGCATGCTTTCGTATTTTAGACTTGTTGAAGAAAATCCCTCTCGAGCAGAAATCCAAGTTGTTGTGCGTACGACGGCGACACGACACATTGTAGTAATTTGCCACGACGAAGAAAGTAAGAAAAGCAATGAGCAAAGAAATCAGAGAAATCCCAATTTCTCTGCATGTACTCTCATTTGATGCACGTGTGTGTTTGTCTTGTTCTTTGTGGCTTTAGTCCTTTTAGTGGCCATATGGCGTGCTTGTGGTTTTGGTTTTGATTTTGTTGCTCAAGTAGTCTGCGTGAAGATGTTCGCCAACAAGGCTAGCATACTTCCACAATCTCCAAAATGTAATCCTTGTCATTGTCAACGACCAAAGTGGTTGTTATACCTTAATTCCTTTTCTTGTTGCTTGTCGGATTGTGTACAAGTAGATTTTATTGTTCAGTAAAAGTATGTACACAGTACACACGCCAAACCTCTCGTCTTTCGTATGCCAATAAGTCAAAATGTCGATTGTCCGCATAAGAGAGACGGAGAAAGTTACATTAATAAAATCTGCGTGTTCATCACGTATGAATGCCCCCTTGAGTTTCATTCACTTTGTTGTTGGCGTCGCGTCGCGCTATATACATGAAATTGGCTCGTTGCAGAGAGCAAGCTGCACACCAGTCCTACAGACTCGAAAATTATTGTAATGACAAATTAAATTGTAAAGTTAGTGGAGCAAGTGTGCTGGATGAAAGAATGAATGAGTGAGTGAATGGGCTAATAATAATAGAGGGAAAGCAGAGAAAGTGGCAAGAATATAAGGTGAAGCTGAAGTGGAAGGGAAACTGGCAAAGTTTTTCGTAATGGATTTCACAGCGGGATGCATTTTGCCATCCAGCAAGCGGGCGCTACCGCAGCCACCAGAACAAACACTACTGCATTTCAGCAGCAGTCTATAAGGTCTTTATTTCTTGTATGCAACTTTATAATGGAAACAATATAGGGAATGAAAGGGGAAATCATGAGTTTGCAAACTAATACAAAAAAAGTAGCTGTAATTGTCCAGTGGGTCCATTAAAAAAGCATATGTGAAATTTTCAACTTCTTTCAGAGTCTACTTTTCATGTCATCAAAATAAATGAGTTTTTTAGAGCTCCATGCACACAAAATCCTGAAGGTCACTCTGTTCTAGTTTGCTTCCTTTGATTTCATTACGGGTAGAAATGGAAAAAGGGGGTAATTAGGACCTTCTTTATTGCCTCATTGTCATCATCAAAAAACTACAAAAGTCCAAATCGGAAAAGTTGGAACAGTCAGGTACTCTGATTCATTTTCTCTTTCTCACATCCAACCTGACAACCTTGCCTCAGATCTAACAACCCATTTCATTCTACCCATTTTTCTCAATTTTCCATTATTTCCGGAAATCACTTTTTGTCGATCACGTAAGAATTAAATTAATGCTAGTAATAATTAAACTTGTTATTGCAGCGTACATGGCAGAATAATGTCATGTTCTCAT
This sequence comes from Entomobrya proxima, assembly GCA_029691765.1. Taxonomy (NCBI): domain Eukaryota; kingdom Metazoa; phylum Arthropoda; class Collembola; order Entomobryomorpha; family Entomobryidae; genus Entomobrya; species Entomobrya proxima. Next base: position 26,376,667 of record CM056172.1, on the reverse strand, counting down.
TTTAAGTATGTGCACCTGCCCCACTTCAGTAGGTATGTACATTTTGGGCCGACCAAAAGGTTTGGTCCAAAACCAGAGTGCATTCTCAAGATTTTGTTTTCTAACATTTGGAGTAAGTAAGTGCCCACGCGTAGGGAAAAAATTGCAAATGGAATATGTAGAGCAGAGAAAATCCTACTGGCACACAACAAAAACTCAAAGAAATCTTTACTCTTTTTTCAACAAAAGTGAACACACGGAACTTATCTTTTATCCATTTTTTTGGGGAAAAGTAGTTGGGTTTTTTCTCTCTCTCAACAACATCCCCATATTCGATTCATCTTGTCTCCGCTCTCAACACTTGTCTTACGCACACACACCAACCAGCGTCAGCCTTGCAATAATAACTGTTTCTTTTCAGCAAACTGATGACGATGACGATGATGTGGCTGTTGGCACTGGCAGAAATATGGTTTTATCTATTTCCGCTGTTGCTACTTGTGCGTCTGCTGTTCGAATTGAGAGCATCTCCTTTCCCGATCCCGAGACCAAAAAGACGCGACAAGAAAACTCTATTTTTTATTCTACTTCTCCATATCCTTTTCTGCTCTGCTTTCCCCAAAAAAAGAAATGGCAAAAAATAATCATATTTTTTTCGTACTCCATGTGCAGCCAAAAGTGGGGGAAATGTATTCCTGTATCAAGTCGCACTCATAAAATGTTGTGTGTTGAGAGCAGAGCTCTCTGAGAAAGTCGTTTTGTACTTATTTTCATTTTGTACTTACTTTCAGGCAAAGCATTGTAATGATCATGGGATAATAATCATATTGAAAACGAAAAAATCCCCTTTGCAATTTTCTGTGCGCTATCTTGTAGAATTGACTACTTAAAAGAGAGCGTATAGCAGTAGGGACATACTCTATTTTCACCATCAAAAAACTTTTTAATCACCCTATCATCTTTCAAGTGCGTATTTTATGCTTTCTTTCCGTCATGTCATCAGACTTTTTATTCTCTCCCTCTCTCTCACCGCATGTCTCTCCCAGAAGAAAGGAATATCAAAAGGGGAAGCTATCTCAGCAACTTTCTCTCCCAATTTTTCCGGCTCTTTATTTCTGTTTGCTTCTGTCATTTCCCTCTTGAACATCAAATCTGTCAACAAGATGCATATTATAATTATTACCATTTTTACCCTTCTCAACATTTCCATCTCCTATTACCAGAGTTGCCAGTTTTACTTTGATCTTCACAGAGAAACATGTTCGGTAACAAATCGACGCACACAAGGGGAAATCGTGTAAAGGGAAGCCTTTCATTCATTTCATGACAAACTTCATTTTCCCCAAACTCGGAAAAATGATTATAGTTGTAAAAATGCTTACAAGATTCATCTTCGTATTTTTTCAAGCACTTATATTTATACTTGTAGCCTTCTGAATATTTTACTGCGAGAGTTTTCCTCTCGAAATTATTTATAGGGGTTCATTCCCTCTCTCTCAAGTTATGTGCTTTCACGTTAGCTGTCCCAGAGCAGATATAAGTTAGGGAACGACCCCTTAACGATCTCAATAAAGCACTTGCACTTATACTCTATGCTTTTATGTGTGTGCTCTTTTTTGCGGACCGTGGATAGCCCAGCGTATGCACGGTTGGATGCAGAGTGGAGTATTCAATTAGGCTCCATATGGCCAGATTATGCATGCATCAAGTGATGAAAGTAATGAGGAATGATTTCATGTAGCCAAGCATATAGCTAGAGAGACCACGCTCAGAAAATCTATCTGCTCCGAGCAAAACGCGCTGTTTTAACGGCGGATGTGATGAGATGATGCTACCGTTTCCCTGCTCGTTTTACTTTCACCACCAAGCCGCTGTTGTGTCTAGAGAGAAAGAGGGGAAAGGAGAAGACGTGAATTATTGCTCACCTTTTCCTGTTTTCTATCAACATCCTTCTCATCATTTCATTCTCTTTATGAAATGTATATACTAACTACAAAATGCTACGGCTCTTCTGTTCTTCTGCTGCAAAGGAAAGTAGAAAAAAATCTGCATTTTCCGGAGAAAATATTCAGCTGGGCAAAGAGAGATGCTGTTGTTTCTTGCTGATGATGATTGCGCGATGAAAATGTTGCTGCTCGGCTGATGAGGTTATGGTTATCAAGCCTGAACTGAATATTATGCATCTCACCATTCTTTTCCTCCGAGAGAGGCTAATATGCTAGAGGAGAAAGCTGAGTGAAGTAAAAGTAGCATCATGATCATCATGCAAAGATAATCATAATCATTCCAAAACTAAAAATACAAGCATGATGAAAGCAGATTTGAAATTACACATGTACAATTTTTATGATAAAAACAAGAAAATAGCATTTTTCTTGTCTGGGCAGCATGTTTTTTAGATACTCGGCAGCTGAGCAAAAGAGCAACATGCTTTCTCTCTGAGAGAATGAAATTGGCTAATGTAGCTGCAAAATCTAATATTTACGGATGAAGGCTCGTGTGTATGATGAATGGTCTATTCTGTAAATGGGAAAGAGCATGCTCTGCTCATCCTTTATGTGTACTCTGCATAAAAATAATAAAAAATGGTTTGATGAAAAATTGAGCAAAGGAATATACGCTAATATTTTCCGTCTGGCTATTTTTATGGGTGCACAGGTGAACAAGTCGGATGAGCACAGTGTATTCCTGAGGAACATTTCCTTTGAAACGAATGGGCGGTTCAAGTGTGTCATCAGTGCGGAGGGAACCTTCCAAACGCTCGAGAATGCTAAAGACATTGAGATTATAGGTGAGAAGGTGAAACCGAGTTTTATAGCATTTTCCAAATGTGATTCTGAGGTCTAAAAATGTCATCTTTCCAGTGATTGATTACAACAGCCCGAAACTGTACTTGGACAAAATGGGTTATCAACCCGGGGAGCGGGGAATCGCCAACTGTTCCGTGGAGAACACCTATCCGGCGCCCAATATCACTTGGTTTATTAATGGGAAACAGGTACAAAATTCAAATCACACAATACCATTTTTTATGCTGCCTTCTATTTTTAGCTCAAATTTTGCTGTCTGTATCCATTCCATTCTCAATTTACATTTTTGTGTATGCTTCTTATTGGCTTCGCCTATGTATAGAATATTTATATAAGCAAAATGTGCGTGAGCCATTTAGTATCTCTTTTGCCGACGCTCTTATCCTCCCTGAAGCCAAACAACCGCACCGCACATTATTGTCTCTGGTGAACACGGGAAAAACGGGAATTTGCCTTTGGCGTAAACTTATTTAGTAAAAAACATTGACGCAGATAGGATGGGTACACAATACACTTTCACCGGAAGCAGTTTTCACTGTCCTCGGATCACCACACACACAATAAATAACCGTCCATAGTGAAACGAGCAAGAAGCACTTGAAGTACCGCCGCCTTCAAACAAAAAAGCTCATCCCATCAGCATGATCATGTGCCATGCGAGCATCCCATTTCCATCCCCTGTGATTATTATTCCAGTCCTGGCACAATGTCCTCCTCCTCTCTGGAAAATAAAACAACCGTCTGCACTTTCTCCAAAACAGCTTTATTCTTTATTTATTTATTTTTTGCTCTTTTTTGTATCTTTTATTTCTCCATATATTTATTATTATATCCCTGGCTGCTGCTGCTGCTAGCTGCTTCCCAAAGCACAAATAACATATTGAATTTTCTCGTTTTCATCCAATCCGATTGTTTTTCATCCCATTCCACCCATTTCCCCATTTCTTTTTTTTTTCTTTGCTGGATTGAAAGACATGGAGTGATTCCATTGCGATATTATTCCGGGTTTACCAACCACTGCGCGAGAGGCGAATACACAAAAATATAGATGCTTTCTAGAGAGGACAAAGGAAATAAATAGCAAGAGCAAGAAGCAGCATTTTGGCCATATCTTTCTTTCTCTCTCTTGTCGCGTCCTTCGTCGTTCCTGGATTATGATTCTTCTTCATTTCTTTCTCTCTTTTCTCAAATGGAAACCAGAAAAGCAACAAAACATGTGAATAGTAAAAAATAGTGGAACATTGTCCGTAATAAAATTTCTTGCTATGGGCTAAGGAGGAGAAGGAGAGTGAAGGAGGAAGAGGAGGAGAAGGCATGACGGCACACACACACGCTGAATATAATGGCGGTGGAGAGAGAAGAATGAAAGAAAGAGTGATGATGAAATATGGAACAATTTCCCAATGGATTCAATTGAAACTCGACCGACCGACATAGGCCAAAACACACACACAACATACTTTGTTCACTCCTTTCCAAATATAAAATATAAAAAAAATAAAAAATCTTTTGCCATTTTTCTCATTTCTATCCCGCTCACTCGGACTATTTTTACTTTCTGAACATGACTCTGCTTTCAGCACGCCCCATTGCTCCGTCTTATTTTTCAGTCAACATAATAAAACAAGCAATTCCCTATGCCCAATCTAACATGTAATCTGTCTGGGTGGAAGGAAAAGTCAAAAGCCAGCACACAAGAAGAATGGAAAGTTGGAAAACTGACGGACGGAGGCGGATGACGGGATGGAAATGGATCCATCATTCGCTTTCTCCTACTTTCTCTCTCTCTCTCTGATTTTATTTCATTTTTTCATCTGGTTGATTGGTTTTAATAAAAGAACAGTGTGTGCAGAGCGAGATTTTTTCGGAAATGAACTAATAATTTGGTAACAATAATTTATTTCCTTGCTGGATTATTTATCATTTCCCAGGTACATCTTTCCGTGTCGACAAAGGTAGTGCCGGCTGCGGATGAGCAAGGAGCACAACAGCAGCAGAGAAGGCGAAAAGGTGGAAGGAGTGGTGGAGGGTACGGAGGATTCACAACCCCGTATTCCTCCGTTTCCTCCACAGGTAGCCGTATCGCATTCTCAACCACCACCACACCACCAACAAGCAGCAGTGGACAGGTAAGAAAAACGAATGGGGATGGTGAAACCAAGAAGGAGAGTGTGGAAAACAAGAGAAAGCTGACCTCTTCGGTGAGCACACTCAGCTTCCCAATCCAGAGCTACTCCCCGCTGACAATCAAGTGTACCGGCAGCCTGTATGACGTTTACAATGAAACCAGTTCCATTCTAGTGCAGCCCAAGGCACCAACAATAAACAAGCCGTACGGTAGCAATCCCAGCGCCTCTGCATCAACCCCGCGCAGTCAGCACAAGTACGGGCTCCAACCCAACCAGCTGCACACCTTCAATAACCAATCCACAGCAATGGCTAATAACGGTAAGCTAACAACGGAACTTTTCCTTTTCCCACTTTATTCTTAACGTGGGTACTTTATTTTTGCAGAGGGTGCTCGTCTTTCCCAGCCCGTCACCCAGATCACGCTTTCTTTTCTCGTTGTCCGATTGATTATTATTATCAGCGCCACTGCTCAATTCCCAGGGATCCCCAGCTGCCCATTATTGCAAAGACTTATTGGATGAGAGTGAACACATAATTTGGTTCTGCTAAAAAGTACTATGATAGCTTACTGTATAATAGACTACTTTCTTGAAAATAGTCGCAATTTAAGTAAAATCTCGTAAAGATAATACTTCTTGAGAAAATCATGACCTGGCTTGACGCATAAATGTACATAAGGCACAATAAATTTTTGTCCCACTTTTACCGTCACATCATCATCAAATCCACAGTCACCATAAAAGGAGCAATGAGGAATAAAAACAAGGAAAGCACATGGCGCGGAACTTCTTAGCCAGCAAATAAACTTGACACTGTTACCCCCAATACCACCACGCTACTTAAGTAACCCCAGCATTGTCAGTATATGATCAGCAGGATGGCCGCACTTTCTCCAATACCACCTTGTAAAGTTAACCAACCAAAAAGTAGGTGAACAGGAAAGCAGAAAGTTTTAAACTAATTGTTTTATTCTCTGTGATATTTTAAAACATGTACTAAGTATAATCATGACAAAAATGTACTTCTAAAAATGTGTAGCCAAAATAATGTATATATACAGCATAATACATCATCTCTATATTTAGCTGTAAGAAGCTATATACCTAAGAAAGCATGCTACCCACTCTAATGACATATATATTACTTGAGCAACAGTGAATCAGACAGGATTTGAGGAGGAGCATCTGACAGTAATTCTATTCTGTAAGATTGCGCGATTACTTTTCAGTAATAAATTCACCATTAAAAACCAGAGAATGAAGATCAGTTTTCACTCACTCTCTCATATGCTACAACTTTACTTGCTTTTCATGCTCATGGAAATTGTAATGGGATAATATTTATCATTTTGCAAGCTGGTTATATGAGCAGGAGCATCTTGTACTTGTATCTGGAGAAAGTGTGAGAATTAGCAGGAGAGTTGGGCGAGACACAAAGAAAAATGAGATGTCAGCCAGTTCTCCATTTGTTTGCTTGCTTGGTTGGCTATATGTGCCGTTGAAAGAAAGACAGCAACTTTCATTTTCCCTCTGCAGAACAGATCCTTTCTCCCGTTTTGTTCTACCTACCTACATTTTTTCTTGGAGAAAGCAGCAAAAATAGAACTTTTTTTCCTCTTCTTTTGGGACTTTCTTTCATTCTTCTTATTGGCGTTGCTGATGCATGTGTATCTACACTCGCTCTTCATCTCATTCTCTTCCCATTCCAACTTTTTTGTGCGCTTATATTTTTATGGCTGACTCAACGAGTTTCGGTTCCAGTGGATTTTCTTTCTTTATTTCTTTCTCTTACCTTGCTGTTTCCTTCCGGCACAGAGAACACAACATAAGAACAAGTGCGGGGGTAATAACTCAAAAGACAGTGAGAGAGAGAGAAAGAAAAAATAAGAGAGAGAGAAGAAAGTTTAGTTTGCAACAAGATGTTCCCTGCTCATAATAACTAACTACACCTACATTTTCTGCGCTAACAAGTTATACGCGACTTTCACTCCACACCACTACTTCAATCCAGTTCTGGTCTGGAAATGAGAAGAATGGGAAAAACAAAAATATTGTTTCCTTATTCATCATCAATCAGTCACGTGGGCGAAAAAGAGAAAAGGAGAAAGGAGGAGAGCAACAAAGGGAAAAAGTTTTGTTGTTTTGCTTTTTATGTGCTTGTTCTTGTCATCACTTGTACTCACACGTCCATTTGTACTAATATAACGAGCTACGGAGCGGAAAACGAAATGAGCATGAGATGATCATGATCAGCACAAACTTTCACCACTACTTTTAATGTCTTATTGAGCAGGGGACATTTCCGCAAAACATATTGAAGGATTGATGATACAGCATGCAAAAATGAACCCTACACGCAAACTTAAACTTTGGATTTTACGAATAAAAAAAAGATAGAGAGACAAGTTCCAAATGGCTTTGCTATAAAATGTAGCATTTCAATTTTCACCAAATCCATATTTATCCCCCCCAAAATGTTGACTTTACCATTCTACAATTTTGCATTGTTTCAGGGAACAACTGGGAAGATTATGGAGACAGCAAGTGAATTTGCATTTTCTGCACCTTATTCTTAGCCAAAATTGCAATTTTATGGAGAGTACAAGCCCCTAAAATAATAAAATCATCATCTTTTTGATAATCTGCTCACCACCACACTTTTATTCCATTCATCTCTCCATCTGAATCACCTAAACTACTCTTGATTCCCATGCACTTTCACTTTTAGAGTACATGAGTGCAAACCAAAGCTGCCAATAGCCGATATGATTGCATTGCAAAAAAGTAACAAAATGGAGTAACTTTTGGTGGTAAAGTGCTTGAAGAAGAGCCGTGATTGTCACCCTCTGAGATTTATGGAGTTTGTATGAACTCTGCCCACAAGTACGACCATTGCCAAAGGAAAGAAGGAAAAACCGCAGAAGAGATATTTATGCTGAGTGAGTACTACACAAGTCGATCATTGGGCGGACCTTTTCCTTTTTGCTCTTTGAATACGATTCCACTTTTTTTGCTTTTGGCTCATTTGTCTTTTCAGCCGCATCTTAGCGCAATTTTGGGATGATTATCAGCAGCCGCTTCACCGTCGTCCTCGCACCAGTTGAAGTTATTATTATTACGCCAGCATATCCAATATGCCCTCTTGTGTCACACTTTCTTTCCCATCTTCTCTCGCTAATTTCCCAATGACTCTCGTCCAAATCAACTGCAACAGGAAAGAAGATAAAAGGAAGGTCGAAAAGTTTTTTTTGCCAAATGACAATAATAATCACAGTTTTTGCAAAAACGAACCAGGCCAGGTCTATTTTTATCTGCAGCGTTTGTATGTATAACTTTCAGTTTGTCATTTTGGCACCAGAAAAAAGTTGTAAAGAAGAAAAGCATAGGGAAAAATAGGAAGGCATAGTTTTGTCTCTCTCAAATTGTTCCAATTGATAGGCCGTATTCTGCACTTTATTAACGTCTTATTAGGTAGCGATCTGTTTTTTTCTTTCTGTGGCTTCTTCCAAGTGGCTGTATGGAGAAAGTATAAAATATTAGTTAAGAAAGGGGGAGCACTAATGAAAGAATAGACGAGACCACAAGAATGAAATGATTAAAGTGGAAATGAAAAAGAGCGTGGAGAGAGCGAGAAAAAAGCAATTTTAAAATGCAATTACATCTTCTGCTTTCACTTTTCGGGCACGAATTTGCAAATACATACAAGGTACGCATATGTACGTAGATGAATGCAAAGGTACATATAGAGCAGCGTGTGCTACTAAATCACAGCGAATTAATAATGGAGACAGATGAGAACGTGTAATTGCTGCGGATGTGTGTTCGCACAGCACACACACGCTCCTTTTCCTGGAAAAAGAAAATTAGAAGGAGAAAGTGAATGAAAGTGAGCAAACTTGAGGCTAATAACAAAAAGTGGTGTCCTCTCCTTCCACCGCACCATCGTCGCTTATTAGATGGCACACAGAAACTCATTTTATTGCATTGGACTACTAGACTTTCTTCTCTCTTGCAAGAAAGAACTGGCAATCAGAGTTTTCTTCTCTTAGCTTGCTTTACTTTAATCAGACTTGGGAAACACTTTAATCGTTTATGATCATCTCTACTTGTCATTAAAACCAGTACATAGAGTCAAGAAGATGTATGCAGCTCGTTTTTCTTTCATTTTTTCATTTTCTTTCCGTTTTCACCTCATTCCATCTATTGAAAGCCCAGTTAAAAAAGGGGATGCAAGATGTCAAGTTCGTACCTTTACTTATAAGTAGCATGCATGCACACAAAATAAGCATGAGATTTATTGTTTTGGAATATTAACTCATATTTCAATTAAGTAAGTGGCATGATTAGTGGTGGCAACTGGCTGAAAGAAAATTACAGTAAAACTTTCTCGCTAGCGTCTCACAATGCCCCAGGAGCAAAGTTTCTATCGCTTCCAGCAGCATACGCACTCTACAGTGTAAACGATACCCATCATCATGATCATTATGTAATAAACTGGCCAAGTTGGCTGGGAAAAACTTTGTCCTGTTGTTTGGCTGCGAGGAGTGAAGTGCTGGTGGCATCGGCGACAGGAAAAGGAATGGTAAGTGTCAGTCTGCAAACAAGTTTAGATGATGAATCAGCAGAAAAACTTCAGGAGGAAGGGGTACACACGAACTGAGCTCACACACGGCACCTTATGTCCACTTTTAGTCAAGCTTTCAGCCAAACACGAGGACGAGTTGTTTGCTGGATGGAGAAGTTGATCAAGTTGTGACGATGCAAAGTGGCACATGACATGGCTCTAGTGAAAGGGTAAGTCGAAAGGATACAACATGTAAAGCACAGGGAAAGTTCACACGGGAACTGATTAATTGAGTGTAGGAGTAGGACACATCATCAGAGGGTAGAGCTTTCAGAGTGTGTGTGAAAATCGAACCCAACGTGATTTGTGACTAGCCCCAACAACGTATCTGTCTAGTAAGCACGTTTCATCTTGTATGATCACTTTGTCTAAATATCCTAAGCCAATATTTCCACTTACTCATTTGATCATTTCAATTCCAATTCTTATTCTTTCCGGTGCATTTTCCTGGGTTTGTCTTCTTCTCTGGGTAGATCCCCATTTCATTTTCAGAGTTTCTCAATTTAGTTTGTCTTGCTATTGCTATACAGTGTTCTAAAATATTGTGAGAAATTTTCAGCCAAATGGAGAGAAATTGTAAAAGAGAGAGAACGTGTGTGTGTGTTGGTGGAGAGAGCAGAGCTTCAGAGCTTGTCATAAAAACTTTTCTTTTGCCACTCGCGAGTCGCGACTCTCTGCATAACTCATTTTATGCAAATCCTTTTTCTATTAAATCTGTCCTCCACCACCGTCACAACTGCAATATGCTTTCACCTAGTCATTCAGTCATTGGCATACAGGTTTCACTACTATAATTCTCTCCCTGTCTTCCAAAATCTGTTGACAGGATTGAATAGAGAAAGTTGCTTGGGCTTACAAAAGCTGTGAAGCACAATCCGCCATACACCTTGTTTGCTCTGGGCTGACTTTCTCTTTTGACTCGACTTGCAAATTATGTCAACTTGAACCCTTTTATACCCTGCATTGAATTGTATTCAATTGCTTTTCATATTATTTGTGATGACTTGAGCAGTTTCAACATCACCAAAAACTGAATGAATGCACTTGTCAATCAAATGCAGAAGCCGAGAAGGCGGGTTATTATATGGACATGACGTGTGTGAACTTTTAGGCGCACTTTCCTCTCACCTATAATTTCCTGTTTTGAGTTCTAGCCCCAACAAAAATATGTGTGGAGATCCTGCCGCTGCATACTAATCTGTCATATTAAGTGTCATGGGTTGGAGGGGTTTTGGGTGTTTTGTGAGCATTGAATGGGCTCTTGTATACGTACTCAAATGATGGACCACACGCGTAGTGTATATGATCGACCAAGGAATGTTTAGAGGGTCTCCCTGTTTAGCACCACTTATTAATGCTGATGATGTCGTGGTAAAGGGAGAAAGTTGGAATATTTTTTCAGAGGACTCGTGTACGGGGTTTTTTGCTTTCACTTCCTTCTTGATCCGTTTTTTGTCCATCAAACAGCAGACCTTTCACTACAACTTGACCAGCGGCAAAAATTTCCCTTTTCAGAAAGGAGAAAAGGCTTGAGCTAAAGTAGGTGCATTTGTGTGTATGAGTGCTATGCTCGTTTGTCAAATGTCCTTAAGAAAGGAAAGCAAACCTCTTTGCTAAAGAAAGGAACGAAGAATGACGGCACTCTTGCTCTTTCTTGGGCTTTGCGGCAAAAGAAAGTTGGGCTGCAGTCCAAGAAGAAGGCAGGGAGAAAAAATGTGAAGAGCCGGTTCTCCGGCTCTTTTGGCCCTTTTAGTGTGGTTCTATAAGGGTTGCATTAGACATCGCATAACTGTCTGCGATGAAAGTTGTTCCGCAGAAGAGTCATGAGTCATGGATCAGCTAATAGATGTAATATTGGCGACTTGTAAGTTGTAGCCCAGCACTTTCACAACTCTCACCGCCATTAATATTACGATTATTATGAGGCAAGCTTTTCTGTCGATGATGTGGATTTTGGATCAAGATTCAAGAGGATGATGATGATGGCAGGAGGCTTTGGAATGCGCTCCGAGGGGAACGTGAAAGCATGACAGAGAAGAAAAAATAGAAACAGCTTTTGGCGTCGGTGGCCATGCGTGCATGTCCTATGTGATCTTCGTCTTGGGCATTTTCATGCGGACAAGTAGGCTGAATCTAATAATCAATAAATGGGAAAGGGACAATTTATTGAAGTAAAATGGCTGGAAAGTGAATGTTTGGCAAGAAAACAGGCTGAAAATCCGGAGAAAAGGTTCTCTGTGTCGCGTGTGTTGTGTGATTTCCAGATTTATTTTTTGGTTTCATTGCACTTTGCATGCATACACACACAACATATTTTTCGGTTTACTGCTTCTGCTTGTGTGTCGAAGCGTAATCCCTATGCCCATTTAAATCCCAGGGTAGTCCAGGAAATTTGTTAGGCTCAGGTATTTGTGGAAGCTTGCATTTTATACACTGGTCTAAATAAAGTGTACTACTCCGGTTTTGTTTTTTCTAATGATTTATATACACAAATTTGCACATCCCCAATTCTGATGAACTGAAAAGATGTGCTCATAGATTAACTTGCAGCAAGAACTGGCAACTCAATTTCTAGCTTTAAGCTAGTAGTCACCGCTTTTTTGTTTCAATTTCTTTGCCAGTAGAGCAGACACAAAAATGCCCAAAGTTGCACCTTACGACGAGGACAACGATGACAACTCGCACCATTCATCGCACCACCATCATAAGCATCATCAGCACCACTATGGCGATTTGGCCCATGGCAAAGACAGAAGGGCTCTGGTTGAGTTTGAGAAGTACACGATCAGAGATAACGAACTAGACTATGAAGGAGACCAAGTTCAAATTGGACATCGACGCTATTCTGGCGACACTGGGAGCCGAAGGCGCAGCGAAGAGCAAGATGGCGAAGGCCACCACCACCACCACAAACGCCGAAGCAGGGACGATGAGGGCCATGGAGACAGCGCAGCCCCTCCGAGATATCCTCCCAAGGACGAGTTGAAGGGTGGACCCCCACGCCAAGTTACCACCTCTCAGGCGAGTCGTATGACCACCACCAAGAAGATTGTGAACCCCAAAGCTTCCAAGTTTATCCAATGCGACGTGCTGGCCTTTGTGATTGCCCTGACCTACGTGCTGGCAGTTGTGATAACCGTGCTGGCGGTTTGGTGCTATCGCCAGGACTCGGTATGGAATGCAATTGTTCATCAGGAGCGACCCTTTCCCAAAATCCCAAATGAAGACTTTTTCAGTGGCCACTACCTAGTGGTTTACGAACAGGAAGAGGGGCTTCGACACGCCAAGAAACACCTTCTACGGGAAAACCGCTGGTTCGAGCTAATGCACTTGATGTTCATGAGCGCCTTTCTCATTCTCACGATATTCCAACTTGCGGCGTATATCACGCGTGGGGATGAGGACCACTCCAAATTGATCATTTGCTACTACACCGTGTTTGGAGGCTTGGGTCTGATTATAGCCCTGTTCCCGTTGCTCAGTTGGCACAATCAGGAGAACAACTACAAGGTGGCCGCACACTACTTGATGGATTTTGCAATCAGAGTGAGAGAGGCTTCCCCGGCTAGCTGGAGTGAGGGAGTCACCAATGCCACGGCGAACGATGCTGCCAGACTCGGATCAATCGTAAAGTTTTGCTATGACGCGAGTCAGGATGGGATCACCTTTGAGAAGGATTCGCGCTACTTACAGCTCTTTGCACGGAAGTACAGGCTGAGTCAACTGCAGACATTAGGCTTTTGCACTCACCACAAGTTCAAAATTACAAACACAGTAAGGAAAGAATACCTAAATAAGCATTTTCTTAAATAAATGGAACAATAGATAAGGTTTTTATGCTTCTTGCAGATACTGTCAACAATTTTTGCACTGTTTTGTTGCGCAATTCCCTGCATCTTCTGCTTTACCAACGCTGCGGATCAAAAGCTCGAAAAGGAGAGAATAGCCAAAGAGAAACGTGCAGCAATGCAGCAGCAGCAGCGACAACAGCGTCCACCCGTAAGCAAGGCGGCGTATGACGAGGATGACGAAGGGGAACGGAGGAGGGAGCGCCGCAGGGAAAGGAAGCGGAGCCGGGGAAAGAGTCTTGGTGACCTCTCCGAAAGGGAACTCGAGGAAATTGAAAAGTTCAAGCGCTACATTCAGGGCGAGGATGAGCTGGACGAGAATGACAATAATTGATTCAATTTGGGGCAATCTTCACACAATCAATTTTATAATCCAACTATAAAATGAAATGCTGCTCAACTAGATAAATGTACAAAATGTAATCCTGGTAGACGTCAATAAATAAAGAAATGGGATAATTACTGTAAATTGTGGTAAAGTTAATAATTTTGCGTGGAAAGGATGCATGATGTTAGGCGTAAACTGTGGTCTTTGTTGCTTTCGGGGTGTTCTGACGCGTTGGTTTCTGCCTACCGCGAACTATGAGGAGCACATGTTTTAGCAGCATTTCACAAGCATTCCAGCATTGAAGGCATAAACAAAACACTTTTTCAAGCACCTGTCGCTTCTTAAAAAGTTAAGGCACCTTAATAATTTGGTTGAACATTTGGCGTCTGAAAGAATGTAAGAAGGGCTTTAGAGATTGAACATTTGGCTATAGTCTTGACAAGCTGGTGACGGTTTCCAAAGTTGTAATAAAAGTAGTGCTAGGTTGAGCTTGAACTAAAGTGATTTTAGTTAAGTAATTAGCAAAATGTGTGGAAAACCGGAAGTGAATACATCTGTTTTGAATAGTGAGGATGAAGACAGTGGTCAGGAACTACAAAATGGAAAGGGCGATAGTGACAGTAGTGGAGGGGAGGAGGACCCCACAAAGCTTGTAATACCGGAAAGGAGGAAGAACGAGACCCCAGAGGAGAAACTGGAAAGAAGAAGGCTGGAAAGACGGAGGAGGAAATTGTTCAAACGACAGAAGAAAGGTGGGCTAGTGCCTACTAAACAGACGCCCAAGAAGGTGCTCAACCTATTCAATCGGGTGTGGGATGAGGAGAGTGCGTGGGTGACCAGAGTCATGCAATGTCTGCCGGAAGTGAGACAACCGGGACTGTTAATGGAGGAGGACGAGAGGGCGGAGGAGTACATTACCACTCAGAAGCGGGGGAAAGAGCTGAAGGATGATGACAGGGAAAAGGAGAAGGCGAGGCAGAGGATACGAAATAATTTGCAACGGGAGGGTGTCCAGTTGACTGGCGAGAGGGCCAAAAGCTATCAAGAACTGAAGGAGAGACTCCAGCAGAAGTTGGCTGGCAAAAGTGAGCAACTTTATTCATATAATTTTGATAGAAACTAGTAATACAGCTTGTTGATTAAAATACTTTCTTTATATTTCCAGTTACAAAGCCAAATGTAATCAAGCGAGAGAAGAAACTAAAAAAGAAGCTGAGACAGAAGGAAAAGGCCAAGGAATCGAATAAGGGCAAGAAGTTGATAAGTCAGTCGGCGTCATCTGCTGGAACGTCGTCATCAGGAACTGGGGAGGATGGAGTAGATGTCAAACCAGAAACCAGAGAAAAGACTCCTCTGAAAAAGAAGCCAGTGGTGAAGTCGAACGGGGAAATTGTGTACTCCAAGTTTGACTTTATTTCCAGTGACGCGAGAGGGACTGAGCCAATGCTTACCTCTTCGGTAAAATTAAAGAAAGGAGGAAAGCCAACGGCAGGAGAGCTTCTGAAGAAGGTTGAGAAGCAGGAGAAACAGATTTCAAAGTTGGCAGCGCAGGGCAAACAATCGGAAGCGGTGGACTTGGCAGTTAGTCAAAAGTGGGACACTGCACTCAAGCGAGCTGACGGAGTGAAGGTTAGGGATGATGCTTACCTGCTCAAGAAGACAATTAAAAAGCAGGAAAAACTGAAACAGGTAAGAAACGATATTTACATTATAATGCTTTAGTAAAATGTATTTAATTAACTTGCAAATATTAAAATAATATTCACTGTTACTTTGTCCCTCCAGTTGACCAAGAAAAAGTGGAAGGAGCGCGTAGACAGAGTGGAAAAACTAAAGGAACAGCGCCAGCAAAAGCGTCAGACCAACATTCAATCCAGAAAGGACGACAAGAAGAAAAGAGTCAAGAAGTTGCTCAGAAAGAGAGGCAGGATTGCGTAGCATTTTTTAGAGTTTTAGACCATTTTATGTTCGAATTAATAATACACTTCATAATTGCTAGAAAAATATCTGAGTTTTCGTGTTAAAATTCGCATTAGAAGGAAATTAGAATTAGCTGGTTTGTAATTTGTATGCAAAATAGTTGTTGATTTATTTTCTATATTGACATTCAATATTACATTTAAACTAAAGTAAGTGTACTCATATCGCAATTAATTAATGTACACTAGACGCTGACTTTGAAATGTTCAATAAAAATTTGTATGCAGTGGACACAGTTAATTTGTAGTTTCTGCCCTTTCATTTAACAGTACGAACGAGATCGTTTAGTAAGCTTAGTATTCTAAGACCTTTTGTTAGGGAGCCAATGGGGTGACATGAGAAAGTACATATTTCTTCGTCTTGCTGCCTTCTCTTGTCATTTTTGCGATTTGCATTCCCTGTTCCGTTCTTTGCCTCTGCAATAATCATCTCTCTTTTATTAATTTTGGTAATTGCGTCCATCGAGCCTTGCCGAAGCCTGTCAGCCACGTCTCCCTGAAAGGGAAAGTCCTGTAGAAAGTTGTTCACCCAGTCCAAGCTCTGATGACGACGAGCCACTTTGGTCATCTCGCAGCTTGCATACTGGACGCACTCTTCGCTCTCAAACAGATCTCGGGTAAGACGAATCAAACCGGAAGCGGGCAAGCCTCTTGGCAGAAAGAAGAGGAATGCGAGGTCGGTTACGAAGCCCAAATCCGGCAGATAGTTTCTTCGGTTATTCACCACATCCTCCGGCACAGGAAACACTGGAAAATAAAAATATGCACCGTTACAACAGGACGCCTAATAAATCAAGGCAAAAGTGAACAGTAGGACAGCGCTGCTGCTGGAGAAGAGCACATTTCAAGTTCCGGTGGAATTCGAACAAGAGCTATTACCAACTTTGGACTGAGCGGGACTGTTGTTCTGGGAGGGAGGTCGGAGCACAGGATATGTGGTGTCAGCAGAAGGCTTAGACTCAACTAGCTCCGGTTTTAAAAGTACACTCCAGTCCTTCACGTAAAATGGATAGCCATCCACTTTACTCTTTGTTCGCGAGTAAATAACGGCTATACACACCAATTTTATCACTGTTCCCGAAATTCTCATTTTTCTTAACCTGTTTTCAGTGCTCCTTTGCACTTTTGCAATATCGCAAATCTTTTTATCAATAAATCTAATAGCTATATAGCGTGTCTCGTTCTGTAAGCGTGCACCGCATAAATGAATCTTGAATTGCTCACCGAACCCAGAGAATCTCTTCAAATCTTCAAATCTCACTAATCTTGCTGGTACTGTCCCTCTTCCCCGTAACCCAACAAGAGTGCATTATTTTTAAAAGTCATTCTATTATCCACTGCCAATTCATTTTTTATTGTGCAAGTGCAAGGGTGATCAGTGGTCACTGCCAACTGATCACTTTCCTTCTCTATTCTTATTCAAATGCAAAGGGCAACAATTTCTACTTTGACTTGTTCACATATTTTGCATGCCTGTCATGCCCAATTGACCTGCTGACTAAACAAAGCTTTACAAGTGTGCTTAGAAGTTAAGCACTCATCTTCTGATCTTGGACACCTCATCGCTGAATGAAACACACCTTTATTTACCTGACCGAGCATCTACACAGCGTACTAATTAAAAAATACAAGCAGGTATCACTTATAAGACCACCGAACTCCCATTCCTTTGAAATTCATGTAGCTGTCGAGTGTCAAGTCAATCAGCGTCATAAGCATCATACTCTTTCTCTCTAGTGGCATTGTTTTTCGCTTTTACTACTCGCTTCATTGAGGTCAGCTTATAAATAAATTAATGCTAAACTGAATTATTGCAAAAACTCATTCCGAATTTTAACTTGCAAAAAAACCTGGGGCATTGTGAGATTTTCGCAGTAACAGGATACGAGAAAGCTTTCCTTGCTCGTGTACTTGTACAATGCAAAATTGCAAAACACTTGTAGACGGACAATGTAGGGATTAGTTTAATCATTTTTACAATCGGAATGCCACAACCGAAATGAGTATGCAAAATCAATGAATTGTGGAGTACCGAATAGCTACGAAAGTTTAAGTCATTTCTTAGAAAATGAAGAGTTACGATTGAGGACTACAAAATTGCGCTTTTAATTTCATTTCAGGCAATCAATCAAACAAGTACTATAAGTTGATGGTCGATAATAATTAACAACAAATGACGCAAATGAAAGATATGAACTTAGGTAATGCATTTTTGTTATCACACCTTCCGTTCCCAATGATGCATGATGAAGTGTGCGTCAAGCGCAGTAAAACGATGCTCCCAAAAATAAAGAGTACACAAACACAGTCAATATTTGTACAACACCCAATTGATACTAAAGATAATTTTATTAATTTTTACCTCGATTTTAAGTTGACATTTTCAAAAGAGTTGAAGTTTAATTTATAAATACAAAAAAGTACAAGAAGAATAATAATTGAGAATGCGTTTTATGTCAAATTTTTGTTGTCATTAATCAAAATGAAATTTTAAAAATTTTATGCTACACATCAAACAAAACGAAACTAATAGATAATTCTCGAAAAAAAATGATTTTTTTCTAAATGCAATTAAAAAATTATACGATATTTTTTATTTACTGAATGCTAATGAAACACGACGACGAAAAAAAATATTACTTGAAATGTGAGAGAGATGACATTTGTCATCCGGAAGATGACAAACTTGTTATAATAATAGTACTAATTATAATTACTTTTAACATTACTGTCAGCTTGTAACAATGAGATGATGGGTTTACACACACACACAGTACAACGTACAATAATGTGGATTTTACAATCGTTCTAAAAAACCGTCAAAAATGACCCAAAACACTTCAAACGCATAAAAACCTAAATACTTTCAATGAGACTATCGTTATTATTAAACGGTAAATATATAACCTTGTTGTGAAATACTAAGATCTACGCTATTATTATTGAATAATAATAATAATTAATAAGTATCATTACAGCCCGTAAAATTGAAATAATTATTGTAAAAAATCAACATCGGATTGAAACTAATCAGCCCAATGACTGCACAACACATTGAATCTGCTCCACGAGAAAAAACTTGACAATTTTTAAGATGAATACTCTACGTCAGCAGTGTTGCATCATGGGGAGATAAACACATACCTTGTTGTATTTGTAGTTATAATTATGATATCTTACAGGCTATTTGTAGTTCTTCCTCCTGCTGCTACTATAATAGGTTTGTATAGTACAATAATAAAAAAGAATCCCTTGTAGATGCTGATGAGAAATTGGGGGAATGTGCCACGCTGGTCTCCTCCTTAAGCACGTTCTCCACGAATACGACGGGCCAACTGGATATCCTTGGGCATAATGGTGACACGCTTGGCGTGGATGGCGCACAAGTTGGTGTCTTCGAAGAGACCGACCAAGTAGGCCTCGCTAGCCTCCTGCGAATTTAAAAACGAGATTTGGTCAGTGATGTTTTGATAGGCTACCCGATTTATAGAAAATTAACGCACAATAAAAATCTATGAATAGAACTTACCTGAAGGGCTCCAATGGCGGCGCTCTGGAACCGGAGATCAGTTTTGAAGTCCTGGGCGATTTCTCTCACGAGACGCTGGAAGGGCAGTTTGCGGATCAGCAACTCGGTAGACTTCTGGTACCTACGGATCTCACGAAGGGCCACAGTACCGGGACTGAAATTGCAAAAAAAGAAACAACAAATTAGTAACTTTACACACGAACAAGATGATTCATCACTTATTACTAAAACAATGGCTACACAACACAACTGTCAACTTAGTTTTGAAAAATATAAAGTATTTCAGTAGACCACTAACCGGTAACGATGTGGCTTCTTGACTCCACCAGTGGAGGGAGCGCTCTTACGAGCTGCCTTGGTGGCGAGCTGTTTACGGGGAGCCTTTCCTCCGGTGGACTTACGGGCAGTCTGCTTTGTACGCGCCATTTTTCTTCAGTTGAGTCCGAACACGGGCTGATAAGCTGATGAGACCTGCAATTACAAAAGTAAACACCACAATTTAATTAACAATCCAATTATTTAACCTTGCACTCAACAAACACACAGCCCAACAACACAAATACAAAAAAGATAAATTATCTTAGATAATAATTAGAAACTAAAACAAAATGAACCCTCGTTAAAAAGATAAAAATAACCTGCCTAAAAAACGGAAGAGCACCCAAAAAAATGCACCAGTTAAAAAATAACTACGTAAAAAAGTAGTAAAGAAAGCTTTAAAAAGTAACTAAAAAAATTAAAGCTTCAACTGACAACTGAACTGCTGTGCGTGTGCACCTGGCCAAAATTGAACTAAGACTGGAGCTGGACGTTCGTGCGCAACAGAAGGTAATGCGTAGAAAATCTGTGATCTTTTCTCCCTCCCTCCCTTTTTTGCCTGCCTGACTACGAAAAACGAAAACCAACTGCTAAACTGACAACTTCCCTTTCCCTCGACTTTTCTTGGCCTTTCTCGTCCGTCCCTGTTTCTTCCAGTCTCCCTAAACCTTCTACCTTTTCAGCCACAGAGCCACAGATGCAAATTACAAAATATCTAGAATCTAGATCACCAACTAATCTGCATAAAAACGGTCTGTTAAACTGTCTTCTAAAGATGACATAGGTACTCACCTTCTTGCCTAACTGCTGCACTAACTAAAAACTGTACAATTTTTCTGCTCTAACTGACACTTGGCTCCTTGAAGAAAACTAAAGCTGGTATAACTCGCAAAACAGGCGCCAATTAGCAAAATACGTTGCGCTTCCCAGTTGCTCACTCCTCGCTACGCTTTTCCAAAGAGACTATGACTCAGTATGCAATTCCTATCTACTTCTTCAAAATTATAGGGAAAACTCAAGATCTACTTGGTAAAATAGTTGCATCAGCTATTGACATGTTCAGGCAGCAACAGCCACAATTATAACCACGAAAAAAAATACTATAACGTTTTATTATGCTACACTACTCGCTCCCTTCTTATTCTTCTAACCTCGACAATATTTTTATGGTTTATGGACTATCTACATTAATATCTCAAGTAGGAACTTATAGGAGCGAACGTGTGAATGCACCTTTCTGTGTATCCCCTCTATTCTGTGCAATGTTAAATCCCCAAAAAAACAATTTTTTTTTCAATACAAATCCACCACCAACACCGATCAGTTTTTCACCGAAAAAATTAACTTTTCTGTAACTATCCGGGTCAAACTATGCACCAATGTGAAGCACAAAGGTTAACCTTTAATTTGACACTAGACTCACCTGTAAAAAACGGGAAAAACCGTTAAATTTATTTAAAAAACGGAGATGAGAAACGCTGCTCTTACTCGAAAGTGAGAAGGATGATGATGAACACAAACAACACTGAACTGCTCGAAAGACAGAGCTGTACTAAGAGCTAGCTCACAATGCCACAAAGCTGCCAAAGGGCCTGGCACACACTTTAAACACGTTCTGAGGTCAAAAACGTTTTTCGGTGGAAAATTGCACAAAAATTAATAAAATCGGACGAGGAATGGAATTTAAAGCCGTTTTGGAAAACGTTATTTTCCAGAATGTTGACCTGTCGTTAGTGTATGAATGGTCCGCGTGAGAATACTGTGACGTAACGAGTGAGTAGGACGGAGATTGGTGGAAATAACGAGGCTCAGGATTGGCTGCAGTGTGCGATAAAGTGGCTAGGTATTGGCCAAGGACAAGTATTCGACTCCCACCAAGCAAAACAATGTTGAACAACAATGCCAAGTGCCCAAGAGATGTGCTGAGGGAGATGCGAGCAATATGTTTTAAGCTACCTTTCTATCAAGTCATTGTTATATGGCATAACTTTTTATAATAGGTATGTGCATTAAAATGATGTTTTCCACTTCCACCAAACTTTACTTCCCTTCTTGTACGATAATGCGTATACGCGTGTGTTATATGTAGTAGGAATATCAAGTTTCTTTCTTTCTCGAGTTGTTATAATGAATGAGTAAGATGTATAACCGCTTGGATGACTTTTCGCTTCTTTTCTGTCTCCGTCCGTTTGTGTGTACGTGTCTGTGACCGTTGTTGCGTTGGGTTTACTTTCATTTTGCTTGTGTACTCTCTCACACACACATTTACACGCATAAATATACGAAAAAACTATCCCACCTACTAGTGCTTTTGCAATTATGTTCGTTTGTTCGTATTCATTATTACTGCGCCTTGTTCTTATATGATACGTTACTACTAAATGCGAAATGGATAAAGGAACTATAATTTTCCATAAAGATGCCTTATTGTTATGCGTGCTATTATGGCCAGTTTTTTTCCTTCCTTTTACGCTTTACTTGCGCTAACATGCTACTTGATTTTTATGACAGTTTGGCAATTTTGGCAAGTGTGTACTTGTACACTGTTTTAAGATGTCAGCATCTTGGCTGATATGATATAGGTAGCAGTTTTAAGCTCTCATTCGCATTTATGATTGAAGCTGTTGGCTAATTCGTTACTTTTGTTTCCTTCCTGTGTGCAATGCGATCGACTCTCAAGTCAAGAAATACTGGTCAAAAAGTATTATGGCACACACAATTAATTCTTTGTGTGTTCCCTTCCTGCCAATGCCAATAGCCAACAATGGGAATGGGAGCTAGGGAAGGAAGGGAGCAGTCTAAAAATGGATTTCCAAATATTTTTTGGGACTTTTTCAATTTGCCTTGCATCCTCATGCTCATTGCTCATTAACACAAGAATGCATTTTAAAATTTAATGTTTTGCCATTACAGGTTTCATTTATGCATGTAGGTAACGTAGTAACGTACCAAAACTGGGTAGAAAGATGCACAATTTTACTATGGCTTAGCATGGAGGATTTCAGATAAAAGATAACCAATTTTATGATTTACATTTTTCTAACATCGGTGTTGGATATGATATTACGGATAGATACCGATAGTGACTAGTTATATAGTACCTTCACACTTACATGCATACATATTACCTGCATTTTTTGTACCTTATACTATGGCTCTTCTAAGCTGTCTTTAAATCCTAGCCAAAAGGGAGAAAGACTTCCTTTTCCAGACACATCTACCTACCTACACACATTCCTTGTCGTCGTAAAGGTATTTTATTACGCAAAATACCTACCGTCTTACCTACCGAGTTCTATGGAAAAACACAAAAATGAAGTTTTTTATAATTTGTAAGTTTAAAAGGGTATATGCTTTGTCAGTCACTATAAAATGATATGCATAACTAGAAGTAGAAACATAAGTATTTTCAGATTCGAAAAAGTTAAATGGGTCATCTATTGGACTATGAATCGTAGAAATTAGAAATAATGTAGAAATATACTTTTCACGACACATGGAACTACGGAGTTCCAGTAATGCATTTACATTTCTGTTTTTGTGCCATCATTTTACTTGGAATTGGAATGACAGAAGACAGAATTCACATATTATGCCATGCATTGCAAATTTCAACAGGAATTCAATTACAAGGCTATGTATTACATGTACAAAATTATATGCATTTTTCTAGTTGACGCATAATTTATTTCAAATGAATGAAATGACAAAAAACTATATAGAACGCATGCCAATACTTATGTCATCATCATGCTCATAATTCATTTTGAAGAAAACCATTATGATTTAGTACGAAACAGACTAGAAGCCCTCAAAAGAGCTATGTGTTTTTAAATGTCAAAAATTATATATATATTTATTATTTGCATATAATATTTAAATATTGTATTTAGTTTTCAGTATAATAATTATTCATATTTTTAGAACATTTTTTTCAATTTTTAATATAGATATTTATTTATATATGTCGCTCTTTCAATATAAAGTTTCATCAGTTTTCTTTGTCACTGTGTTCTCGATCCCCTTTCCGCCAAAAAATCAGTTTCATACACAATTTGATAGAATTTAATAGTTAATTACTTAAAACTAGGATACTCCACCCCTTGTATTATGCTTCTTTTTATAAAGTAAATACAATCAATTTGATTTTAATAGAAATATTATGTCGTATGTGTGTGTTTCGGTGCTATATTTTTCCTGGTATATAATAATATGTATATGTTTCTAAGCGCGACATGAAAACAATTAATTGTACAATTTAATAACAGCAATATAATAATGATAATAATTAATTTATATTATGCCCATATTTAATAACAACAATCGGCTATCGATCCTTTCTGGGCCTCGTTGCCACTCGCGATATAATTAATTAAAATGCAAAAGGAATATGCCAACAAGCATAATGATTATAATAAATTATCAGTTTAAATACATAACAGTGTATTTAACACTAATTAAATGATTACGTTATTATGCATGTAACCATACAACAATCAAAATAGCAATTACATCTTCTCTATGTCTCCCCTTTAAAAATGCGTTCTGTCTGAAAGCGTTGCTCCATTTCCCTAAAATGTACAGAGGTACAAAACGATGTCTATTGAGTAACCTCTTAATACACTTCAACCATTCAACCAACCTCTTCTTCCTCTGTTCATCCTTTTCATTTCTGTCAGTTTGAATCATAACTAGTCGTATTGTTATTATTGTTGGATTTTCAAACTCTAAAACTCAATCATATTATAATTTTCTTGCTGTTATGTGTATGTAATTAATAATGTAACAATCGTAGCAATTACAAATGTGCAGTGTGGAGCTATTATCAGTATCAATAGTTAACAACTTGCAAGCATACAAAAAGGACAAGTTTCTTATTCCTGTCGCTTCATTCATGAAAATGTGAAAAACGAAGTTTCGTAATGGCGTTGCATTTCTCTTTTAGACAGGTCCTACGTAAGACTCTCAGCTTAGTAGTTAGTTATATAATTGTTTTAATTGTTAATTATTAAGTTGCCTTTTTTGCGGTATAAATACATGTGTAAATGGATCAGGTATTTGCGAAGAATGATTTTTTAAAATTTGTTATCTAAATAATTATTACATATTACTCAATTCTCGAATATTTTAGTTCAGCCTATACAGTTGAAAATTGCATACCGTTTTCTTCGTACTCTTTGTTGCTCTTGCCTTGTCGTCAATATAGGTAATTATTATTAAATCCTCGTATTGGGGAAATTTGATGTTTCAAAAGTGTACAGTAAAATACTTGGCAAACTAAACGATTAAAAGAAAATAGCTTTTTAAAACTGAAAGAGAGACCAATCCTGAAAACTCGTCTCTGTAGAGCAGGTCTTTCTAGTTGCTGCGTTGTGTGGTACATAAATAACTTTTCAACTTTGGAGGAACGTCACAAGATTTTACTTAAAATGCAAAGTCACTACGATTCACCGTTAAAGAAGGTTAAAGAAGTGTTTATTTGTCAGGAGAAACGGAATAGAGAGAAGACACACAACGAGATGAGGAGGAGGATGCGGGAAGCCAGTCCTCAAAGTATTGTTGCTGGAGTTGTTGAAGGCGACAGAAGACAAGAGAGTTGTTATCCGTGTCGTAAAAGTCATATCCTTCTTCCACTTGCTCCTGCTGCTGATGTTGAACTGAAGCCACTGACTGTAGATGTTGATTGCTGTCTAAGTGTACTGGCGACGACGCAAATGCTCTTGCTCGCTCACTTGCACTGTTGTCATTATTACTATTACTATCATTATTCAAAGGGTTGTAAAAGTTGGGTGAAGGTCAGAGGTCACCCGGGTACTGGCTTGCAACTTTTCGAGTTAAAATCGCTGCACCACAGAGTGGACAGCTTCTGGCGACCGCGTAGCAGTTATTACATAAAACCTGGTGATCACATGGAAGTAAAACTATCGTCCTTGGTTTATCTGAGAAAGTTTACAGAATTTTCAAATTAATTTACAAAAAAATACAAAAACATAAAAATGGTCATAGTCATAATATGCAGCTTGGGCTTACCTTTCAGTTTACATAATAAACAGTGAAAATGCGGGCTATCTTTATCGGACAACGTGTTAATGGCTTTAGATAACGCGTCCACCACAGTTTTTGCCTGTTTTAGATAATGCTGTAACGTGGTTATATTTTGATAACAGAGGTCAGGTCGACTAACTATTCCTAGTAAACCGTTTATACTTGTGGGAGGAGTGGATACGGGAGCAGTTACTGCGCTTGAACCCACTGGTCCAATTCCACCACCACCACTACCTATTGTTGACGAAAGACCGCTACTGCTTAATCCATTACTGCCTCCTACTGTTGTCGTACGCGGAGATAATGTGTTTGTGCGAGGCGAAGAGAAATCAAAAAGGCCTAGTTGATTTGTTATCAGGTCCGACTAGAATCCAAGCCAGGAAAAAAATCTCAGTAAAATGTCAGCCAAAATAAACGTAATTAATTGGCAAACTGTTAACTGTTTCTACCTGGTCTATTGAATCTGGTTTAGAAAACATGGATCCCAATTGAAAAGAATTATTTAAGCTATTGCCCATTGAGGATGATCCGCTTGGAAATCGCTCTCTATTAAAATAATTAGTCGAATTGGATGACACTGATGACGACACAGGAATGGTGACCGGTTTTGAACCACCTGCACACAAAACAAGAAGGAAAATCAGTAAATCTCATTGCAAAAGCGTTTAGTAAATCAACTGACAATTTGGATAAAATTGTAACTTTGCTAAATGCTAAATTACCTGCTGAAAAGTGATCTACTTCTAAATCTTTGTCTACTACACTGGGCGAATCATCTCGACTCTGATCTGATTGTTCTGAAAGGAAAACAAGATCACAATAGAAAATGACAATCCGAAAACCCATTCCAACTCAAACTGTACAATCAGAGAGGCTTAAAACGCCACTCACTTAGGCCAGCAGACGGGAAGAGACTGTAGTCCCTGTCTTGTTCCAGTGGGAATCCCAGAGAGAATGCGTTGTCAATATTATCATATAAAGTTTGATTCCCTAGGGCTGATCCATTATTGCCTGGAGTTTTCCAGGAAGATCCCACCGGCCCATTTAACATATTCATATCGAAAGAGCCAGGCATTCCACCACTCCCGTTCCCCGGCCCAACCAACTTGTTGTTGTCAAAAAACTTGCCTCCGTGATGATGGTGATTCATCATACCCGGCGCTGGTGAGGACATGAGCGTCGAACTGTTATTGTTACTAGAGCTTGACACATTATTGCTAGAAGATCTATTGTCTGAGATGGCAGCCGCGGCTGCCACTCCACTATACGATGACACTGCACTAGCAAAACTTTGAGTTCCAAAGGGAACACCGCTACCGTTCCCTCCGTGATTATTTTGCTGAAGTTCTGGTGGAGAGCGACAGGAATTTCTTCTAATGACGTCCGAAAAATCTGGTAAACCTCCACCTAAAAATCCGCTCATTCCGTCTACCATCCCGTTAGTGCTACTAGAAAGACCCATGCCTGAGTTTGAATTGCCTATGATTCCTGGTGGACCATTGCCATTTCCGTTACTACTATTGCCATTATTTGTGATTCCGCAGTGATCCCCGGGTTTAGATCCGATAGGACCTATTCCTCCACCATTTCCCCCTAAAGCCGCAGCCATCGATGTGGCACATCCTCCTACAGATGAGCCCGTTGCAGGCAACACATTCGATAAAATATCTCCTAAGCTGGGATCTGTCGGAAGATTCCTATTTATTGACATTTCATGATCCGCGTGGGCAAATGCACAAAAGGGTCCTCTTGGACAATAATTATTCGTAAAAACATCGTGACACTGAAAGAAAATCCAAAAATATTATTATTAGCCATATTCAATACTGAATCAAAGCACAAGCTCAATAAAGGACTAGTAAAAATGGTGCTTCGCAGTACCTTTGACGATTTATAGATTTCCGGGTGAAACTGCTGTTCAGTGCGCGTGTGACAGTACGCACATTCATCACCGTCATCACACTGCGTCGGCTCTCCCCACTCATCCCCATGCTTTACATTAGGACAAGGTGTTGACCTATATTTGAACTTTTTCGGAGATCTTCTCCGATCCCTTAAATTGTGAAATTGCGGACACGCATATCCTTGTCTACATAACCTAGGCGGCTTTTTACAGGCATCCGTCTTATAATTCATTAAAACATAATTAGCATCTGGAAAACACAAACAAGAAACACAAAATCAATTCCATTGTTCCGGTTTGAGCGAAGTTTAGCAAAAGTTGTGCGGTAGTACCAAAGAACAAACCTTGCCACTTTGGATCGTCTATCATCATATTTCTCTCTTTGTCTAATTGATTAGGCCCGCTGACGGTTTCCTCTGTATTTTCCTGTATTTGCTGCTGAAGTTCTTTAATATCAAAGACCGGTGGTCGCTTATCATGTTCTCCGTGCGCGAAAGCACAATGGGCTCCGTTTTTGACACAGAATCCTCTAGTATCCGTTTCGTAGACGCACATACACGTTTTAAAATATCTAAGATGATAACGGCGCTCTGTGTCACCTGCCGTTCTATGCAAAAATGGACAACTGCAAAAGTACAACAAGAACACGACACAACAACAGATTAATTTTACTTGGCCATGCTAACACTTAATGGGAACAAAGACTTGACAATGAGCTTGGACGTACTCATCTCCATCCGGACACGTTCCATTAGTTTCGTCATATTTCGTACAGTATGTATCAGGTGAGTAGTTAAAAAGTCCATCCCGTTTCTTGAGAATAGGTCGCCTCCTCCTCTGATTGGGAAAATGCCAATAAAAGCATGTAAACGGCCTATGTTGTGTGCATTTATGCTGAGGAAACAGTGGACACTGGTCCACACGAAATTCCTTTAAATACCTGGTGGTAACGACAAACCAACACAATTAGCAATCTTCAATCACAAACAAATTGTTTTAACTTGGCAATTTGCAATCTTACTTATAATGCGACGGTTTTTCTGTCTGAGTAGCCAGCATAGCCACCAGCTTGGTGGCACTCACTGGCTCTCCACTGGAGCTATTCATTCCTGTCAAGGACGGGGTTGGAGTTGATGTCGACGTTGTTGAAGAGCCTGCCGTCGAAGCCGAAGTCGAGGGCATCTCATCAAAACCCAATTTAGTTTTGAAACAACTGTCAATAAACTTGGAGCAATTTTTCACTTTGCCAACTTATAATTCTAGCATTAAACTTAATGTCACCACCAACACTCAACTAATAAACATTTAGATTCACTTTTCAACTACAAAAACAAGATAATATTTATGTTTTCGTTCATTATAAAAAAGTCCCCCAAACTCCAACAGTGGCTACTTTCCATCCAAAAGTGTAGTCCGCTTTCACAAAAGTTCCTAAAAATGGGAAAATCACAAACAATTGATTAATTAGTCAGGCAATTGAAACATGGACGTTGGTCCAAAACCAAAACGCTATGGACCAAACTGACAGCTAGACCTATCTGTGTGTATACAAACAGCTGACATTTAGCATCTAAATCTGCTGCTACAGTAAACCTTACAGAAATCCTGTCAAACTCAACAATTAAAAGCTGCCACCAGCCATTCTGTCACTTAATTAAATATTTAACTAGCCCAAAACTCACAATCAAATTTTTAACTTTCAAAAGCATTTCACTTGAATCACGTCAGTATGCACTTGACTTGTTAAAACACTAAATTACCAACAACAGCCTGTCTGTCTGTTTCCCTTCTAAAAATGCTAATTTAAATTTAAATGCAGATGCACTCAGGTTTACTCTTTTGTTATTATTACGGCTGATAATCCAGTAGATATAGCCCCGCACTTGTCATTCCATTCTGACCATCTCTTTTCTTCTAAACTGTCTGACTGTTTACCTTGTGCACAACAGAAGCCAAAACTAAATTATTATAACAGTCCATTTAACTATTGTGTTGTGTACTGATATGAATATTCCAAAAGAGTGATGATGAGTATGATATAACCACAAACTTCATGATTTAGTGCAAGTGCACAGCAGTCTTAAAAGAGGTCTACTACATACTACTATTATTATTATTTTAGTTTAGTATTTATTTTTTACGAGGATGTTGATTCAGGCAGCTTTATCATTTATCCTCACAGCCAGATAAAGATGTACGCAAGTAGTACGTACATTCATTAAACCATTTTTTAACAGCACAAAACAACAACAACAACTACTTATTATGAATAGGCAAGTAAGTATAGAGAAAATGAAGTATAGTTTGCTAATATTATTATTATAGCTTTTTATGATCATACCTTTCTTTCTTTCTTCTTATTGCTCTGCTGTTGTTATGAAATGTAAATGGCCGTGTTCTCTGTCCGAGTCTTGTTGTGTGCTTCAAAAGCTGATGAGCAGAAAGTGACGATGATGATGATGATGAGTAGAGCAATAAAAAAAGAAGAAGCAGCATAGCAGCAGCAGCAGTACACCATATAAAAAGTGTAAATGTAGAGCCTTAAACCTGTCTCTGAGTGTGCTTGTAACAAAAACAAAATATCTTTACAAAATTCCTACATGCATAACCAATACAGAAGAGGGTATACTAGTGCCAGTGCACTCTTTGCTCTTCATCAAACATTTTTAAAGCATTTTATACTTATTTCGCAGCATTTGAGTTAGTTTACTAAGTAGTCAGTCAGTATAGTGGGCATAGAAAGTTTTGCTGAACGCTAGATTAGTAGATTAAGATACAGTCAGCACAGAGCAAACAGAAGAGAGGGATATTTTTGATGGGGCTCTTGTTGCTGGCTCAATTGTATATTCTCCGCTTTAGCGTTTAGCGTTCTTTATAACAAGCTTTTTTACTACGTATATATTTTTGTGCATTGGTTTTGATGCTGAACGCTTGTTAGTAAGCTACATCGCAGCATTCACATTCACACGCGACACTCTTGATGATGCTATTTAGCTGGTTTGAAATTTTTCTCAAATGACGGTTGTATGAAGTGAATGCTCCCTTCGGGAAAGCAATATCTATTCAAGTTAAAAAGTTGAATCAAGTCAATTCAATAGTTGTAAGATTTGTGCCTTAGAAATTTATTACAGGAAATGCTCATTACAAGTTACAGCAATGGGCACGGGCCTCGCTACGGGCCCTGCTCGTCCAATAGCTGGGGGCTTCGCCACCATACCCCCTTCGCGCGATAGCGCGAAGCTCAATTATATTCAAACTTGTGCTTGATGTAGCCAGGTCCATTGCTTTATCCACAGCCATTCACCGTTTTCATAAAATTCTCAGATATCCCAACCCATCTCAAAAGTTCGAAGTCATAATAATTCCCAACCTAAGAGAAACTTTCAAACTACTCAGAAGCAAAATTTCAAAATCCCAACCCCATTAAAACTACAAAACCCTCAAGAAATTTCAACCCTAAGCCAAAATTCTAATCATAAGTCAAAAATTCTAATCCCAAGTCAAAATTCTAATTACAATTCAAGTCATAATTTCAAAACCACCATTCTTACGCTGATCAAAATTTCAAAATTATAATTCCAACCCCAAATCAGAATTTCAAATCCTAACCCAAGTTAGAATTCGCCGTAGCTCTCCCTGTCATACTTCATACTTCCCAATATATCTTGATTCCTGATACTTTTTAGTTAGAGTACAGTTTTGAGTAAACTTTTGTAGTTGTTGAAATGAATTAGAAACTACGGTCCTTCATGTTCTCATTTCGGGAATGTTCTAGATAGCAGGTTAAGATTATGTATTTTGTTTGATGAAACAATATTAAAGTTTCAGAACCATGAACAAACCATCTACAAGCAAGTACAGGTACGGTTTCAGGGACATCACACAAAATATTTTAAGAAAAATCAATTATAAGAAAAGTTTTCTTCTATTTCCCGCAGCCTTTGTAAATGACATACATTTTAAATTATGGAGCACCCTTTGAATTCAAATATAACTTTTATAAATTTGTGATTTTATAAATACTTGATTTGATTAAAATAAATATAAAACTTGAAAGTTATCACTAGCCATAATATTATGTCAGTATTCATCATTGGTTGTGAAAGTCATAGCATGACTATTTAAAAATAACTTATTCTTGTCAAAAAGTAAGGGGGAAAGCTGACGACAGGTTAAACTTATCATATAAACGGGATAAAGGCTCAATTATTGGGAATAGGGTAATGGATATGCAGCGTAGCAGAGAAAAATATTTTCAAATGTTTAGTTTGTTCTACTCCGCTACTTCTGCTGGTAGAGAGATTCTACCATATAAAAAACGAACAGAGCGGATAGCGAGTAATTGTAGAAAGTGAAGTGAGCTATGTTCTTCTGTCTTCTGTTGAATTTCGAGAGCTGCAGCAGCTTCTTTATCAATTTAACACGAAGCGGATAGGTCACCTTCACTTCACAATACTCGTCAGAAATACTCAACTAACTCAACACAGAATCTAAGCGAACAAGAACAAGTCAACACAGTCAACAGGAATAATATTCAGTTTTAGTGGAATTTTATGAGATATGCGTTGATGTTAGTTTTTTCATTATGCGTCTACGAGAGAATGAAAATGACAGAAAGTAGACAAGATACTAGTTCACATAAAAAGGAGAAAGAAATGTCTCCGTCCGTATCCCTATCAGGGAAATAACGTTGCTGAATGTCCTCCAATCATTCATCGGCCTTCCTTTGCTGTACCGTTTGGTTTGTGAAAGGAAGAAGGATTAAATTAAGTAAAAATACGTTAGTTTTCTACTTTTGTTTGTTTCATGCCTACTGTCTTGTGCTGTTCACTTTTTTAGGTTTCGCAAAGCTATGTTTTGAAGTTCGTTTCATGCTTCTCTGGATTGCAATGAGATCGGATGAAAATATTATTGTTATGATGATGCTTGATGGCAAGCTAGAGAGAAGAGGGTGTTTGAGTCTTGAGATTCTTGAGAAAAAACGGGCTGTCAATCCTTATTTGTTTGTAAACCGACTCATTCTATAGCTAGCTATGTCTCTTTTGGTTCTGTATGAAGTATTTAAAGCTTGCTTGAATTGATGACGAATTGACTTGGCTTTCAAGTAGTTTTTTCATCATACACCATAGCGAAAGAGAATTTTAATTCATGCAATTAATAATATGATGTAATGCATGATTAATTGTAATATTAACAGCAGATCTAGATGTAATCCTTAATTCTTAATTTTTTGGTAGAAGTCACAAAGATGCATATATATTTTAATTTAAAATACATTTAGTTTAAAAAGGACTGAGAAGAGTCTTCCTCCTTTTCGGGGTAGCTAAATAGACAACTGCATTGTCAAATAAAAAATTTAACATTGCAATAACGTTGGATTTCTAGTCTTTACAAAGTTGTTTAGCTCTTATATACCTAACCTAACCTAAAATGAAACCATATATTGTAACTATTTACTTAAAGGAAATACTTTGGGTTTTGATTGAGATATGGTTGTATCCCGCTAAAGTAGATTATTCTTAACTAAAATACAGTTAATTACAGTGGGACATAGTCAGACAATCAACGATTCAACTTGAACTGGGCAATCATTGCAATGATGATAATGATAGAACATCTCTCCCTTTCACCTTTCGTTTCTCCTTCTTTCATGGCATTCATAAACATTTTTTGTTTCCAAATCCGCTGTACTGCTATCTCTAGAGTGTTCATCGAGTTTTCAACTCAACCAGCTCATATGTACCAAACTAACGAAATTTGCTTTCTCGGGTTTTAGTTTCCTTGGTAAGAGGGCACTTTCATTTTCTCAACCAGCAAAAGATTTTTCGCAGCCTTTCTGATAAACAGACAGTTTCCCATATCAACAAACCAAAATATAAAATACGGTGCTGTGAGATTTGGTTGGTACACTAGTTGCAGTTAAGGATTAATCCACCAAGCTGTCTGCCTGTTCCTAGGAATTTCATGGAACTGATGGAACAAAAACAAAATGAACTTTTCTGCCTTTGTCTGCTTAGCATTCTTACGAAAACCCATGTATATGATATTGAATATTAATATGATATTTTTTCACAAAATCTATTTTTATGTTATTGTATAACATTATGAAGAGGTTAAGGTTTATGTGTTATCAATTTGGCGAGATTCTGCTACTATGATAGTTTGTAAATGAATCTGCAAGCATATTGAACCTCTCATTCCATTCCGTCAGTGCGTCCAAAATGTCATTAGTCTGTGCGGTCTATTTGATTATGTGTGTAAAATGTCAAGTGAAAACAAGACAGGAAAAAATTGGCTGTCTGTCACTTCTTCAAACAATGCCGCAATATAAAATGTTGTTCGAAATACTAACTAAGGAGAGAACGACGATGCGCTGTTTTTCCTTTCCTCCTTGTAATCCGAACATTGAACGGAGAAATGTTTAGGAAACATTACACTACACACCATTGCAATCCACTCATTTTCTGATTTCCTTAACGTAGGCAACACGTACGGGGCAAATCAAATCAAACCTGTATTTTATGCTGCGATTTATTAGGGTTCACGATTTGTAATACAAATTTTGTATTTCTATCATGTTGATTTGTCTGCCTATAAATCCCTCCTCCGTCTCTATAAGCACGATAATTTCACAACGGTTTCGAATATTTGGATTGCGTCTTCGATTGCTAATCAACTCTTACGACAATCGCTATTCCCTGTCAAGTCAAATCGATAACCGGAAGCTACCTACCTACAGTACGAATTAAGTATTATTTAACCACGTACAATTAAAGGACACCAAAAGAGTCCCCAATAGCAAAAACGTTTACCACATTCAATCAAAGGTAACCAAGGTTACCAAAGTACAATAAGTAACAAAGGTTACCCAACAGTAATTCAGGCTACCCAACATCAGTTAATGTTATCCAGCATCAATCAAAGATAAGCAAGGTTACCCAAATAAATACAATAAGTAACAAAGGTTACCCAACAGTAATTAACGTTACCCAACAGCAATCAAGGTTACCCAACAGCAATCAAGGTTACCCAACAACATTTAAGGTTACCCAGCATCAATTAAGGATACCCAGCATCAATTAAGGATACCCAGCATCAATTAAGGTTACCCACATACATTTAAGGTTACCCACATACATTTAAGGTTACCCAAATACATTTAAGGTTACCCACATACATTTAAGGTTACCAACATACATTTAAGGTTATAAAACATACTTTTAAGGATACCCAAATTCATTTAAGGTTACCCAGGTTTATTTAAGGTCACCCACATTCATTTAAGGTTACCCAGGTTTATTTAAGGTTACCGACATTCATTTAAGGTTACCCACATACATTTAAGGTTACCCACATTCATTTAAGGTTACCCACATTCATTTAAGGTTACCCAAATTCATTTAAGGTTACCCACATACATTTAAGGTCACCCACATTCATTTAAGGTTACCCAGGTTTATTTAAGGTTACCGACATTCATTTAAGGTTACCCACATTCATTTAAGGTTACCCACATAGATTTAAGGTTACCCACATTCATTTAAGGTTACCCACATTCATTTAAGGTTACCCACATTCATTTAAGGTTACCCACATTCATTTAAGGTTACCCACATTCATTTAAGGTTACCTGCATGCATTTAAGGTTACCCACATTCATTTAAGGTTACCCACATTCATTTAAGGTTACCCAACATCATTTAAGGTTACCCACATACATTTAAGGTTACTCACATACATTTAAGGTTACCCACATTCATTTAAGGTTACCCACATTCATTTAAGGTTACCCACATTCATTTAAGGTTACCCACATTCATTTAAGGTTACCCACATTCATTTAAGGTCACCCACATTCATTTAAGATTACCCACATTCATTTAAGGTTACCCAGGCTTATTTAAGGTTACCTATGATGATTTAAGGTCACCCTCGTTTATTTAAGGTTACCCACATTTATTTAAGGTTACCCACATTCATTTAAGATTACCCACATTCATTTAAGGTTACCCA
>CM056172.1:26198685-26341062 GCA_029691765.1 Entomobrya proxima | reverse complement strand
CTTTGCCAATCCTCCCAAAAGTGAGAATATCCGAATTCCCCCTCAAGTTTTACAGCGTTCCGACCCACTTAACTCCCCCGTTTTGAAACTAAACCCTCCTGCCTGCGTGTAATATTCCTCTCATTGCATTATGTTGTGTTCGAAAAGACATGAGGTTTTTTGGTGCAGATGTGTCCTCCTTGCTTGTCCTGGCAATGGGATGATGAATCCAATCCACCGATCCACCCTTTTTCTCTAATTTTAGAAACGAACGGAACAACTCCTTCGGTTTTTCTTACACTTTTCTTTACACATATGCCATGCACTCGTTTTTTTTGTCCACATTCCAAAATACCATAGTACACAGTACACAGACTTTTAAAAGAAAATCTGAGTCTTTGCTGAGCCACACACTGTTGTTAATCATTCGGAGATTTCGGAGGGGCATGTGCATGCATGGGCACATTTTCTTCTTCTTATTCTTCAAAAACTGAGAAAATATATGCAAGCTTCGTATTAGTATAGCCATTAGAGCCATATATAAATTTACCTCCCGGGTTTGCTCATGTATCGTAGAGAGGATCCCACATCTCTGTAAAAACGTTAAAATGTGAATTGTGGATGGAATGATGATGATGCACCGAAAAATTGCTAGCTTATTTTCTTTCATTATGGCAACACTGAAAGATTCAGAAAGACTCGGGATGGGAGATTCCCCGGTCTTCTCGGTCACTGCCATTCCGAACTTGGATGTGGATGTGATCACAAGACCCCCTTTGTTCTTTAGTGTGTTTAGAGTGGAAAGAGTTGAGCACACCGAAACAGGCACAGTTTCATTTCATTCCTGTCCAAATTCAAAATAACATCTCTGCGTGCAAGCAACATCATCTTCATCAAAAACTAATTTCTTCTTATCTTGCGTTTTAAATACTTTTCCCGTAAATCTTTTTTTTCTTCGCGTTTTCTATCTGCGCCACAGCACATGCGGTTGTACTTGGAGGCTTCACTTGTTTGTACTTTTTAATTGCGAATAAATATTTGAATCTTGAGCTTGAACATTCAAACTCGCTGCGAGAAATAACGGCAACAACAACAACGTTTCCCCATTTCTTCATGTTTAGAGAGGCGCTGCTGCGAAGAAAGAGTGGTGATCAGTAGAGCAAAAGCGAGAGAGAAAAGCTGCTCTTTTTGCACTTTCAAGAGGAAAAGTGGCCCCGTTGAAGGAAACGGAAGACAACGGCTACAGCCCAGTGACGTCGTCGTTAGCCACAGTTGCTCTTCCAACTGCCACGACCACGGCTGGTGCTACTGCCAACAGCGTTGTCTCCTCGTCTTCATCTTCGTCAACTTCCACAGTATCCTCTGCAACAGTTACTTTAAGTTCAGTAACCAGTACCCCCTCAGCCAACAATACGGCTTTCCCTGCTGACCACTCAGAGCAGCAATCCACCAATTCATTTGCAGAGGAGGAATCCGAGCAAGAAGCGTCACAAAGTCAGGTCTCCCCAAGTGCTGCTGCCTCCGAGGAGGAGCCTCAACCAGAGAACCAGGAGCCAGAGACTACTACTCAGCAAGAGCAAACTTCCGCCACCGCCAATCAGGTAGCCAAGTCGGAAGAGGAGAAAGGCGAGACCCCGAGCCAGGAAGAGCAAGAGCAGATTTCCGGAGAGGTATCCGTTGGCACGTCGTCGGCAGTCCCGTCGACGTCCACCCCCACCGTCGCCACCATTTTGGGAGTCAGTGTTTTAGCGTCAAACGGAGACAGCACGGGTTCTCCACCTCCGGCCAAGAAACGCGCGCTGGTGGCTGGTGGAAGTGGGACACAAGCGGTGGCCGCTCCTGCTTCGTTCTACGCTCCAGCCGCAAGCCTTCACCAGGCCGCTGCTGCCCTTATTTTGCCAGCCAGCGTCGCCAGTGTCACCTCGGGGGGAACCACTAGCGCGGAGGACGCTGCTGCAGCTGCCGCAGCGGCTGCCATGATCAGTGCCGCTGCGCAGCAACAACACAGCAGTTCTGCAGCGGCAGCGGCCACGCCAATTTCAAGTGCCAATAGTCAAGTAGTGGGAGGTGCAGCTGGACCAACACTTTCCTACGCCAATCACACAGGTAACTTTAATAACTTAACATTCTCTACAACATTTTATGAAAGAATTTCTGTCCCAAATTCTTCGCCTTTCCTTCAATGGATATTGCATAATGCCCAAACTTGTTAATAGGAAAGAATGGGGAACAATAGGTAATAAAAGTCTTTTCAATTAGCCCAATTTTTTTTTACAAATTCTCAAAATACTCTCATTCAATGCATACCAACTTTACAAAACTTTGCAATCGCTTCTAGCAATTGACACATTAGGTAGTTACGTGATAAGTTTAATATGCGTGATCAAGTATTAAATACATCATACAGTTTTAATAGTAGTATTTTGGCATTGTCTTTTGCATGCGCATTCAAATTCAAAATAGAGTTGAAAGCACGTTTGTCGAGTTTAATTCCTAGAATTTTATAAAACAAGAAATATCTACCTATTTCTCATTTCCATTCAACTTCTCGTTGTATATTTTTTTGAGAAGAGTGCCAAGAATAGAAAGTAACTAGTGATATTTACGGTGGAGGGTCTCGGTATGATAGAAAATATCATGGTAGAGCAAAGTGGGGACAGGGAGGGGGATTTGATCGAGGCCGAGGTTAGGCAGGTGCTAAATGACATTTTGGACGCTGTTGAAGACGTTGCCGGCGAGACTTGCATGAGCAATGAGCAGCTTAAAGTAAAAGGGACCAAGAAAGGGCTGGCCAGGTCCAGCGGTCATAGTCATAAGCGTCATCCAGTTTCCAACGGTTCTCATGGAGGTGGTAGTTACGCTAGTGGTATCAAGAAGCGGCGACGTAACATTCACGGTCCATCAGTCTGGAACACGAGTGGAGCAAGTGGTACCGGAAACGGGTTGCTTCCACTTCCCCCTCCAGACCAGCTCCTTATAAAGAGACTGCCTAGAAACGCGTTTATGCATTATCCTCCTCACCATCCTAAGAACCGCTATCCTCATGCTTATCGTGGTGCTGAAGTTAATGGCGCTGATTTATTTTATCGTGATTCTGCTGCCGGTTTCTGGGGAGAAGGTGACACAGGCGGGGTTATTGTCGGAACGGGTGCTGGAGCAGGACCGGAAGTAATGCCAAGTTTGAGTTCTGCAGCGACGCAGCTAATCACGCCAACCTTGATGGGTCAGCAGCATCAGAAAGACACCACTTGGACCAAGTTGTTTGTGGGTGGACTGCCCTATCACACCACGGACAAGAGTTTGCGGGATCACTTTAAAGTGTACGGGGAAATTGAGGAAGCTGTGGTTATAACCGATAGACAAACTGGCAAAAGCAGGGGATATGGATTTGTGAGCACAATTCAAATCTCTTTCTACTTGCTTCTACTCTTTGTGTCTTGATTGTTTTATTTGTGTGTGCATGTATTTCTTTCTCAGGTTATCATGGCAGATAGAGCATCTGCAGAAAGGGCTTGCAAGGAGCCCAACCCCATCATTGACGGAAGGAAGGCCAACGTGAACCTAGCCATTTTGGGAGCCAAGCCAAGGGGAAACGTTGCCGCGTTAACGGCAGTGAACAATGCTGTAGCGGCAGCCAACGCTGCGGCCGCTTTGGCTGCTGCATCTGGTGGTAAGATCTACGCTGCCCATATATCTTGGCATGCCCAATAATTTCACTTTACTTTACGTTCTGAAAAGGTGTAAAGTCGGGGAGGGGTCCATAGTCCATGCACTAATAATTGGTAGTGTCTGATCTGTAGTACCGTTGCCGGTGTTTTAGCCACACTTTCCCAACACGATTAACAACCCTCTTACCTGAGTCGAGTTTATGCTCTCACTTACCTCCCTTCCGAATCATTTACCATTGAAAAGTAATATCGATCGGAGTTGATTCACTCGAGCCAGAATCCGTTGATTACCTCTGCCTTTTCCCTGTCGTCTGTGTCTCCTCTCTATTTTTATGTGACTCTCTGTGACAATTTGACACTTATTCAATTTCATTTTGAAAGCCGATTCAAGTTTATTTTTCCGTTGCCGCAGTTTGTTAAGTATACAAATGCTTAGTTTTTAGTATTTCTAATATATTTTTCATAAAATAATAATTTTTATATGTCGAAGCAAAGAAATCTGCCGAGTTCCTGTGTAAAGTAAGTATAAGAGTAGTTTGCAAATCGTTTCTTTCTGATTTGAGATGATCATTTTTAGTGGCTTTACCGTGTACACAACTTCCTTTTTTAAATAATTCTTGTGACAACTTTGTCGTGACAGCCATATGTGCACGCATTACTCATTACGAGAATGACGGATGGATTTCATGCAAAATATTCTGTAATGTTGCCAAGTTTTTCTTACAGTTTGCTAAAATGAGATTTTTTATATATATCTGATTTACATATGAACTAACTATAAATCATAATGTGTAGCCAAATCCCATTGCCAACAAATGGCATTCCGAATTAATTGGCAGGTATTTTGGGTTTTACGCCTTGGCGCAACCGTTTTTTATAGAAATTACTCGCTCATGTCCTTTAGCAGTCTTGTGTATGTGTATGTCAATAATGTGTGTAAATATCGTTGTTACAGTATCCTTTGTCTTACAAAAACATATCTCTGCACCCACAATACCACTTTACTAGAGCCCACCCACCCACATATCTATGACTAGTGTAAAAACGAAGCAATTGTTGAAGCTGAACTTTCTCTTCGAGTGGGCTCTCTTCTCTGGAGTGAGAGTGACACACAACTGGCCACTCATTGTTCTCTCTCTATAATTTGTCTCTCACTCTATCACCCTATTGCTCATTTTTTGGTTTCTTTCTTCCTGTTTATGTTTCTCGGTTTTATTTTTTGTTTCGGCTGCCGTTGTTGTATGTATGTATTGTTTCTTCTTTTTATGTGATTTTATAGCCTTTCCATTCAATACAGCTACTAGTGCAATTCATAGGGCAGCGGCCGCTGCAGCCGCTGCTGCTGCTGCCACGGGTGGTGTATCCAGTGTGTATCCTTCTGTTGCTTCCACTACCAATCCTTCCACCGCTGCAGCGCTACTCGCTGCCTCCCAGTATGGGTAAGTGACTACCGAACTACTCCACAACTCCAACAATGCACAGCAACACTTCTTCACTCAGAAAAGCTAGTAGTCGAGCCAGAGATGTGGTCAGGTCATGAAGAGCTGGTAGCTCCACCACCCACACCACCCACCACCCATCCTTCGCCACCCATGACACATCATGTCGTCAAAAATCCGCTGCTACAAGCGAAGAAAAAAGTAGCCTATAGAGCAATTATTATACAATTTTTAGCGAAGTCAGGAAGGCTTGAAGGTATAGCCTCCTCCTGGTTTCAGTTGCGCTACTTTTCACTCCGCTTGTCAGTGGATTTTTGTGCAGCACACCTTTTCTATTTGTTTGCTACATTATTATTCGTAGAGTTTTTCGTAATAATTACTCATTACGTTTTGCCAATGATTTTTCATAAAGAAATGTTCGTGTCAACAGCAATTTTGACTATTTATTCTCGAGGTTTGGGAAGTGGGTGAAGTAATACTTAAAAATTGACTGGAGTGAGGATGGTGATTATTGATGCTGATAACTTATTTTAGACTTTGCAATTTGATACTATCAACTTTGACAAGTGAGGGCAGAGCTATTTCTTTGAATTAACTGAATTGATGCTGGTGACTGTGTTGTTTGCTCGCAATTTTGTATTTATTTATTATTATGCATTATGCAGTATCATGAGCGTATCCACAATCTTTTGATGAATTGCCTTTGGTTTTATCTATATACTATTATATTATACTACATAATATTACTGTTACTTGTTACTATACTTTATATATATTGATGTATGATGAAGCCTTCTTTTGGTGGTTGGTGGTAGCACTTTTATTCGAGTAACTTTTTTTTGTCTTACTTTCACTTTGAGCGATTCTCTACAGTTTTTGATTATATATTATTATCTATATTCTGCTCTGATATGATGTTGCTTGCATAAAAACAGTTTGGATTTTTCTTGAGAGAGATTTGTAAAAAGTGTTGATGAATGTGAGAGAGGTGAAACGCGAACACATGTCAAAAGCAGTTAATAATTTTCCAAAGCCAGTTTGCAGTCATGTTGTAGTTAATTTGCATACAACCATCTTTTAATACTTGTTGTACTTTGTAATTTTTACTCTGATACTCTGAATAGCTTTCTAACAATTAATTTGTGAACTAACTGACTTCTGGTTTTCTTCATGTTTGTCCCACCTCGTAAACAGGCTAAGTCCCAGTGCGGCTTCTGCGTTGAGTCCTGCAACGGCAGCAGTGACGCCTACAGCGTCAGCCCAGAGTATCTACACACAGAACGCTGCAAATCAGGCAAGTTACTTGTATCACGCTGCAGCAGCCGCCCATCAACCCCAATCACAGGCAGCACAACAAGCCGCAGCCGCTGCGGCGGCGGCTGCAGCGGCAGCAGCCTATGGAGGGTCTCCATTGTTGTCGCTTCAGCATCATCAACAGCATCCTGCGGGCATATCAACCACTTCGCCTGCCTTTGCTGCAGCGTTGGCCGCTCAACAGGCAAACGCTTCGCAGTTTCAGTTTTATGACACAACTGGAGCCACAGCAGCTGCTTATCATCATGCTCATCATCAAAATGTAGCGGTGTCGGCAGCGGGTCAAACGGCTGGCACGGGAGCCGCAGCAACGGCAAGTAATCCTTCGAATGCGTCCGGACTCACTAGTGCAGCAAATGTGGTAAGGATGCAATTTTTTAGCTAAAATTTCAATTCTTTGTAAGTTTGTTCTAACGTTAACGTTCTAATGTTACCCACATTGAAAACATCCATAGTAGTATACCATTAATGTATGCTCGCTGCTAAAGTCGATATGAATATAAAATTGTCCGGTTTAGAGCCCAAAACGCCTAGTTTGAAGCCCAAAATACCCGGTTTATAGCATAATTGCTTGGTTCAAATATAAAGTCTACATATAGACGGGTATCTGCAAATTAGCAGTTGATATAAAGAAATACTGGAAGTTTTCAAATTGAATAATAGAATTTACTAATGTGTTTATCAGTTTGAATATTTGCATAATATGGTTTAAATGTATGAATCGTAATAAACAGTCAATTAAAAGTACATTTTCAACTCTGCTTTTGTTCACAGGCTTGAGATCCGTGTATGTAAACTATCCATTTTAAAAATTTGAGAGTATAAGCTTTAAGTATCATATTACCCCAAACTTTTTAACAGTTTTGAAATTTAAATTACTCAAGCATTATGCAAAACTGCAAAAATCTAAAGATAGATTTGGAATTAGCGTTAAAAGTTGTGTGGAGAGTGTATACATAGATTTTTAAGATTTTTGCAAACAAGCGTGCTAAATAGGTGTTTAAAATTAGGCACAGGCACATTCAACATTAAAATGAGTAATGAGTGGCATTTAAGCAAAAAGTAAAATTTTGTGGGTCTAAAACGAAACGAAACCGATATTGGATATTTGGATAATAAAGTGTTATCAATATGCAGGGAAAACCTCCAAAACACGCACACACATTTAGAGTTTTGCAAAAACATCGGTAATTAAACTAAAAATTGTGCCGAAACTTTGTAAATAATCCATTATCTATGGTACACAACCCAACATCAAATTATTTAGGATACCCAACAGCAATTAAGGTTACATGCATGCAATTAAACGGTTGTAAGAAGGTTTAAAATATGCACGGGGTAGTGTTCAACGTGAACCTTACTTGAATCTTACCATGATGTATATTGTAAATAGGTGGGTTCAGGGTCCAGTGGAGCACATCATTACAGCCAGGCACAAACGGCGGCGGCCACGGGTCATCATCATCACTCGCTGTCTGCAGCCCAACAAGCATTTGCCGCGCTGGCCCATCTGGACCCTTATTCCAGCTACTTGGCCGCTGCAGCAGCAGCGTCAGGACAGAACGCTGCGAATAATGCGAGCAGCGCAACTTCTCCAGCGTATGCTTATATACCAGGAAGCGCAGCGGCCGCAGCAGCAGCAGCCGCCGCAGCGGCGGCAGGAGGAGCCACCGGAGCGACGCACCATCATCATTCACATCACGCAAGTGCTACTTACGCTGCCCCTTAATAGGGTAGCATCCATTTAAAAATTAACTTACCGACTTTTTGAACCAGCCTTCTTTTATCTTGGCCAATATTAGGAAACCGAGTGTTGCTCAAGTGGAGAAAGCAATAAGCAGCTATACCAAAATTATTATAGATAAACTTTTAAGCAGACACACTATTACTCACATGTCGTCGGATATTGGACGGCTTTAAGGCAAGCGAATTTGAAACAAAATTGTACTCCGACTTTTTATTCTAAAAACTAATTATTGTATGTAGCGTGTAGCGCAATGAAGTATTTGCAATTTGCTTTGTTACATAATTATTTATCTTGATAGAATTATGTTATGAGGATGAACAAACCTTAACATTTTATCTACTATTATATGCAATTTTTAATGGATGAAATGGTGTATAATTTATGAGTAGAGTTGTAGGATGCGTTCTATTATGTAGGTTACTGGAATTTCATTATTACTTTTACTTTGCAGCAGCAGTACAATAATATCTCATTTAATAAAATGCTCTTTAAAAACACATTAATTTATTTCTTGGTTTATTTTCGTATGAAATGCGGACTCATCATTTATTTTCCCACACTCATAATAATAATTATAATAAATGGCATAATAACAGAATATGTTCTGCGGTTGATTCCTCTTCCTTTACCACTGCGCAATTCAAACGACTTCAAACAGACAGTTATTAAAGAATGAAAGAAACGACTTTTTTTCTTTTTTAAAACCTCATGTGAAGTACACAAACGTTTGCGCTGCACTGCGGCAAATTAAAAGGAGCCAGCCTGATTGTGGCATCGCACACTTTCTCTCCCGTTTTCCTGTACAAACAAGCTACAAATAATTTATGCTCGCTTTTAAGTGAAAGTCAAAGCATTAGTTTATAGCATTAGTTAAACGTAATGT
The DNA here is from genome assembly GCA_029691765.1 of Entomobrya proxima. Taxonomy (NCBI): domain Eukaryota; kingdom Metazoa; phylum Arthropoda; class Collembola; order Entomobryomorpha; family Entomobryidae; genus Entomobrya; species Entomobrya proxima. The sequence goes on along the minus strand of CM056172.1, from coordinate 26,332,032 downwards.
GTTTTTTCGTAAAACAAATTATCATTAGATCATTTATCATTTCCTTGTTGTTGGCGTATATTAATGCAGAAAGTAGTAAAAGCTGAGCTTAAACATTTTTGCAGAATAACTTTTCAGTTTCCACCATATCTACCTAGATAAACAGCATTTTTGGAAACACTCTCTTATTCTTATGCTCAAGTATCACAAGTAGTGTCGCTGACCATTAATCAGCGTCTGTCTGTAAACATTGAATATTTTCCCTAAAAAGCTGGACTTTCTCCCTGTCTGTGACTTGTGTACGGTAAGTACTTCTATCCCCACTTTTAGACCAATAGTATTTTCGCATCTTTCTTCGTCTTTTTCAAGCAAAAATAACCCTGTTTGAAAAGTACGGACCGTTTACAGAAACAGCGAAAACACATAGTCCCCATTTTGTATACCGCACTGACCACCAACTTTAGTACAATTTTATGGGAATACCAAATTCTGGCTACTTTTTAAGAATATTCATAGACATCGTAACATTAAGTTTTAGCTTCGTTGTAAATTGCATCGTGACCAAGTGTGTGTGCATGTGATAGAGAGAAAGTTGAAGGCTAAAGTTACATACTGCTTATATAGAGTGTGCATTTAATATTGTGCAGGAAGGGGAGTAATTTTTATTTACTATTCTGTTGTCTGTGAGAAATTGGTTTATTTATTGTTTATCTGTTGTAGTACTTGTAGTAGTAGCAAACTAGAGCACAATGCTCGCTGATAGTTTAATAGTATTTAACAATTAGTGGGGAAGCAATAGGATTGTGGCATTTGGTGAGTGCATTTTGCGTTAAAATTGTTAGTCGAGAGGCTCCATAAGTTCGTTGCTCAAAAGTCAGTTTGGTTACACTGCACTCTAACAATAAATATATTATTCCCATTCATTCTTTTTCATGTGCAGAGTCACTGGTGGCAGAATGAAATGACTGGAAATTGAAAATTGTAAGCAGAATAAATGTATTTGATAAATTGATAGTGTTTGCATTTTGCATGGTAGATTCAGTACTTTCACTTAATTTTAGCTAGATCCAAATTACTTTGTAGCTATCCAAAATCAGAATCGTATAAAAACGGAAGTGCTGTCATGTCTGTACACTCATGAACAATAAATAAATATCAATTTATCAAATTCCCTGCACACTTACTAACTTACTTCGTCAAATTGATGGCAATTTTTGTTCTCGTATTTCAGAGAAGTTAAAATTTAAAACACTGCGTAGTTTTACAGTTGACTATGTATCACATTACCTGTAATTCTCGTATATTATTATGACTGTTATGACTAGTATGTATATTATGGATTAATGGAGAGAACTCGTTCACAAGAATTTTTATACCTTTTCCAAGCGGATACGTAATAAGTTTTTTTGCTATTTACTTAATGTAGTAATTAGGGATAGTATTGGTGATGATGAGTATATTGAGTAGCTTTAGCAGCAGCCACGGCAGCAGCAGCAGTGGATTTTCTCCGTAGGCTCCTTTTTACCTTCACCACTTTCAGCGTACAGCTTTGCGTCGAGTGATGTGAGCTGTCGTTGTCACTACCGCTGTGGTTGCTGGAGGCGGAGGAGGCAGAAGAGGCTGAAGGACGTCTATTAATCACCTGCTGGCTGCCAATCTGGCTTGACTAGCTATCAATTTCGTAAATTTCATCTGCCTGTTGTTGGAGGGCTGCTGCCTCGAGCGCCAGCTCACTCTTCTCCTTTTGCTGATTAAACTGTCGCTGTTGCTCGGGCGTAAAATAGTAGATATGATAGCTAAGGTTTTGTCGCTGGGGTCAAGTAACCAGACTGATAGGATTATACCTCATCATCTTGCTGACCGACATCCACATCACGCTGGCCAGCACGCACACACCCACCCCCGCCCAAGCCAGTTGGAGGGACCACCCAAGCGTCACCAAGCGGGCCGTTCGAAAGTCGTCCGACTTTTCCAGATCCGGAATCAGGCGCGTCCAAACGTCCAACGGCTCGAAGTCATCCGCCCTGTTGCGGTGCTTGACGTGGACAATGGCCAAAGTGAAAATGGCAAAGAGGGCTGCCAGCACGTAGATCACGCCGGTGACTAGCACGGCACTAATCTGCACGCGGAAGATGCCAAACAGGCCGACGAAAATGGCGGAGCCCAGCAGGATCAGGCAAACCATTGCACAAGCAATGGCCAAGTTTTGCATACCTATGCAAAAAGAAAAAGAAAATTCAACATTATTACTTTTTTATTCCCTTTTTACAGCCAAAAATTCTACAAATAAAAAGTAAAACCACTTTCTTTTGCATCTACTCTCCAAAACTTTTTTCAATTCAATTGCAAAGGTAAACACGCAAAGAGTTTGTTGTTGGTGAAAACGGTAAAAGCACCGCCACCGAAACCAGAAGATACGGAGAAGCAAGGAAAAAGTTGTCAAGTCAGTAGAAAAATTATAACTTTATCGCACCGCACGTCACGCCGCAACCACACCACCTTGCAACTTTCCTGTTCCAATGTTTCAACCAAAAATTCATGCTGTTATCATTACAACCCGCATATACTAGTATTTTCAAAGGATTTTTTCATGTAGGGATATTTGGCCATGAAAAGAAAGCAAAGACAATAAAAGTTGGAGGAATCCCTTTAACTTGGGCGTGTATCCAACCAAAAAGGTATCAAGAAAAGAGAGCGGAGCATGGCTTCTCTCAGATCCCCATGCACATTAAGTGTATAACCTGCCGTTTTTTCTCTTGTAAATGGGCAAAGTTTTTGTTTGCCATGCCACGCCACACATGATGCCACAAAGAGAAGGAAGGAAGCAAGGACAACAAAGACGATGGCGGCAAACGGTGCTCTCCTCCTAAAACCCAACTACCAACTCTCTTTTGCTCACTTCTACTATAGTAGGTGTAATAAACACGTTAGGAGTTTTAGGAGTATCAAAGAGAAAAAGAAACATAGGGCAACCCACTTTCACTCCGGTGTGCTAGCAGGTAAGTATAAGTAAAACTCAATGAATTGAGGTTTATGTTGGAGCAAGATTTTTGGTGAAAGCGCGACAAAGTCTAGATGTGTGGCATTCTTGGGTTTTTGCTACATTTTTTTTGCTACAAGTTAAAATGTCATAGGGCTTCTAACTACATACATTTGTGTAAGAAGGGAGAAAGTCCGCTGCTGCAAAAACTTTCTCCGCCACGTTTCTTTTTTCTTCTTTTTTGTCTACCTTTGTCCACACGTAGAATCATTTACGTAAGAAGATGTCGTGTGGGTAGGTAAGAAGCCTCTTTGCTTGTGTTGCCTGTTTTGTCGTCATCGGGGGCAAAATGTATGTGTATACTTATTATCGTCATCATTGTCGTAGTGTGTTGTGCTTGTGGCGGAAATGAAAGTCACATCCACATCTTGTCCCTACTACTACTGAAAAATACCACCGCACTATATGGTACTATTGCTTCACATGCCCGAAATGGACACGGATCTTTTTTCAGGAGACCTAATCCATAATGCAAAACTCTGAGGAACGGAATGAGCAGCAAAACTGGAGGGGATTTCTAAAAAAACAAGCTGTTCACTGCTGCTCAAATCCATATAATGCACGTATGTAATAAGGTGAAACAAAGTGACGTACATACCTGTGTAAAAATTAAGATTTCATTAGATAAAAAAGTGGGAGAAAGTAGGAGTGAGGAAAGCAAAGCAGAGAGAATGGAACAGAAAGAAAGTAATGAGACTCAGAAACAGAGTTTGTAATCCTCGGCCAATTTTTCTCATTTGAAAAGTAGCCATATAATGGGACACTGCAGTAAAAGCAATTTCTTGAGAAATGGATCTTACAACAGATTTTAAAATGTTTTTCCAGCCAAGATTTAACTTGCTCTTTTGGATGCTTTAAAACGGAAATCCAAAAGGGGTACATGTAGTCTACGGAACAGGGATAATTAGAGACAGAAGGACACACACAGCTACAGGAAAGGGAGAAAACTGAAACTTGAGAAAGCACTTCAAAGGTACCTTTCTCTTCCTCTAAAAGTTTGCAGATGGGACGGAAAAGCTACAAAAATGGAGCGGATGTGTGTTTGGTGGGAGAGTACTTGATTTTACATACATAATATACAGCTGCTGCATAAATATTCTGGCTGCAGGGGACTTTTTCTCTCCACTTTCCTTCAGTACACAAGTACCCGTCACTAGGTAGGTACATACAATAATACTCAATATAATATGTAATCATCAGGATCAGGCTCAGAAGAGGGAAAGCAGGGGATATCAGAACAGACTGCCGCAGCAGCAAACCGCTCTCCCACTTGTTTTCCGCCAGCTGCTCCTTCTGCTTTCTCCTTGCTCACATAAATCCTTTTCCTCTTCTCCACTTCTTTCCTGTCTCCTGTGTCCCCCTCAAGTCTCAAGTTTTCTTTTTCACGGAGGGAATATGAGATGCTGATGATAATGATTCTGATGATGATTAGATGGGCAAATGTTGTTGATTCACTTTCACAAGGGAAGGACATTTTCTTGTATTATTTATATATTTTTCTGCTTATTTCCCAGTAAAAAATGTTGTCTACTTTTATTCCTCTTTTGCTACCTTTCCCCTTCCCATCATGAATTATTCAGTATCGTCATCCCTCGTCACATTCCCAAACTTCTGGACTCAGCAGACTTTTGTTTTTTATGCCCACTTTCTCTTTTTTTTTCCTGCCTGACATTCAAATAGAATAGGGAAACAGGGATCCGGGGATCTATTTATTTATGTTTTCCCTAGCCGGCTTGACTTTCTCTACTTTCTTTCAAAGTTTTCTTGGTTGGAAAGTCTCTATTTGCGAAAATCCACCATCTATTGTAGCAAAAAAATAAAACGATCAAACGAAGTTGCCCCTGAAACTTTTTAGTAGAGTCCCATCATCATCAGCATCTTTTAGCTCTAACTGTCATTGGCTTCAAGACTTTGTTATTGGTGGTAATAAGAAAGCATTATAATATATTTTTGTCTTTCTGTCGGAATAAAACGCAAGTTTTCCCCGAAGAAAGTTTGGTGAATGGGAGAAAAAAGAAGTGAGAGAGGTAGCTCATCATAATCATGAACAGCGTAATTTCATGATGAGCATGATAATCATGATCTGGTGCATTGGTGGATTGTATATGTGGTAAGGAAACTTTGTTCAGAGGGATATGTTATGGAGTAGTTGCTAACTATTATAATGTTATGCTCCTACTAAATCTAATATTCAAAACTTCTTGGAAAAAAGAAAGAAGGGCAAAACTTTTTTTTCGTACAGCTTTTGGTAAGTTTTGGTAAGAAAGTTTTCTCCAGGAGAAAGGTACTTCCCTCTACCTACTGCTGATAACGAACAAATGAGTACGTGTGTGCACTGTGATGATGCTGGTGCTGGTAGTCTACAAGGGCAAAAGGAAGGCGGCTGCAAATTCAAGGAAAGGATAAATCTTGTTTCATTCCTTGGTGTCCTAGTCAGCCTGTTTGTCCGTATTCTCGTACGGAGATGAAGGAGAAAAAGGGGAAGCAGCTTATTTTTCAGTAATCGTACAAAGCTTGCGCTCACAAGGAGCCCTTGAAACGAGGGTTCCTTGGTTCCTTGAACATCAGCAGCATTTTCTTATTTGAGCAGAAGATCAAAAGCGGGACTAATACATTATGGGTGTTCAGAGTGAAAAAAGCAAGCGTTAAGGCGGAATCCTCGAAGAAAGGAGAAAAATGAGAAAGCAAAAAAGTATATCCCTTGTCCTCTGTCCTCCATTCGCTTGATGCTGTTTCCTCTAAACATAACCAACAATTTTTTAGGGAAAAGAGAAAGTGAGAGAATTTTCTGGCTTCTTGTAAATTTATTTTTGCATATTTTATGATGACAAGCAAAGACGATACGGTGTCGTCGTGTCCTTTTTCTCATGAAATGAAAAGAACAAACTCGAAAATATATTTACGACACTCCTACACCTCGTCTTCTTGGCACAAAATAAATGTCGGTGTGTGCTCCAAGGAGAAAGTCGTGCAACAAACAGCAACATTATTACTCTAATAACAATAATATTGAACAACGACACATGATTACTATTTTTATTTTTATTTTCTCGCATTCATTGCTGCTTTCAAGGTATACGTACCAACACAGTTAATATAGCGCTGTGTTATGTGGCCTGATAAAAATATGTATTTATGATTATGAAACACAAACTGAATATACGGAGCACCAGTGAAAGTTCAGGACAAAGAACATGGATTATGCATCAGAGCGAGACGATTGGGTTGTAAATTTTGTAGCTTTTTTGAAATTTTCCTCCCATGCTTTCACCAAACTGCTAGTAACAGAGCTCGAAAGTGTGTAGTTAGTCTTGTCCACATCCCAGGTGGGTATTTTGTTCTGTCACAGTGTCAACATTTATCAAAATGAAATAACCTGCCGCTTTGCCTTACGAAAGAAAGCTATGGTACTTGGCAAGACAGAGAAAATATCATGTGCTCGCCCTTTGTTGAATATTTCTCCTGACTACGACTTTGTTCTCCGTTATTCTGATGACGTTATATTGTTTTTAGTATCGGCCAGAGCCTTTTCTTCTGTTCTTTTCTACCTTCTTTCTTTTCATCAGTCTACTACTAAAGAGGGAACAGAGTGTATAGAAAGTATTAAATTCCACTTTCCATTCCGAAAGCTGTATGTGCAAGGAGAAAAGCGGTTTAAATCATGTGTTGGTGCTGATGGTGTGGCCATGTGTTACTCTCTATGAAAATATGGAACGTTTTGGAGGAGAAAGCTAACGAGAGCTCATTTTCGAGTTTGTATTTCCCCTTGTTTGGCTTCTTGTTACACTTGCATGTCTGACTTGTACAAGTCGTACCTTACAATCAATGGAGAAAATACCGTTAAAGCACTTATTTTTAACTTTGCTTCTACCTCTGCTCGACACAGTATCATTTTTACATTGGTAGCATCTCGTAATCTCGTATCAATTCTCGAATTTCTCCAGCTTTACGTTTGTCTCTTGTGAGCGTGTACACCTTTCTACGCGGAAATCCCAATGCTCCATTGTTGTGAAACTTCAAAGCAATCACAAGAAACTATGAAAAGAGGAAAAATAGGGGTGTACTTACGGAATTGCCACGCTGCTCGAGCATCTGTCGGTTTGGTTGTATCGGGACTCAAATGGTCCATACACCTTGGCTCTGGATAGCCAGCCTGCGCCAACTGGTCAAATTGGAATTCTGTAAACAGAAAAAAACATGGACTTTTCAATTTTGAAAGGTTATAGAAGAGAAGAAAATAATCGACGAATCCTTTTTTCTTTCGAAAATCATGACAAAGAACAGCATAAGAAATTCATTCCAAGAATCCTGTTCAACTTTTTCCATTGTATTTTCCCTCTGTGTAAATTTTCGCCATTTCGGCGAAACGAAGCATGACAAATTAAGTTTGTTTGTTGGAAAAGGAAGAGTGTGGGAGTCCTTTACCTAATAATATGCGCATCACACTTTAGTTCCACGAAGCAAGCTGAAAAAACTATCTCTCTTCTCGGCAGGCTTACTGGAAAGAAAATAAGCCTGTTTTTGAGAAAAGACTCTACTTTAATTAACATTTCATGTGGGTCTCATCAATCAGCATCATCATGCATCAGCAACAGCACAACTCCGACACGGGGTAGTGTGAACACAACGAAGAAAGCGCACATGCCAAGACAGGCAGCACAACTTTCTCTGGGGCTTCTCCATCCAGCATTTTTTCTTCTCACCAATTTTCATCGCAATCTCACAGCTAAATTGTATAGGGCCGACAGGCGAGAAGAGAACGGAAAGAAGGAAAGTATGGACAAGTTCCAAGTACAATAACGTTCTTCCCTCTCTCTTTGCCTTCTAACATGACCTAACATGATGCTTTATTTACTCACCCAACTCACATCACTTTTCTACTTTCATTCCAATATCTCGTTTGTCTTATTCCATTTTCGGGAAAATTGGAAGGCACAGTGCCTCAAAGTTTCTCCTCGTAAGAAGAAGTTGTGAATTGTAGAGAGAAGAAATAAAAAGAAATAAGCGTACAGAAGACACGACCTATTATTTTGTTCCCGCATACATAGCACAAACAAAGGCAAATAAAATAAGATGTTGAGCGTTGAGCTTGCTTTTACGTCTTCATGCAACACATCCGAAGACAAAATGAGAGTAAAAGTACAAAAGAGAAGGAATAAGAGAAACGGAACAACTTTCTCTGACTGCTTTCTTCCTTGCATATTCGTAGCTCTTGCAACCAACTTTCTCCTTCTTAAATCTTACCAGGTTGAGCCAACAACAACCAGTGTCTTTTTGCTTCTTGCTATTTGATTTTTTTCCAAACGCTAAAAAATAAAACAAAGGAGGGGAAAGTTCACACAAAAAGTTTCCAAATTTTATACAAAAAATCCAAATGAGCTCTCATTGACAGCAATAAATGAGAACTAAGTGTAGAATGTAAATTCCACAGTAAAAATGTAGTTGGTGGTAAAAATGTTTAATTTATAAAAGAGCAAGAACATTCTATCTTTTCCCAACCATGCTTTCACAATCTGCACGTTTTCTCAGGATGAAAGAAAGGAACACTTTTTTCGCAAGCTTTAAAAGCATTTTCCTTCTCATATTTGATGCCCAGAAGGAAAAAAGTGAAAAACATTTTCTGGAAAAAAGGAGTACATATTACAGCCATATTCCATTCCTCTACGGCACTTCCAGCTTGTAAGCAGTATTTTCCCGTACACACACTCAACCCTTTATGTTCCCTGCAATCCCGAAGCAATTTTAGGTAGGTTGCAAAACTCTTAAAATAAAAATAAACACAAAAAATGACTCGTAACTAATAAAAGGAGAAAGGCACTATAAAGCTTTATACTGTCCTTTCGTTTATGCTGCTGTTGTCGACTCAAGACCCTAGCACTCTAGCCTCAGTTCTGTTTTCTCAAAGATTCAGTTTTCTTGTTCTGTTTCTGCACAAGAGGAGAGTACACATACTCAAACAACCCAGTCAGCCTTCATTTCCCTCCTTGCTCATTTTTTTCTATTTTCACCACTTCCTTCCGCGGCTTATTCCATAAAGCATGTACTTTGTCCAAACAAAAATAATTCTCTCTAAAACACTCAGCTTTTCTTTTCCAAAAATTGGCATGCAAATAGAGTAGAGAATTAAGCAATGTACAGGAATAGGTTCATCATTACTATCGCCTTGTGTGGAAACTCCCACTCAAAATTTACATTTATTTACACTTCGCCTACACGACTGATTTCAAGAGTTCGCATTATCCCATTTTTTGTTTAATACATAATAAGCAAGAGAGATAATGTGGCAATAATGGAAAATTGCGTAAACGTTGTGTCTGAAAGCGTGGGGGAGGAGGAAGTGGTAATAGAGGAAAAGGGAAAAGTAGAGAATGCTGAGAAAAGTACTAAAACATATTGGGGCTGTTCATATGTAAGGTACACACGGAAATGAACAAAATTGTACAACTGTTTCACAAAACAAGGCCAAAATGGTACTCATAATTTCATGGCAAATTTCATCATCATGATTGCCGTAATTTATCATGAGTGAGGATTCAAATTCAGAGAATAATATTTTCCTCGTAAAAGATGAGCATCTAGTCATCACATGATCATCATAATGTAGTTTAGCCCTGAGCTAGGTATCTTGCAGGATGCTAAAACAAACTTTTGTGGAGTGAAAAGTTGGCGGATATACAGTGGAATAGTGCATAAATTTCAACCAAGGAATGTACTCTTTCTGTTAACTTGAGCACTTTTTTGATTAGACCAGAGTAAGTGGAAAGAGGAAAAAGAGAATAGGTACATACAAGCAATAACTCAGTTTACTCGAGTAGGATTGCATGTTGATTCAACCTCGAATAAAAAAGAAATGAAAATAAATCGACTCCATTTTCATTTCATCAAACACATACTACTACACAAAGCTTTGTCATTTAGTTACAAGGGAATGTGATAAAGGGACGGACCAAAAAGAAGTTGTGTTTTTATGAATGAATGCATGCAGAATGTACATGCAATGCTCACAGTCGCCTGCCTGGCTGTGCATTTTTGCGTTACTGTATTTGCAGTGGACAACCCCCTCCGATCACGACCACAAAATCTTTTTACAATTCTTCACGTTTTTATGTTTCTGAAGTGGAAGTGGCTTAGAAGCTGCCTTCCTTCCTGTGTACATTAACTTTCTCCATAGTTGTGCTATACTGTTTTGTTGTTGAATATTTGTAACGAATGGGAATGAATAATACGCTTCAAGGAGAACAGTGAAAAGTAATGCTACGATGCGAAATGCTTTCTTAAGAAACCACAAGAATTTGAATCTTGTTTTAGGAAAAGTTTTCAAAAAAGATACCGATTGCCGTTTGAGCTCAGTACTAAATCAGGGGATTTAAAAAAATCAATAGCTTAGCTTTGTGTCGAGTTCGTAACAATCGCAGACAGACGGACGACTTGAATAGTATGCAGAAATGAAGCTAACGCTATTTAATAATGGAATGAAAGAAAGAATAAACGAGCACAATATTGGATGGGAGTATACAGAGAAGGAATTCCAGACACAAAGAGAAAGTGGAAAAAATAAACGATGATGCAAAATCTTGTTGTAAAAACGAGCGTTTTGCAAATCTGTCTGAGGATGAAACCTGTTCTCTAGAACGTGATATGTGAAGTTCCCCAAAGAAAACTGAAAAAAGGAGAGTAATGGTCTTATTTGCATTTTGCCTCTGATGAGAATGACGAAGAGAATAATAAATTGTGTAAATAAATGGCGATGGCGGTTGTGTGGCAGGAAAACGGAAACCTGAAAGAAATGTAATGTAGACTCTCTGACAACTAAGCAGAGGAAGAGGAGCGGATTCGCAGATACATTTACACACGATAATGATGATCCTGTCTCGTGTTCACATCATCAACATGAAATTCAAGAAAGGGACGTAATGGGATATCTAAGTAAAATGGTAAAGGGTGAAACATGATAATCCATTCTCCTGATTCTTCCTTTTTATTATTATTACACGTACATCCATTTTCTCAGCAGAAAAATGACAGGCACGCAAAAATAGAAACGAGATTTAAGCGACAAAAAAGGAGAAGAAAAACAAGGTGTATTCAGAGCTGCTGCTACGTGTCATATCCATATAGCCATTGTCGTAAAAGTGACGATGCTCAGTATTTTATTGTGACACGGTCTTAACTCAATTAAAAAGACTCAGGGAGGAAGCAGACTAGTTCATTGTCCTGACACACAGGATTTCTGCTACTTCCGGTTTTCTGGCTGCTTATGCGGAAATGAAATAAAAGTTTAGTGAGAAAGTACACTTTTTCCACTTTTGTGTTGAAAGAGGCGCGTTAAAATGCATAAGATACGCGAACATATAACCAGATAATAATTTATGCTTTGCTGTGCTCTCTGCTAAACCTAGTAAATGGGTGCGTTTACATTTTTTGCTGGTATCATTTTCTTCTGCTCTCACGGCATAATATTATGATTGGGCATCCAGCCAACAAGAATGCTATTATCTCTTCTCTCTAAATGAGCCCGATAAAAGCTTTTCTCAACTCAAGCATAATATAAGATATAATCATAACAATAAGAGCAGCACAAGTCTTTTGTTTACGAACTCTCTCGCTTTCTGAACAAAATACCCTTTCCACTTCTGGCAAGGGATATAGCTCTTATTTTTTGTTTTTCCGCAACAAATGGCATGCAATTGCGGAAAGAGTATGGGGAAAAAGAATATATTATGTAGAGCCCGTTCCATTTTTATGGCAAATCTATTCTCTCCCACTCTCTCTTACTGCTTTCCCCTTATCTTGTCTGGTGACACAGATAATAAGAAAACGCTACAGGTTGTGTGTTTTTGCCCATATTATTATCCGCGTTGAAATCCTCTGGAATGGCAGTGCATACCATTAGAATATGCGAGCACAACTATTTTGTAGTCTGATCAGAAGGGTGATTTCGTAGTACAAGAAAGAGCAACAAGCTATAACAATTTTGCTGTTGATTTGATCCTTTTTGAAGGAATGATCCATTTCCTTATTGCTTTTTGTGACGACCTCAGCGAAAGCGTTTGCGACAAAATTGCCACTCAGAAACAAAACTGCATTTTACTATTAATTTTGCTCTTTCATTTATATCCTATTACAGTTGATCAATTTGCGACGGGAAATGCCAACAAAATGTGTGAGCTACATGCTCGGGTGAACTAAAATTCATTTTGTTGTAATAAAAAAGTGAAACACGCAAAGCTTTTCTATAGTCGCTGAATGTAATTCCATAGGAGATAAAGTAAATTTACTGTTTATGCTGATACGTACCAGGGGAAATTGAAACCAGGCTGATTGTGTCATGTCAATGCAACTGGGAAAATATTACATGAAAGCCCTATGAGTACCTAAGTGAAAGCCAATTTTGATAGGCAGGAGTATAATTTGTCGTTGGTGAAGGGTTGTACCTTTTGAATACGAGTAAATTGCTACATAAGAGGAAAATGACAACGAGAGAAAGCGAGGTTTCCAGCAAAGCTTCATTGATTACTTTCATTACATTACTTTCATCGAAGCTGAAGAACGATTTTGTAAAGGAAAGTAGAGAAAGATCCTTATTGTGTAATAATGTGTTAAAACTGATATACAATTTGTACACCAAATTGTGTAAAATTGGTGTTGGAACCGATGGAGGAGTCAGGACTAGTCAGGAGTGGATACGTACCTTCAAGGTCAATGCACGAGATCCAGACGCCGGACTGTACGGGAAAAAGGTAGACGTGCTCGTTGTCTCCCGCCTTCATGTAAGTGATTAATGGAAGACGACCGTCAAACAACCAATCCACCTTTCTGCTCCGATTGCTCTCTGTCAGCTCGGTGACCAGGTCCCGGTCATACTGCATCAGTTCCCAATAGCGGGTGGTCAGTGCAATGGACAGCATCACGGTGGCCAGACCAGTCATCACCACCGTGCAACACAAAAGAATCACACTTGGCTGACACACCACCTCGATGCACTTTCGTTTCACTTTCACATTCTGCTGTGACGCCCGGCTGGGCTGGTGACGATAAGGTTGGCTCGGCTGCTGAGGCTGGGCTGGGGCCAGGCCACCACCAGCACATACGCTGTAGTTGCTGGTAGAAGCGGTGGGACGATTGTTGTTGTGAACACTGTTCATCTCGAACTATCTCCTCCTTCAAAATAAGCAAGTCAGTTCTCTTTAAACGAAAGTACCACCTTCACTTTGCAATTCTCATCACATTATTCTAGAGCCCAAACTTTCTCCCTCCTATCCCTAGCCAATTTAGTTACTGGTGATGGGAGGAAGTACACTAAGGATCATGTGGAAGGATTTGGGTAGTTTCTGTTGAATAGATGATACTTCTAAGCTTCTAATACTGATGATATGAGATGCATATAGACCTGTTCAAGTATTCGTACTACTTAGCTAAACGATGTGAATGAATGTAAAACAAGTTCACTTTTTGCTATTGATATTGTAATATGATTGGATCTTGATGATGATGGCACACTACAGCAGCTCAAAAGTGTGTAAGTTCTAAAAAGCAAGCTCTTAACTTTCATGAATATTTTATCAAATTCCTCTCTCTTTCACCCAAACAACAAGCACTTTTACTTCACCACCGGCGGTACACCTTCCGCAGGCAGCAAAACATTATTGCATCAAAGCTTTTGGAAGAAAAGGAGCAACGGTTGTAAAGTGAAGGGAACCAACTATTTCTTTGCTCCTTGGCTTTGTCCCTTATTTGCCTAAGGCTCTCGACTTTTCCGAAAAGAACGGAAAAATATCAAATACAAATTTTACTGTGTGTGTATACACTTTTTGTGGACTTTGCTAAAAAAATCTAAAAATGCTTTACAACATTTAAGGTGTATAATGTTCAGGTTTGAGCTTTTTTGAGCTGAAGGAAAACTTGTGTATGAAAAAGTGGAGAAGGCAAGGCCACAAAACTCCACACAATCACCGGATCGCTTATTTCTGGTGGCTTGTGTGCAAAGTGCTGAGAAGAACGAGGAGCAACAGCGTAGCAATGGCCACGAGAAAAGGCTCCTAAAAGCACGGTAGTCAAAACTGAACTGATATTTATGTAGCCTGGAGAAAGGAGTGAAAAGGCAATGGAATGGTGGAAAGCTTAGCGGCAGAGGAGAGGGTTATGCATACCAAAAAAAAGCTGGCATGTAGTATTGGAGACCTGTCTTGTGTCCTCGTGTACGACTACTCTCTGCAATAATGTTTTCGTACCAACTTGCCTGGCACACAGGGTCCGTGTATCTCTTCTGCTGCTGAATTGCTGTTGTAGCAAGCAGCAGAAAAGAAAGGAAAGTCGATATGAGAATGAGAAAAGAAAGCGGAGAAAGCGCGTGGAGTAGTGCAGAAGAGAAAGAAGCTCCCAGGTGGATTCTTCACTTTGAAAGTTTTAGTGTGTGGTGGTGGTGGCAGCAACGGCCAAAAATGGAAGCACACACGGCAGTTTGTACAGACAACCAGATATAGGTTCGTGTACATCGAAAAAGTACCGGAGGTGGCTTTCCTTTTGTTTTCGCTACTCACACATATACACAACTAAAGAAAGTGTATGAAAAGTGTGTATTTTTTGTAGGCGCATCAATATATAAATAGTTAAAAGTAGAAGTGAAAGTATGCAATGCACACATGAACTGGCGAGAAGGAGAGAAAATTATGCGGGCGGTGTGTATATAGTGCTTTTGGTTTTTTGTACACACATATCAGTTAAAGGGAACGTAATAAATGTACAGGGAAAGCGACAAGACAGGGGAGAAAGGGGCATGGAAGAAGATAGATGGATGGCCAGATAAGAAGAGAACACATAAAGAGTAGACGAGCAGACTAATGTGCTCTAATACGTTTTGCTGCTTTTCTGCATTTCTCTAATATCATCTACCTATTATATGGGCTTCCTCACCACTTTCACATAGGCTGCATGTATATGGCTGGCCACTTCCGGACGTTTTGCCAAAATGGGAAATAAATGGTGGCTGGCCGCTGCTGTTAGAAAAAGTTTAGCCGGGGCAACACTACACAATTATTGTGGCTGTAGTAATTTTGCTACTTTTGCGGTTGGCGGATGTGCACGCGTGTGTGTGTGTCTGTTGGACCGAGTGTTAGTGTTGTGCATGTGCACACAGAATAAATGGGCGAAATAATGGGAACGGTTACTGTTGCTCTTTCCGTGCGCATTGCTTTCTCCTTGTGTACTTTGATTTGATAACGGTAAGTTATTAGAGGTTTAATATGGCGCACAATTATATGTAAGTGGAGGAGACTTTTTAATAACGGCTGCATGCCGTCCGGTCTCTGTGGCTCTGAAGGGAAAGCGGATGGCAAATACGACAATAATAATAAAAAGGATGATGGTAATGATAATAATAATAATGGGATATGGGAGCATGATAGTTTTAACACTGGTTGTGCTGCCACGAAGGAGAAAGGACGGGTGGCGCATTTTCTCCTGCCATTTATAAAATATAGTGCTTCCTGCGCGCATTATTTTCTCCCGGGCAGAAAATCCGCTTTTGTTGTGCATGGCGGGGCAGAGGAGAAGGGTACACAGAGGAATTAGGTAGACAGCTGAATAAAATGGACGTTTTAAATAAGTTAAAAGCAGAAAGGCAGTCGGGAGAGAAAGATAGATAAAAGGACTATATTTCTATATATTCGTTTCCCCGGAACAAGAATGATAAAAACTAAATTTGCGGACATACAGCTGGCCATTTTGGGACTTTCTCCTCCAATAGTTTATATACTAAACTAAACAAAGAGTGAGAGCCAGGGCAAGTCTAACAGAAGGAGAAAGCAAAATAGCCTCAGGGGCAGCTTGGACTTTGTATTTAAAAAATAAGAGATGGAGTATTTGGAAGTATGAGTAGGGCTGTTGAAGAGTGTTCACCATTTCAGCTTGATGATCATGGCCAGTGATTAAAAATTCAAGAGAGGGAAAGTGAAGCGAAATGAAAGTTGATTGGGAGTGGTGAATAATTGAGTGGGTCTCATCCTCATGTGCTATCCGCCTCATACTCATGACTCATGATATAAAAGCTGCGGAGAAAGGACAGGCAAATGAACGGCTGTGTGGAAATCCAACACGTCGCACTTTTTGTCTTCTTGGAATTCATTAAAGTGATTGGCGGGTAAACAACAATGCCATATTATTTTGCACTTGGCATAATACAATATGCCATCGATGCTCTGAAAATATGGCCAAGTCGAGAAACCGAGAAAGATAGGCGTTTTCATTTTATAAAACCAAAAACAGCCGTACTTGAAACTTGAAGAGCCAACAGGCAAGAGAAAGAAAACAAAATGCGTGTCAACCTGTCGATTTGGGAAAACAGAGAGGGACAACCTGGAAGGCTTTCGTGGAATGTGAAATGAGGAACAAAGTGGGGAACACGAAACATGGCTACAACTTTTTAATTTTTCAACAGAAAAATGTTCTCTTTTCCTTTTCATTCAACAGCTGTCCATCTGCATTCTCAGAAAACAGGATACTAGATAAAACAGGCAAACATAATTCCGGGAGAGTGGATTTTCAGGAGAAATGGAAAAGGTTGGTTGTTCAGCAGAAAAACAAATTCTGATGACACAAGTGCAAAATTTGTGATGTGAAAAAATGTGGGAGACAAGAGTAGAGTAGCTTGAAGTTGAAGTGTAGCAGCATATTAGCATTGTGCTTCATTCACCAGAATTTCATAAGCCCACAAAGCGCTTTCATGCAGAATGAGATATCAAAAGTTTGGAGAAAATCTGAAAACATAAAACGAATCATGAATTTCTGCTACATTTTTTTTCTTTATATCTCTGGCTATCTAGGATTTTATTTCATTCTATTCTGCATTTTTTGTGTTTTGCTGACTATTCCTTTTCTTTTATTCCTTTTCTTTATAGGTGGACAAAGGCCTGTTCTACTCAATTCCGTTCCCTTTCTCCTCTCTTGTCTGTCCCTTTTCCATGTTTGTACAAAACTCTCCAAAGCTCAAGTGAGTGAAGTAAAAGTAGAGGATGAAAGTATATGGAAAGAGGTAGTGAAACACACAAAAAGAGTGTGGAGGCGATGGACAAGTGGAGGCAAAACAAGAGCTCTCTTTTTCTCTTGTGAAGAATCAGCAGAAAGGAAAGGAGAAGGGAGAAAGCTCAAAATAAAAGGAAGCCTTGCGTCTGCTGGCTTGAATTTCAAATAGCATGTTTCTCAACTTGTCTGCATGTTAGTATGCAGTGCTGTGTGCATTCCCATTTCTGACAAATTTTCTCGATTTCCCACTAGACTACCATGCTGTATATAGATCAGATAAGGGAGATGGAGGATTATATTCTGATGATGATAATGCACAAAAAAATAAATCTGACACTGCCTCACTAATGGAGCTATACAGAAATAGAGAGAGAGACAGAGAGAAAGATCAGCAAAATCCTGTTGCTATTCTATGAATACAGAGAGAGAGGGAAACAAAAAATTTCTTTTGACTTTTGGGATACCCAATTTGGCAATATTAGAAAATAAGTGGAGAAAGGAGAAAGATGGGAAGGATCAAGAGAACAAAAAACGAGTTTTTTTTTGCTTTCTCGCTGAGTGTGGGAAAGATCAAGATCTAAGAATGCTTTCTCCTGATCCATATACTGCTGAAAGCACCCATTTGTAAGCTCTCCAGAGTAATTACATTGTATAAATATAGACTTGTAGTAGTGCAACATTAGTAGTAGAAATTAGACAAGAATGGAAATTGCTAGCGCCGGATTTACTTTCCAAGCACCAGTAACTTTGAATTCAAAGAGAAAGTCGGGCTTACCCGAGAAGGCGCGCATATGTTCAGCGTTAGCGCAATTAGATTTTAGGGGAAGGCCGCAGAAGAAAACAAAGCCATAATTCAGTAACTGAATTTCAGTTGTGGTGCTGTTTCAGGAGGTAGTGTTAGTAGTAGTGTAAGGGCTATGGTCCAATGTAGCCTACTCGCGTCTTCATTTTTAAAATGGCAGCTGTGGGCTGAATGGCTGAACACTTGCACTGGAAGCTCACACTCACAAGCAATAACTCATTACTTACGACTGAGCCATTTTCCTTAGCTGCCAGTCAGCAGCGTGCGATTATTTTGCAAAACTGACACTCGCACAAATTATTCCTGTTGTTTGTTCTTGCATTTGCAATTACAGGACCATGTCCCGGAGAGAAGGCAGCAGCGCAAGCAAAGCAGAAAGATACAGTGATAATGTGTAATGGTAGTTACATAATAATAATAATACGCAAAAAATCGCATTAAAAGCAGCAGGCATACAGAAGAGAGAGAATTGAGAATTGTAGTTGGTAGCTGAAAAAAGACGAAGAAACTAGTTCGGTGGTGGAATCCAGATAGTGTCCCCGGGGAGCAATTTACGTCAGGCTTTGATGAGCTTTCTTTTTCCCTCTCTCTCAGCTCAACTCTAAAGCTTTTGGCTTATTTTTTTCTGTTCTATTTGCTTGTGTACACTCGTAAACGAGTAATAACGCTACATTATCTTGTTACTGCTATTATTACCAAAAAAACCACAAAGCTCGTTCTGCTTTTGAACAATGAAACAGTGTAGGCTTGGGTGGATGGAGCAGAAAGATATTTCCCAACAAGAGCGTCGAACATGCATGCACCACCAAGGACTAGCGACACCGACACTTTTACAACTTCACTTGAGCTAGAAGGAGAAAGCAGACACGCAGCATAGCAGCCACATAAAACATTATACAAGATTATATAACCGAAAAATAAAGTAAGCTGTAACGATTTTCAGCAAGGCGACTTTATTCATGAAAAGCTCAAACTATGGAAATGTTAGGACCACCAACTTTTTTGTAAGCCGAGTCTGTGCTGACGCGACGTAAAAATTTTTATAAAAAGGAAGACAGCTAGTTTTAATAGGAGTTTTGAGGAAGAAGAAGAGCTGCTTAGTCTTGTTCGTCTTCAGGCTTTTTAGTCTCTTGAACCAAATCAATGAACATTCATCACTTGAAAAAGTGGCTATATAAGAGGACATGGGAGGAGAAGCACGAAAACTTGCTCCGATTTTTGGTTGGATAGGCTTTTTGTGCGCTCGAGAATAGCACTTGAGTCTGTCGCCAGAGTCTCGAGTTTTAGCATAAAGGCTTATATGATCAAGCATGAATCTGTAATGAAATGAAATCCTTTTAAGCAATTTTCTATGCCTATTTCGCTATAAGGCAACAAAAATTCTTCTGACGTGTATGCGTCAATGTGATTAGTGTCGCTCATTGATCACCCAAATTGTGCCAATTTTTTTTGAATACATCACATTTTGTATGTCTTAGAATGATCCCCAATTGACTTGACAAAGACAGCGGTGATATACATTATTGCATTCTTGGAAGTTGGAAAGGATATACCAAGTCGGTAGGCTTTTTATCGCTCAACTTGAACTTTGTCCACTCTTAATTAGCTGGGATCGGTTCCGCTTATCCGCTTTCTCTTTTTTCTGGAGAGACAGGGTGCGATGATGAAATAATGAGCTTACTTTGTTGCCAGTTTTTTTGTTATAGTTGGCTTGAGTGGCTACACACACAGCATTATTAGCGGGATTTGGCATTAGCGGATCTGAAACTTTTATTTTGTGTGGGATAGTCAAAGTAGTTTTTCCCTAATTGCCTTGTGTGTGCTTGCTCGTACATATAAAAGCAAAAAAGGACCCACCCATGCGGCTATAAACCCCAAATTCCAAAGTAGCATTCGTGAGAGAAAAAGCTGAAAAGAAGGCTAATTTTGCTTTCTTCTTGCTGATTTTGCCAAAATAATGGCGTTTAGTTGTAACTCTGCCATTAGCTGGATTTTAAGCGCTTTCAAACTGCAAATCTTGAGCCGGAGCATTGGGCGATGAAGCAGAGGAAACGCATACATGACATGAACATTCTCTCGCGGTAGACTAGTGAAAGGAGAAAGGGCAAAGGGGCATGTTACACACTTATTTCTGACAATAATTTTCCTTTCTCATCAACTAGACTCACTAAAGTCAACTGGATCATCATCGTTTATACATATTTCCCTACATCCAACATCATTACCCACAAAAACAATGCATTTTTTGCTATTCGTATTTTTTCTCTTTGTGCGCTTATTTTCCTTTCCCCAATCCTTTCCACTTTTATGACCGCATTTTCACGCCAATAAGGACGAAATGGGGAAAAGAATTAGCACACGTTTTACTGATATGACATGCATTATGTTCTGTTTGTGTGAGTGTATGCGGTTACACACAACAGCTCAGTGAAAGTTAAGCTTCGGGCAAGGTTCCTAGGCAGAAGCTAAGCTAGTTTTTGTTTCGGTCAGAAATCCATTTCAGCACAGGATTTCAGAGAAATACACACACGGCTTTTTCTCTTTTGCAAGAGCAGAAACATGCTCGCCTTGTGTGGTCGGTGATGAAATGTGTTGAAAGAAAAGTATAGCTTGCTCTTTCCCAAAGAAAAGTAATGATACTGCCACCAATCTCTTATCTGATATGATATTGTAGTGTATGCTTTTAGCGATCAGATAGAAAGTTTCTACTTTTAGAGTAAAAACCGACTACTACATTCCATCCATAAACATGCATCTTCTTCCGCTTTTAGATTTAGAGTCGAGAAAATAGGATCGCTTGACCATAAAAATGGAAGGAGGGAGTGTCAGTGGACATGGTCATCACGTAATCCATAAGTACTCCTTGTCTACGTCTGCCTACAACACATACCACACTTTTACCACCAACCCAAAAACTCTTTTTCTCAAAAGAAAAGGCAACATTTGTTCAAGACACGATGAGAGAAATGATTTCCGCCCTGCTCTGGACTGAGCACACGTATGTACATTGAAAGTTGCCAACAGCTTCCTCTCATATCATTACAAAAGCATCACGTCACGACAACTGCACACATACACGAGGAGAAAGCTCTGGCGAAAATAATAACATTAGCAAAGAAAAAAGAGAAAGCATGACTTTTGTTGCAAATTGGAGGGTGGAGGCAGCGAATGAGATACCAGCACTAAAAAGTGCAATGCAACCCTGTGCACATAAATACAAAAAGGGAAGAGAGAGAAAGAGAGTTTCAAGTTGTTTGTGATGATCAGAAGAATGAAAGGCAAAATGAGAGAGGAGAGCTGAGCAGGCATAGTGCAGCAGTGGCAGATCAGAGCCAATTTCGTTGAAATAACAGGCAAGGTGAAATGGGCCATGTGGTAATTTTATTTAATGTTCTCGCCTTCATCCATTTCCATTCATTCAAGAATAACAGCAGTGAAGAGGAACAGCACAATCCGCCTTGCTCCCACTTTACAATAGAAATATCAACAAGGAGCGGAACAAAAAGATAAAGAAGGAGAAAGCAAGGGGATCGCCTGCCTTGTTCCCTTCCACTCCTGTCATTACACCCAATCTTTGTTGCTGCTAGCCACTCGTTTCTTGTGCTAACGCCTGCACTAATGGCCATTTCACTTTTTCTAGAGTAGGAAAGCCGTGTAAGTAGCCACACAAGCACACATGAACAATGGGAAAGCAAACCGGCCAACTGGAACTAAGGGCCAAATTAATGTCCATAAAAGTGGGCAAAGAAAGCAGAACACACTTTTTTCCTGCTTCTTGTAAACATGTTGGCGTTATTGACACGGCATCCACGGTAGAGAGAGCAAGTAGAAGGGTACACGGGATAGACGTGCAAGATCATATTACAAGGAGAGCAGGCAGCGAAGCCAGTTTTTCAGTGATACGCAGTATAGTACCCCGCCCTACGCGTGTCCCTGAGCGCTTTCCCCTTCCCACAAGATTCCCTACTCGAGCTGATGACGCGCTAGAAAAAGGACTGACATTGCGTATCACCTTCATTACTTCAGGGTAATATTATTATCTGTCGACCACACCGATGCTTGTCTTTTCTCTCGTTTCCCCACACCCCGTGTCCATTAAAATAGCGTAATAGCGTGGCATGTTAATGACAAGGAGGAGGAAAGGAAAACGTGCTCAATTTATTACTCTTCTGTCTTCTCCCCATGTCATTCTGTTTATATTACGGTCATGTTTGATCTCCTACTATTCTCTTCCCCTCAAGAGACAAGGAGGAATGTGACTTTAGCTGCAAAAAAATGCTGAATGCCCTGCATCCATCTCTCCGTGCGTTATTTGTTACCGCTAGATTATTCCATAATTTGGTGGAATACTGATAAATATTTTATACATACTGGTCTGGAGATAGATGGATGGTTCGGGACGAACAAAGCACACACAACAAATGAACCAAAAAAATGTCTGATTGTGACAGAGGGAGCCAAGCTGCAAAACATTGAGCTTTTTTTGCTACAAGCTTATTTTGCAACGGAAACGAAAATCTACCCACAACATTCTCTCTGTTTCTGGTTGGAAAAAGTATTCCAATTTCTCTTGATACTGATCAGGATGATTGCGATGATACTGAAAGATGGAAGACGTGAAAGGAAAAAGGCATTTTATTTTGAGGAGAAGGAAAATATTTGGAGGATTTGAGTTTCTCTCGAGAAAGAAAGGAGGGTGATGGGGAAGGCAGGCTGCATGCAATCATCTTTCACGCTGATTATTAGTGCCTAGCTGCCCTTCCCTTCTCTAATAATAGGTCAGAAGGCAATGACGCGGCAAGAGAGAGATTCCATCATCAGCAGCAGATCAGAGTTGGAGAATTTTTTGCTAAAGACAGGGCTAGAGAGAAAGCCATAATATCTGCCCTTCTATAATAATAGAATGCGCAATAATGCCTATGCTATATAGCTTATTGATAGAAGATTTTGTCTGTAGTCCTTTTTTTATGGATGTAGCTGCAACATCATCCCAATAAATCCGGCCAGATTTTTTCCGCCTTCACTCTTTCCCTTCTCCCCCAATTTCCAATTTGCCATTTGGTATTTTTCTCTAGGATTTGGCTCTGAAGTGAAAGCGTAAAGTCAACTTTGACTTTTTGTCTGACAAGTGCCGTTTTATATGCATGCACAATTCTTTTACATGAGCGATCAACTTTATTTTGAATGGATGAAAGTCGGAAGTTGTGCATGTCACGTTTTTTGGGTGTTGTTCCTTTCTCTCGCTCGGTTTCCTCGGTCGTCCCAGTAGAAAGTAGAAACATTTGCCGACTTTCCCCTAGAAGACTGTGCAGCTAGTCAATAAAGTAAATTGAAAGAATGATGATGATCGGGATGATCAAGCAAGCTCGTGATCAAAATGATCTGGGTAATGGGTATACTGGGTACGGGCTCAGGAAAGGATCATGTGAAAGGCTCGTGACTACACTCATAAGTCATGATCATGACTCAAGATCATACAAATCAAAACGGAACACTGGCTCCATTTCTCCTTCATTCCTTTCACACAATTTTAACTTTCTTTCAGGATCAATACGCCAGGAAAATGGAGAAAGTTTATTCAGAAAAAAAATGTCTTTTGAATGTATGATCATATCATGAATATCATGAAATCATGATTGCGATTTTGCGATAGCTGCAGAGTTTTACTTTGAATGAACATAGGAACATCTAGGACGAACTGAGCGTATTGGCTTGTCTCAAGATGCCCCCAAGGCAAGGGAGCGAGCCAGATCTACTGAGCAAGCTTGTCAGCAGCTCATGTGTTTTCACAAAGTTTACAAACACGTGCTTCTAACATTTCCACTAAAAAATGTCAACAATTCCAGTTAATTAATCAATCTTGTAAAGATAAAGGTATTTTCAAGTTAGCTTGTATTCCTACCAACTTCCCGGATTTTAGCAAGCCAATTTAACAAATTAATGTCTTATTTTTTCAGGTTCCTGTGTTTTGATATTGACTACTGAACTTGAAAATGGACACCAGCTTCAAAAAGACGTATGTGGCCCCGTTCCAAAAGTCGTCCGCCCCCATTTCACCGGACACTCTGTACTGGAAGCGTTTTACACCGCCTATTCTGTTAAAAGAGGTTAACCTGATTGAGCACATTGACGTGAGTCCCTTAGAGCCTCATTTTCTGGCCGTAACGTGCTCCTCCCGTGTTCAGCTGTATCACCCGATAACCCGCATGATTCACAAAAACTACAACAGATTTCGGGAGGCGGCCTATGGCGCAGTGTTCAGAAACGATGGGAAGCTCCTCCTTGCGGGCAGTGACGAGTGTGCTGTAAAACTGTTTGAAGTGGGCTCCAAAAACCTGCTCAGGGTATTCAAAGGTCATCAGAGGTCTGTTCATAGATGTGCCTTTATGCCAACGGATAACCAGATTGTGAGTTTTTCTGATGACAAGACTGTTAACCTGTGGGACATTCCCAGTGAGAAAATGTTGCACAAGTTTGAAGGACACGAGGACTACATTCGAAGTGGGACGGTGGTAGAAAGCAATCCCAACTTGATTATCTCAGGTTCTTACGACAAGACGGTTAAAGTGTGGGATAAAAGGAGCGCTAGTAGTGAGGGTTCAGAGTGCTTTAGTGTAAATCATGACGCTGCTCTGGAGTCAGTTTTAATATCGCCAAGTGGGGCATTGCTCTTTACTGCGGGATCATCGGAAATCCGGGTTTGGGACTTGCTACAGGGAGGCCGTCTCCTAGCCAAAATTTCTCAGCACCACAAAACGATAACCTGTCTCAAGTTTGCAACAGGCGGAAAGCGACTGCTGAGTGCGAGTCTAGATCGTCACGTAAAGGTGTATGACATGAGTACCTACGAGGTCCTCCACACGTTTGACTACTCATCGCCGATTCTCAGTATGGGAATTACACCCAATGATAAAACGCTGGCGGTGGGAATGGTGGACGGAATCATTGCCATTTCCAGAAAGGAGGATGAGCCAACTGAAGAGGAGTTGGCGATGCAGGAGCGCGCGGGTAGCAAGCAAGATCGGGAGGAAAGGGAGAGGAAGAAGAAGAGGGGCCTTTATTCTGACTTTGCTCTGACAGAGTCGGGTGTGACGGAGGTGGAGTACTCTGCAGACAAGCGTTATGACAAGTACCTCCGCAAGTTTCGCTACAGCAAAGCCTTGGACGAGGTTCTAACGGATTATTACTACAATCAACATCCTGCCACAACAGTAGCTGTTATCCAAGAACTTATCAGGCGAAATGGACTCAAAACGGCGTTGGCAGGAAGACAAGGCAAACAGCTTATCAGAGTTATTAGATTTCTACTGAAGCATATGCGACGCCAAAGGTTTATGCGAGTGCTGCTCCAGGTGGCACACTTACTTTGCGACATTTACGCCAAGGAGGTGGGGCAGGACCCGATGGTCGACCAAATGTTTGTTCGCTTGTATGAGGAAATCAATGCCGAAGTGAACTACATGACCGAGTTGCTGGAGCTGCAGGGATCTCTGGACATGCTGATCACGGGAACAGAGTTGGCCAACGCAACTGTAGCTACAAACAACAGCCATGTACCGATTTTGACAAGTGGTGCAGGAGCAAGTGCTGCTGGTGTAAATTCTGCAGTGGCTACTACTGCTGGAAGCAGGAGACTGGAACCTTCGGAAAAGGCGATGAAAGCTGTAGTAGTGCAATTAAAATCATGATGATGATAATACCAGTAGCCATTCAAATTTGTAAACTATTTTTTACGCTCAGAAATAAAAAAGACTCCATTTTTCGTAAACATGATAAAAACATTATTTTATTGTAAAAATAATTTAAAGAGTTTATTCTGCTAAAAATGCATACATACAGTAATATACAGACATATTCATACCGATCAAAAAGACAATTTAATTGCATTAAAACTAAGTTGGTCAACCATCAAGAGTATACCACCGTGATGTTGTTAAGAGTCTCAGTAAAGCCAAGCGTATCCTTAATTTTGGCAACTAGCCGTTTATCCAACCGATTAAAGTATGAAGCCATTCTGCCGTGACGCTTCTGCACTCTGCCTCCATCCAGCAAGTTGTTTTTGACGATTGTTCTTACGGCTGCACAACTCTGCCAGTCTATTCCCCCAGCACTGGAATCACAATATTGCCCAATTTCGTCGTTCAGTCCATCAATCTCCATCCACTTGTCAATCTCCGTGTCACTCTCCAGCACGAGCTCTCTTATCCACTGTGTACCGATCCCAGCTTGGCTTTCCGCCTCCTTTGGCTTCCGCTGCTGAGCTTCCAGCAGGTAAGCTAGTCTGGTGAAATACGAGGAGCGCATTCCGGAAACATGGTTCCACTGCCAAGCAGCTTCCTCCACATCTCCAAAAATGTCTACATTGCGCGTGGGCAGGGATGATGGCAGACGGGAAATGTAATCTAGGTCAGCAAACAATTCCAGAGAGTCAGCCACACTATCAAGCTGAGCAATCTGTCTCTTCTTTCTCGCCGACACTTTCATATTCACTTCATCTTCATTTCCATCTTCCTGTCTGTCCTCTTTGGCTGCAGGTAAAAGACTTTGACGAGGAAAGTTGAGATCCACAAGGTGAGGCTGAAAGGGACTGGAGTACAGATGAATGTCCAGGTTGCTCAAGTGTGTGATCGCCGAGGGGGCAGCGGAGGTGGACAGGAGCAACTGCAACTGATTGATACTCTGTCGGATGTCACAACCTGCATGACGCACAATGGAGTCCAACCATCTGTCAACCTCAATCTGATCCACGCTTCCGTCAGACTCTAGATTGCTTTCAGTAGAGTCCAGAATCGGTTTCAGAATCTTGTTCACAATTTCTGCAGGTTTGGGCAGGGAGAAGGAAATGCGAAGTGGGTCCTTCCTGTCTAACTTGGAGTCAATAAGGCAGTAGCTCGGCAGGCTGGAGGTCATTGCTATGGGACGGACAGCAGTTGTGATGAGTTGTGCAACGGCGGAGCAGAAGCCTTCATCTTCTTCTGGATGGAGCAGGTCAATGTCCTTGAAGAGGAGGAGGCAGTTGTGCGAGGACTTGAGCCGGTGGCTAAGCACAGCCTCCTCCACACGCTGAAGCACCTCCTTTCCCGGACGTCGACTCGAAAAGTTTACTTCCACCACCTAAAAAAAGAAAAGTAATTCTGAGTTTAAAACCGAAAACAACTTGAGAAATGTGAAAGTATTGGCTTACCTCAAAATCGAAATGTTTAGCGAGAACATAAACGGCAGCAGTTTTACCACAGCCACTAGGTCCCGTGAGTAGCACGCTCTTCTTCTTGATTTCACTCTCCTCCTCGTCGCTTGTGATAAAATCCGAGTCGGAGGAGTTGCCTCGCTTCTTTTTTGGTTCCAGCTTTCTGCTAGTGCCCCCATCATCCTTTATGTCAAGTTTCCAGCGTTTTAACCACCGCGTTAAAGTTTCCAATGCGTTTGTGTCTACCACCAGACTTTTTACAGCAGTCACTCGCATTTGGTCAATCCAAGGTCTTCCTACTTTTGTCTTATTCTGCTCAGTTGTCGCTAGATTCGCTGCGCTTCTGCTGGTCCGAGTCTTGTTTAATGAATCACGGCTAATCGACACTTTGATGGGATTCTTATCACAGCAGAAGCCTAACGGTGTGAGAATCCCACTGTCCTGTGAGGATAAGCAAGTAAAGTCCTGGGAATCAGTGTTCAATGCTGTAACACTGTTCATCAAAGGAAGTTCAGTGTCCTCTTCACTACCACAAGCTGTTTCTGAAGAAATTTTAAAAGGCACATCTCCTAGCTGTTGTGCGTCTGCAGAAGGAGCCAGGTCGGGATCTTCAGCGTTACTGCACACATGACTCGTCTTTGGAAAGAAGCCCATGCTCTCCAGCCAATCATTCTCTTCCTTTCGCTTGTCCACATTCTGCTTCGCCTTGAGCACACTCTCTGGAACACCCGACTGAAGAAACGCCAATGTTTCAGCGTCCAACTGACGCTTTTTCGTTTCCCTGACCTTGTCCTCCTCCGACTCATTTCTTTTTCTGTCACTTGAGCCTTCCAACGACTTCTTTTTTGCTTTTTCAATCACATCAGGTACACCCGAGCGGAGAAAGGCTAAGCGCGCAGGGTCCAACTTTGGCTTTTTCTTTGAGTTATTGTTCTCCTTGTCCTTTTTGCTGATAAGCATACCATTCTTTCCCAGAGTTGTTTGCCTAGTACCCCTCCCACTCCCACTATTTCGTGTTCTCTTTCGCGTTCCAACAACAAAGTCATCATCGTCATCAGACGAAGTGTCTTCTTTATCGTTCCAAGCTTCACGGGCCCTGGTAGCAGATGCCCGGGTCGACCGGCGCACGGACGGAGTTGCAGGTGCTTCCGCATCACTTTCTTCACTCTCAACTATTCTCTTCTTCCTTTTAGTCGTCTTCTTGTCACTCTCAGCGACGTCATCTGCGACATTCTCAGTTTCAACGGTGACCTCATCCTCGTCGCTATCCTCCACTTCCACCACCACAGGATCAGGAACAGGTTCAGGAGCGGTCACCTTTGGCTTAAAATAGTGAAGCAATGACTTTGCCGACATGCTGTCCCCAGATCAAGTGTCCACCTACAAAATATAACCAATCAATCAGTGACACAGTGACACTCAAATCATTAATTTATTCAGTGCAGTAGTTATACCTTGGGTGCATACAAATATGCCCAATCCTTAACAGTGTGTTAACCACTTGACTTTAAATGCTGCCTCTGTGGCGGTGTGAATGCAGTTAAGCCTTAACTTTCCAAAATCGGTTCTTACAATCTTGTCATTTTTAATTCAAGTCAGGAAACTTGTAGGGAGTTCTTTAGTAAAGTCACTCTTTGGGCCAGAGAAAACCGCCTTTTTTCCTTTCTCTGAGCACTAGCAGACTGGAGATGGCAGAAGAGCCAGAGCAACTTTTTCTATTGGCCGCTGCTGTCACATGCACACCTTCCCCTTTCACATGTTTTCTGTTTATATCCTCACCAGAGTCAGCCGGCTCTAAAGTCTAATCCTTACCTAAAAATAATCAGTCTTTAGAACTTACACCAAAACTGCCATAATTAATTTGTCCGTAATAAATAGTCTGTCAGAGAATTAGATTTAAGGATGTCATCCCTTCGTCCCTTTACTAAACTGCTTTTCAGTGGAATAGCGTCGAGGAAATGTGTTGTAGCTTTGTCGGAGAGAGGATTGAGTAGTAGCAGCGTATTCAGCGTCTCCAGACGGATTCCAAGCGTTTACAGTTTCCAGACGAAGAATCTCCACGCTTCAGCCAAATGTTTAGACACGTTTCACATTCAGGACGAGGATGATTTTAATGCGAGGGTCCTCAAAAGTAAAAAGCCTGTTGTTGTCCAGTTCCACGCGACGTAAGTCACATTCACATTCAAGCGTTCATGATTGATTACTAATTACTTTGATTGGAAGGGTCTAAGGGTCATGTTCATTGGCAATGATTTTTGGTTCAGGTGGTGTGGGCCCTGTAAAATGCTTTCACCCCGCATGGAAAAGTGTATTGCTGCGACAAAGGAAGCTGTGGACTTGGCGCAAGTGGACATTGATGACAATCCGGATATTGCCATGTCGTACAGCGTAGGTGCCGTGCCAGCCGTTTTAGCCATTAAGGACGGCAAAGTGGTGGACAAGTTTGTGGGACTCAAAGATGAGGACCAAGTAGACTCGTTTGTAGCAAAATTACTCAAGTAAAATAATAAATTCATAAATTAGAAACTCGTAAAAATCCTAGACTAGGATTCCCAGCAATAATGATTGTGCAGTAGATTAATCCTCATTTCATTATCATGTCGGATTATGGTTTGACTTGACAAAAGAAGTGAAGAAAACCGTTAATTGAATAAGTTTGGTCATAGTCTTGTGTAGTAATATTGATCATTTTGGTTTTACACGATGCGGCAATATATTGTATTTATTATAATAATTCGTAATTATATCGAGTACAAGTAGGAATTATCGTACACAATCGCTTTAAATAAATTAGATTGATTTATTTTCTAACTTAAGTACATAATAGTAACTGTCTTAATATATAATGCTTGTTCTAATCTCCAGTAAAAGTCCGTAGTCCGCACAGATTCTTTCCGTGTAGCATTCAATGTTTAAAAACACCTAGCCTTTATGCATCAACACCTTATTTACATAAATCCCTATTTCTAATAATAATTTAACTTTGATATTTTACACTCGCGTGCGTATATTCAATTCACGTATTGCTTATTTCCAGTTACCGTTCAAGCGTTATCTCTAGCTCGACCACCGTTTCAGTGATAAATGGGTATAAGCCCAAGAAGCATTTATTTTTATCGTAACAAAAATCTCACGTAAATCCTTGCATATTCCTATAACCTATTTTACATAATAGGTAGCTTAAAAATTAAAACAAAAATAAGCACAAAACGGTTAAGGATGAGCACCACTTAGAAGTAATTCACGTATTTTGAATTGAATGAGTCTTTTTTTATTTTTTGGTTTATGCACCACTGCATTTAAAAAAAGTTTTTACACTGACATCTTCTTGTATGGTTTGAAAATGTCCTATGACTTCTTGAGAAGTTGCTCGATCTGTGAAAAAGAAGAACACAATATTTGAGACATTTGCAAAAAAATGCACATTGATTTGAAGAATTGCAAGTCATTAAGTCATACCTGAGCTTTATACATCTCTTTGACATCCTCCAAGTCCATACGAAGCTCATCTGCCTCCTCCACTTTTTCGCCATACATCTAAATCACAAAATCAATTTTAGCACTGTGAAGGATGGCATTTCAATGTTTTCCAATTAAAAAAGTCCGCAATTTTGCTATTACCTGTAGAACAGCATTGTAATTCTTGTCCAGCTCCTCTAGTTTCTGCTCCATTTCCGTCAGCTTTTCCATTTCAATAGCCAGCTGCTGATTTTGCATGATAAGATTGGCTATCTCTTCGTTGAGCTGCTTCCGTATCTTTTCGTTTTTGCCCAACTCCTCCTGAAAGGCAACCACCTCCCCCTCCCTCTGTCTCAACTGAGCTTGCAAATTCTCAATAAGTCCGGCAGAGGAAAAGGACTCGAAAAATGACTTTGGAGTCATGCTTCGGTTATTGCCGTTGCCTCCAATGAGCATTCCACTGTTTGGATCAAATACCTCGTCCAAATAACTAGCCTCCTCCGAGTTGAGAGAGTGCTCACTGGGTGAATTTTCTCGGGAGTTGTCGTTCCGAGCTGCATTACTTCTCCCCTGACTTTGCTGACTTGTTCCCCCAATGGTGCTACTGGCCGTGGTGCTCATGGAACTGGACCGCTGGTGATGTGGATGAGGTGCGGATCGATTGTTGTTTTCTCTCGTGTCCACAAACATTGTCTGACTTATTCTTCGTCTCTCCACCTCCAAATTGTTCCTTTCCGATTTCAGCTCATTGGAGAGGGCGTCGTTTTCGCTGGAGAGCCGTTCCACTTCTCCCGTTAGTCTCTCTACCGTTTTCTCCAGTTTCTGGCAGCGTGCAGATTTATCCTCAATCTTCTTTCCATAGATTTCTTCCTTCTGCTGAAGTTGCTCCATCAGACTTCGGTTGCGTGCCTCCAGCTCATCAATCCGCAGCTCGAGAGTGGAATGCTGACTTTGAAACTGGATCTGCAGTTCCTTTGCACTCCTCTCACGCTCGGACGCTGTTTTCAACTTGAGCTCTAGATCAGCGATGGTGCTCTGCATGGCTTGCTCACGTCGATCTGCTTGCGCAACCTGCTGCTTCAGTTCTCCCTGTAGCTTTTCAATTTCCAAGGAAAGAGGCATCGTTGCATCCGCGACCTCGGAGGATATGTCAGCCAATTTGGTTTCCAGCAGGTGAATCTTCTGAGTGAGCACTGAGATCTGGGACTTGAGTTCCGCTTCCCGGGAATGGTGGCTCGAGTGGGAAGAGTTGAGAGTGCTTCGAAGATGATCCACTTCCTTCTGCAGCGACTCTGTGCGACTGATTAGCTCAGCCTTATCACGCGTCAGTCTGTCAACCTCGGCCGAGTCCCGTTGCACAGAGGATATCACATTTTTAAGTTCCAAAATCTCACTAAAACGAAAAGATTCAAGAAAAAACATTAATTTTATCAACAAATGTTGCATAGAAGAGAAAATCAAGCATTTTTCATTGTTCTTACATGGAAGCATTCTCAACAGTGGCCTTCATGGACTCCACATTGTCTCGGGCATCTTCCAGTTCCGAGTTGAGTTGCTCCACCTTGAGCTCCAGCTTGCGTCGCTCCTGATTCAACTTGGAGATGGTTTCATTCTGACTTTGTTCGATGCCCTCCTTGCTAATGAATGTTTTCATCAGTTTTTCCAACTCCAGATTCTTTGTGGCCATTTCCGTGCGAAGTGCCTTGATCACGCCTTCGCTCTCCTTCTCCTTAGCACGCAGCTTTTTTATCACCTGACTAAGTTCATATTGCTTGATTGACAGTTTCTCGCCTTCTTCCCGAAGCTGCTGTACTTCTGCCTCCTTTTCCGCCAAAATGTCAGCCATTTCGGTGGACACAAATTGCGAAATATCTGCTTCAACGGGCTTTGAAACAACAGACTCTGCTACTTCATCCGGTTCTGTTTGTATTTCGCACTCTCTCGTTAGAATTTCTACAGGCTCAGTCTGACAAGCTATATCACTGTGTGCAAGCAACTTGGCCGTATGATGATGATGGAGTAGATGCGGAGGAACGGAAGAACTGGATGAGTAATCAGACGGAATGACTTCAATATCCGACGACGACGAGGAGGACGCACCCTTCTTGTGCTTTGTAACTCGAGGGAATTCACCAGAAGCGGATACTGCGGGAGAATGAGGTGCTTGTGGATGCAGCTCTCCATCTACCAGGTCGTGGCCACCTTCCGAGGATCCCGAGCTACCAGCGCCCGAGGTTCCTCTAGAGTTTAGCGTAGATTCCCTACCCGAAACTACCACTATACTACTGCTACGACTGCTTTCTGGAAGATTGCTACCACCACCGCCACCACTAGTTGCTACACAGCCACTGGAAACCATTTCAAAGTTTGGGGAAACTCTTGCAGAACTGGGCGGAGTGCTTCCTCCTGGATCCTGAGTGGAGGGGCTTGTAGGGCGACTAGAAGGTGCTTCCGGAACCAACTTTGGCGAGGACGGTGCTTCAGGAACTGGTTCACTGGACAAGGTAACCAAAGATGGTGCAACATGTTCATCATCAGTCTGTAGTTGTTCTACAAGTGTTTCGGTTTCTGACTGCACAATGCTTTCTGGAGGAAGCACAGGCTCAGTAGCACAACTTTCTTCGGTAACCGTCTCGTTAGAAGTAGCTGTTGTTGTACTTCCTTCCTCCTCGGCTACAACTACACAGGAATCTGTAGTTGACGTCCAGTCCCATCCGTCGGATAGGCCAGAAGTTTCAACAGTATTACAACTAGGTTCAGGACGAATTACATTGTTGGTTACAGCATCAAACTTTGCCTCGGCTGTTCCTCCGTCCAAATCAATTTCCTGAAGTAACTCTAGATTGCTCTTTACTTCCTCCCTTTCATCTTCAGTGTCCTTGTCTTCTTTTGCATGATTTGTTATACTGACGTCGTCACTGGGTATCAACACTGTGCCTGAATTTTCAGTGTCAGTTGTGGATGGGCTTATTAATCTACTAGTAGCACTACTCTCTAATTGAATAACGTTGGAATTGTCAGCATGCTGCGAGTTAGAAAAAGCACTGGATACGTCTACCAAGGTTGATGATGGGTCATCTAACACTTGCACCAAGTCACCGAGATTGTTACTGTCGTCAGATGCGTGAAAAACTGTATCACTTAGAGAACGCGTGTGCTTGCTACTACTACTTGCTACAGGTCGCACCTCTTCTTGGTCAGTTCTCGGGCACTGCTCTTTCTCTTCAATAGCCGTACACGATGCTACTAAAGTTACAGGAACATCACTGGTAAGGCTGGAAGTGGAACTGTTGCTATTCTGGTGATTCACCAGTAGCAAGTCGTCCATTGTCGAGCATCTCTTTGGAGGGGTAGAAATGGCACGGTCACTTTCAGGAATATTGCTACTCGTACACACATCTTGGTCTACGCTCGAGGTATTTTCGTCAGCATTTTCGGATGAATCTTTAGACGGCGAGGTAATTCCAGCCACGCCCCAGGAAGCAAAAAATTCTGACGCCATATCTGAAATCACGTAAAACATACATTATAGCAAATATAGCAAATGTCCATTTTAAATAGATTAAATGCAAACGCTAGTTACCTGTAACGGCACTACTAACGGCGGCAGTGGTCCTGCCGCTGGTGCCACCCGCATTGGAATTGTTTGCAGCTCCATTATCCTCCTCCTCCTTGATGTCCAACGCCTTGTCGATAGTCTTTTGCGCTTCCTTCAGAGCAGTCTTGGCAAAACTGGCCAAATTGGTGGACTGAAACCAACTCATCTTCTTCCCCACTTGTTACAACTGCTAGATTGGCCCAGCATTAAAAAGGCACGCTGCTTGCTCCTGTGTCCCGACTAGCATTTTAACAGTACCACAGGAAACTACTCCACAGTTCCTGTTTCCCTCATAATAGATTTTCCTTGTGCAGCTCGGCTTTTAATTGCTCTTATTAACTAAAACAATACTTTAACAAAGTTACTGTTAATGACTAACAGCTAGAATTTTAACTGTAACTTGTAATTGTAACGGTGTATCAAACAAATAAACGACTGGTGAATGAATGAACTACAGCCCGTCCGTCCACGTCACAGATAGATCATCAATGCTCGAACAAACTATGTCTTTGTCTGTCAGTTAATGTGCCAACTTAATTGGCAATTAAAATTTAATTGAGTTTTGTGTGCTGACGGTCGGCTACAAGAATCTATCAAGCTGTCTGAATCATCTGCTCCTGCTGATGTGTTCTAAGACGAAGCCAATCTCTTCTGAGCTACTGTTTTGCAGCCCATCTGATGTGTACACTTTTGAATTTCCAACCAGGCCAGCACTCCACTGACTCTGCACACACACGTAAACAAAATCAACAGAACCAGCCAAACAGCAACTCAAACTCAACTCAACGTCTCTCGCCGCAAATCCAATTCAACAAACAAAACGCGATTACATCAAACTGCGCTTTTGATTGACGCTGCACAGCGACTGCGACTGGCAGGCAGTTTGGCATGTTTGCGGTTTTCATTTTCATCTATTTCCATTCAACTTATAACTTGATCATTGATCTTTAAACCAAAGCTTGCTAAATTAGTGATATTTAATTTTTAATTCAACAGAGTAGAACTCTTTTAGTTTGTTAATTTTTGAGTTGCTAGTTGTCATCAGCAGGTAAGGTTAAAAACTCGACGGAGAAAGTAAGATAGCGAAGGAGAAGGAGAAAGCAAAGCTAAAGAAAACATAAAATAAAATATGACATCTAGATTCTAGAACATCATCATCATTATCGTCATTCATAAAAGTTATGACACAGAGTTGAAGATGAAGGCTAGGCTAGCATTATTTTAAGGCAGTAGAGTTGCATAGACCAATTTTAAATCGTAACAAGACAACAGTTGCATGAATAAATGCTACAATACTAACTGCACAGTACAGCACTAGTAAGTGCATTAATAGTAGTTAGTAGTCTATGTAGTAGTGTCAAGTTCAAAGTTAGTAGTCTAGTAGTGAGACAAAGCGACACTTCAGTTCAGGGAATTCATGGTGCCTAAGAATTTTGCCAATGTTAAAGTATGATGCCTGAAAGAAGATTAAGAAGATTTATTCAAGATATTAAACCAAACTATAGCTGACTGACCATACCCATCATCAAATCAAGCTAGAGAAGTCATATCTGGCGACACGAATGTCGATAGTCGATGCACAACTGGGACACACGCGTGCAGTAATTTTTTGGCAGCGCAGCAACAGAATTGCTTGCCTTTGCCTGTATCGCTGCTGAAAAGAGTGCAAGCGAGTGTGTTTTGTGTGTTGCATTTTGCATTCCAAATTCCAACTGCGCCACCACACACATGTTTTCTTGATCTTTACTCTTACTACTCCCGACTCGTCTTCCAGATTTTTAGTCTCATTTTTTAGTTACACTAGCTCATTAGTCCGCGTCGCAATACTCGCAATTTGAGCGTCTCCATTATTCACACGCCATTTTTAATCATCCAGGTACAGCTGTTAGCCAAAAGTGCGCGAGTTGCATTGCATTTCCTTGTCCCTCTGTTTGTATTTTGTAACATTGTCCCTTGTTTTCCTGATCGTGTTTCCTTTGCAAATTTCAACATCATTGTCCGTTTCCAACATATTTTTCAGAATTTCTGTTAGCTTAGAAGAATTGGACATTGTCAGAACCAGAAGGAAGCATTGGCATTGCATGATTAATTGTTGCAGTAATTGTTGTGGGATTTTTTTGCGAGTGTTTTACGTCTTTTGTTTCGCTGTGGCCAGATTGGAGAGGCGAGCAACACAGCAGATGGACCAATACATTTTGAATGGGAAAAATCCATGGCAGAGGCGTGATGAGTCTATGCAGGAAAAATCCGACCGGACGGTTGAGTGTGCTCCAGTGGCGCAATTGGTTAGCGCACGGTACTTATAATCAGTATTTGTGCATGAGTCATGCCGGGGTTGTGAGTTCGAGCCTCACCTGGAGCATATACTTTTTGCTTTTTGAAAACTTTTCATGCGCTAATTAATTAAGATTTGTAGTGTAAATCCTTGGCTTTATTCTTGCACACCTTTCATTGTATATTGTGGACAAAGGACAAGCCTACCATGTCATCCAATACGCAGCAATGCAGCACTGTCTAGTAGCTATTTTATTTTGGACAACATGAAACAAACTTTATGAGTTATGAATTTGCAATGGCACCTACAGCTAAAAACATGAATGCCTGAAAACGGTGATGCTACCACTAACTTAAATGCCCACTGACTCACTTTTGTTTTGTTCCGCTTTTAGCAATATAATGAAGCAAAAACATCAAAACATAACCGGGTGTACTGCGAAATGAGCATGTAAGAATGAAAAATGATGTTTTATGATGACTGAATGAAATGAATGGATGGACTTTAAGTGTACTTAATAATTGTGCACACAATTAAAAATAATTTTGATGAAGGAATTATCATTTTACTTTAATATGCGAGTGTTAAAGATTAATTTGAGTTACACACAATAGCTCGTACATAAATAACTTAAATAATATCATAGTATATTAATGCATGTATGAAATTAATAAAGGGTACACGAAATACAATGTCCACGCTAGTTAGTAATATAATTGGTGAATGACGACTAAAGACTATGATTCAGATTTAGAAGAGTGAATGTACCAGCACTACTCTTCAGCTTTAAGCACGTACGTTCTAAATATTATAGTAAAATTGCAATTGCACATTGAATAATTTTCATCGAATGTATTTCGAAGATTTTTATAAACATTAAAAGAATACATGTTATTATGAATAGAGTCAACTTGAAGCGTAATATAAAAAGATCAGTTACTGCGTAAACAGGTTATTGTTAATCTATATGTTTGATGGCATACATCTAAAAGTACAAACTTGGGTCATATTTAAATACTAAAAATAGGTTTGCATTACAAAATCTGTGTCCTCTGCATACATCTACTGCGCAACTACGTGTCTAAATAAGCGTCATTTGATGAAAAATATGTGCAGAATTATCACAATCATTAAAAACGTTTCGTTGAATTACTCCTGGATTGGTGGGTTAAAAATGTGATCAATAAATAAATAAACTCTGGTTCAGGTCTAAAGTGCACAGTCAAGTTGCGATCGGGATGGATCTTCACCATTCCCAATTCCCATTCTCCATTCACTTGGCATGTCCTTTTCACCAGTAGTACCACTGCACCACAGCCAATATTGATAGCACATTATGCATCGTCATCGGAAGGAAGCGAAGTATTCTGAAAGCGACAAGTGAATTTGATTAGAGTTAGTGTAACCGGAATTGATATTGATGTGCGTCAGCCAAGCCGACATAACCTACTCGGAAGAGAATAGGAAAAAACGTCTACCTTGGCATTATTTTAGTCCAATGCTTTTCATCACTTGCTCATACACAGTCCATGACATGGCAGCAATTAGCGTTCGCCTAATCATTCGAGGCATCAGTCCTTTAAAGTAGCCTTGAGCACCGTATTTCTGTACAAAAAGATAACACATAAAGTCATTAAGTCAGAAACTTGGTGGAATCCAGTAATGATTAATTAGCAATTTCTTGAATAAGCTACCTTGTAGACGTATGACACAACCTCTGGAATGGTGTGGAATTTGTCAGGATACAGTTGCATCTTTGTTTTGAGCACGTCAGCAGGTTGTGTAATGAGACTAGCACCAATGCCTGCAACCACCCCACAGGAGAAACGTACGTAAGGACCAAATGTGGTCGATTCGATCCACTCTTGAGGAACTGTCTTCTTTGTTGAGGTGTACATGAGTAGGTAGAGACCGGAGAATGGAGCGTCCCTCAGCAGCGTTGGCAAGAGACCGCACGTAAGACCACGAACGCCCTCCTGACGAT
This sequence comes from Entomobrya proxima, assembly GCA_029691765.1. Taxonomy (NCBI): domain Eukaryota; kingdom Metazoa; phylum Arthropoda; class Collembola; order Entomobryomorpha; family Entomobryidae; genus Entomobrya; species Entomobrya proxima. The sequence continues at coordinate 26,293,689 of CM056172.1, read as the reverse complement.
AGATACTGTTTAGGGCTTGACGAATACTGCCATAGTTGTAGACGGTACTCTGCAGACAAAAAAGAAGAGTTTCCTTGTTATTTTGGACGATTGACCCAGAAAGAGAAAAATTGAAAACAGCGAAGACGTCTTAAGGTACATAATAGCACATTTAATCCTATAACGAGTTTCCAGAAAAAGCGCTTATGTCATTCCCTACAAATTATCGCCGGTCTCAGCTCAAGAAAAAGCTCTGGTACAGAAAATTGGAGAATGTGCGATAATATTGATTGAATAATCTTCATTACAAATTGAGATTTTCTCCAAAAAGATGACCACTAACTAACTATTGACTACTGATGATGGTGGTGTTGACCACGAACTCTATGTATCCTCTTCATTTACACATTCTGAATAATTGACCTTTTGCTTATCGACAAACAGGTTTGCCACGTTTTCGATAACATCAACATGGTCATTCATATCATAAATAAAAAAACAAGATAAAACGAACAAAATGTGAAATACTGAGCTCTGCTTATTCTTATTGAGAGTGCAACTATTTGCCTAACCCTAATCAAAGTCGGAAAACATTACGTAAGTGTCTTGAAGAAAAATAATTAGGCACGTACACAATCAACGTGACTATCCATTTTCTGAACAATGAACACGGAAAGAGGCAGACATTATGACACCAATTTTCGTTACCTCGACTTGAAAGTTAAAAATAGAAATAGAATTATGAATAGCTGCGAAGTTAGCACGTAACACTTGCTTACCTCGTATCTCGTCTTAATAACTGTAAAAGGAATCATAAGAACGCCACTGATGGAACGGCCGGTGACGCCCAGAAGAACGGACTGGAGTGGTGTGGGCTCGCCATGAATGTCAAATGCGATCTTGAGACCATGAATGGAGGCAAAGTAGAGGCCTACCCCGGGAACACAACGTGTAAGGGACTACAATGTGAACAAAGAAACAGATATTGTTAGTAATGTGCTGGATTGATTAGAGATTTGGAGTAACAATTCTAATTCTGATAAGAACTTACCGGGGTCATGCCCTTCCAGAGTCCCAGCAATTTTTCAGTGCGAACAATGTGTCCGAGTAGGGTGAAAATGCCGTTAGGACCTGCTGCGGCTGCTGCTGCAGCCACGCTGCTGGCTCGTAACGTTGCTGCTGCTGCTGGACCACCATGTCTGTCACAAGAAGAAGTTAACACAAGCGTGAGGAGAGGTGTGGACACACACGATTCACGTACCTTTCTCTCTTTCCTCTCTCATCAAAATGATTTTGATCACCCCACATTCTCTCATTCAGGAAATATCAACATGAAATGTACAAAAACTGGCAAAAAAATTGCCAAGAGCATAAAGCTCGTGATTAATAAAAATTGAATGGACGGATATATTGTGGGCTAGTATAGTATAAAAATCTAATTCTAACTCTGATTTTGATTGTATGACACAGTTACAATGAAAGCAATTACCTGATTGGAGGTGTCTGCAGTCTGGTTTTCAGCAAGTCCAGCGGTTGGAACAGTACTGTCGAGCATGTTCCAGAGATGGACCCTACCAGGAAGGACTTGATCACGGGGTGCTTATCACAAAAATAAAATATAGTTGTTAGCATTATTTGGAAAATATTCAAACATTTACATAATGACTGCATTCATTTTCATATGACTTACAACGGTGTGCAGTTCCATGTATTCAGCTAGCTTGGAAATGGCACTGGTATTTTTGTCCAAAGACTTTTCTTGTTCGGAGGACGTTTTTTGTAGTGGAGGAGTTAGCTCCTCGTCAGGTACTGTGGGATCAAACTTTTCAAGCTCTCTCACAATCAAAGTTGCACTATTTACTAGCACTGCTTTGTCGTTACTGCTATTTGTAGTATTTTCACTTGCTAAGGCACCTTCACTTTTACTGCTCCCTGTTTTCGAACTCAAAGCACGATTCTTTTGAGTAGAACGAGCAAATGATTTTGCATAATCGACAATAGGCACGGGTTTTTCTGCTGACAGCGATGCTGCCGAGGACTGGGTTTTGCTTTTTTGACGATCTTCAGTACTTAAAACACTTGCTGTTTTAGCAGACAAGTGGAGGTCATTCGTGGACGACGACGAGGTTGTTAGTGGACGGGACGAAGAAATGGACTGATCCGTCAGCTTTTGCTCCGCCATCCTTTTATATGAGCGATGATAACCAGTCCACGTCCACGACCGCGTGTTGCTAGCCTTCTTGACGTTTTTTGATGAAATTGATTTGAGTTAATCCATCCTCATCATCATCATCACACCCCAGTCAAGTTTAGTAACTTAACTACGTATATCCTTCCTTACTCCTTTCTCACTTGCTTGGGTAGTAAGACGTGACGATGATCATTGATTGCCCTTTTCTCAGAAGATATGATTGTGTGCTTTTGCTGACACAGCAGGCAAACAAACAAAATGATAGCAGCTTTATACAACTCTGACACTTCCCTTCTGATTCTGAGTGTAACAGTTTGACTAGGGAAACTCAATAATAATCTTCTTAAAGTCACATTATCCCATTCTCGGAAACCCAAGGTAGTTTTATGTTGTCTGTCTCTGCATTGTTAGAAATATCTCCATCTATCTTATAAAGCATTGCTTTTCCCAACGAAACAATGGCTATATCCCAAATCCCAGTACTAGTACTCAGTCTCAGTGATGATAATCCTTTCATGTACGTTGTTTGATGTTGAATACTTCGAGCCTGTGAAAATTAAAAGAAAACATTTCTGAGTGTCATGTCTCCTGTGGAATGAAAGTCATTTTTAATCTACATTTCATTTTTTTTAAACAGTCCGTGATGACGATGATTTTGAATGTAAAAAACAATTTGAGCACAACTTATTGTCATTATCAGGTACTTTGTACCATTTGCTTATCTTCGTTCAACAACGAGAGATTCATGTCTTTTCTTCAGCGCAGCGACAGCACCTTCCCAATGCGTGACTGCTAACGAGGATTCCCCTATCTACCATTTAAGCTCATCCTTCTGCCGCTGGCTTAACTTAACACAAACGACTACTACAACAACTATCAAAAGTGTTTGAATGTGAATTAATCAATTACTGACTATGGTAAAATGCACATCATCTAATCTTGGTTTGAACTCTGATCGAACGGTTAAACTCTCTAGCTCCTAATCTCGTCAACATTTTGACTTTTGTCTCTCCGGCTGCGACGTTGGCTTAGGCTAAAGAAGAGCATTGATTCACAAAATGGGCTTGGCAATAGCTTTTCTATCAGCCGTTAATTTACTATAAGCATTCTTTAAAATATCATTATATGCATTTTCTTGAATGATATTCACATTTTGTTCGAGGAAAGTTATTTTCCCACTTATGGGTACAGAGTACACAATTAATTGCTTCAAGCCTAATCACCTAATCAAAAATGGTTTTGACTTGACATGATTTTTACTGTAAATTGATTTAAGTGAACTCTGAACCTAGTGAAGAGGGGAAAGGCCACACAGAATTGAAAGTTATCTCTTTGCCATAAAAGAGCACATTCCTGATAATTTGTTGTGCTCGAAGTGGCAGACAAACTGGAACCATATTTGGTGTGGAGTTGGAGTTTAGAAAAAACTAAGAGACATTACAAGGAATTTTTAGTTAAAAAATTACATAAAGCACAATATTTTTGCTAAGTGTTACTTGTACAAATTGTATAGGCTTCCTAACAATATCATATTAGGCTATTTTACGCTTTCCTCTAAGCAATTTCGACTTGAAGAAGCTTATCGGAAGATTAAAACATGGAATACAAATAATATGTATATAAATACATAGTACTAAGTTGTGGTCGTTTTAGTAGTTGCGTCGTTTACATAAACCCTGAGCACCATTAATAAAATGGAAATAAACAAAAATCAAAATGCGTCATAAATACCTGGAATTAATCGTTTTTGTTTTTGTTATGAATATTTTTGCAGCATTCTTCTTGGCAATCTTCACAGCGTTAAACGACACAGGATGAGTAATCAATCAGTGTCGGTTGCTTGATTGCTTAGCTCATTTTCAGTCAGAGTCAGAGGCTAAATAGTCGGTCAGCGCAGCGTTATCTCTATCACGAAATGGGTCGCATGCCACAGGGCAGAGAAGGGCGAGGGTGGTGGACCGCTGCTTCATGACTTCAAAACATGCTCATGTGATTCATATCCAATTACGTGAGAATGGTTAGGATCAATCTTTGTCAGCCAGCGTCAGCGCTTGGAAATGACTCCTATGCCCTTTGGGAGAAAACACATCAAGCTAGTCGGACTGTCGCCATTACAAAGTTCTGAAACAGACAAATCAAGAATCCCGAGTTAAAAATAGAAATTCAGCTAATTAGTTTACCAATCATAAAATATAATTAAAACGCTTATAGCCGGAACATATAAATACTTAAATACATCACTAGAGTAGAAAATCCCTAAAATATTCCATGATGCACATTTAGTGACGAAAACCCCCCGACAGCAGTATAATTAAATTAATGATTGTGCAACTTTGAGATAAAAATAAATGTTAAATGCTACGCACGAAGGTTTACAATTTGCACTTTGATGCTATTAGTTTCTCAGCATGGAGGAATCACAAAACACTGAATGCTAGGTGCCGTTCTCGTTCGTAGTTAAAAATATTTACTTTCTCCATCCTAAGGCACTGCAATACTGATGATTTTTGACTGTGACGTTGCAGACGTAAATGTGAATGTTAAACTAACTGTGGCCCACAGTAATAACAATGACAAATTACAAATTTTTTCTCTACTTACCTGTCCATTCAAATCTCCAATCCAAATGTTAATTTTACATTTTATTGTGGAAAATGCTGGCTGTAGTTTTAAAGCGTGTTATAATTAACAGGAGTAAGCGTAATTGAAGCCTTTGAAGTCACCCAGTCACTAACTGCGCGATAAAGTAAACGGAATATTGAAATGACCTTGGCGAGAAATGGGAGCCGGATCATATGATGGCTTAAAAGCATGTGCTTGCAATTTTGTGTTGTTGTTTAGCCACAAGTGCACAGTGCACTACAACTTGAAGCCGAAATGAAATGGAACTGCAAAATGGTGCAACAGCATGACATAAATATCATAACATCATGTGCACAAAATCGGTTTCGTTTGCGGGGCAATGTGATACGATCACATCTCCAAGAAGAGTATAGGTAATTGACTATTAAACTTGACTACAGTTTGATTATATGAATGAAAAGAAATTAACGACATTTTATCAATATAGAGGAGTGCCAAACGCAGACGGAAGGAAAACGGAACCAAAATATTGAAACTCAAATTATGTTTATTTCCGTAAAATCATACCTAATTCACAAACCATATAATTATTTAATCCATATCATTATTTAATGTCGTATCATATGCAATGATTAAAGTGTGATTAATTAATGATTGTGCTATTTTGTAATGATTTATCTAAACAGATAAAACTTAAACTGAGAGAGGTGAGGCGTGATTGACGTCAGAGAAAATGACAAAGTTGGCTTTGATAATGACAGTTTGCCTTGTTTTCAAGTAGAACTTGTCTTGAATTGGTACCCGAATGATCGCGCAGAACTTTTATTTGAAACGTCCAGTGATTAATTATGAATTATCAAGATATTAATGTATGTTAAAAAGTCAAGCAAGTGGAGGCTTCTTGATTATGATTTAAATTTGCTGAGTTTTTCATAAAAACATAATATAGTTTGAGAACATGAGAAGAGTTCTCTGACTTTCAGCGTTTCATGAAACATCTTCAATCTTAGTTGCCCGGTTGTAGAGATCAAAGGTGGAGCGACTTCCGACCCGCAAAATCTCGGCCAAAGTTAAGGAATGTGCTTCAACTGAGCTGAGGCGTGACTTTTTGGGGGTTGTGGCTGATGAAAGCGATAAATGAAATTACACGATGCACGATAGGTGATGATGATGAATACAAGAAATCTTTTCAGAATTTTGAATTCACCCTCAGTCTTTGATTCCTATTCGCCAACCAACAAGTCAATCCCACTCGATACAACATTCCTTCATTTTAATTACATTTTTATCTTTATCTCTGCCACTAAGTTTATGTTTATGAGTTATGCAAGTAAAATGGGTTACTTACGTATGACCGTTTTATAAACTGACAAACACAACGATAAGTTCAAGATGCTTCCCGATAGCATAAGTGTTATTTTGGAATTACCAAGCGAGCATCGACTTTTTATGCCAATTAATTATCGCGGCTACCCATCTTCTTATCACTTTAATGGTCCATAATTTATTTAAGAAAAAATGTCTAAAAGCAATGCAATTATGTTCTGATTCAATCAACTTGTTTTGATTCAAGCAAGCCATCGTATCAGTCATCAACCATCATGCCATGTTTTTGCAATTTTTCACAGTATTTAAAAATAAACTCATGTTCAAAATAAAAAGATTTCATCGATCTAAAATTTGATAAGGCTTAATGTGTTGTCGCTCGTCCCTGATTGGTCCAGCGTTTAGGCAGGTCTGCGGCTGAGTGTCTTGTGTCTCGAAAAAGTTGTAATAAATACCTACAACCTACGTATTAATTAACTCTTAGTGTAATTAGTACTCCTATGAATATGATGCAGAAAACATGAGCTCATTGTCAAATAAAAATGATTAAGGGAAAATGAAAACAGGAATAAATTCTTAAATAAATAAATACAATAAATAAGTGGTAAGTGGTCTCATTATAAACTTAAATGTCACTGAATGAGGAATATTGAGCCTAGTCAATGTTGGAATCAATCCATTTCCGGAAATGGGAAACGCGTGAATAGACGCCGTAGAATTCAGGACGTGCGCATCCCTGTTGAGAATCATTGAAAAAGAATCAAATTATTAATTTTGTTAAAAAATGCCTTCTCCTTCTAAGTTACTGTTCGCTTCGAACTCTTATAAAACTGGTCTCATTATAATCGAAATTGTCCATTTTTATCAAAGTCATTGGTAGTTCCTTCTTAAGATACATAAATGTCTACTTTATTGTGGATAGTTGCAAGATTCCATTCAAGGATTTTATGGTAAAATGGACATTACAGATCAGAATGGAACCAATTTCATGATATTTCGAGATATGTTATAGTTTGGAAGGAGATATCATTTTTGTAACGCCTGGTCCTTCAAAGTTGAAGTAACTTACATATCCCCACGAAGTAATGCCAAATAGCTTTTGCCCACAGGCCAATGGGCCACCAGAGTCCCCTTGGCACGCATCCTTGCCTCCGTCCTTCAATCCTGCGCATAACATTCTGTCTGTGATATCGTCGTCACCATAGCTTTCTTTGCAGTCTTGCTCACTGACAATCGGAACGGCAACAGCCCTGAGAGTAGTAGATGTTGAACCACCTTCGGACGTGGTCCCCCAGCCAGTTGCGAAGCAAACGGTTCCTGCACGAATCTCTTCATCTTGCTCTGGTAATCCAACGGCATTTACGCACTCGGGGTTGAGGTCCAAGGGTTTATCCATCTGCACCAAAAAGGAAATTAATTTCTTATAATCTACCCTCAACTTCATGCATTTAGCACTTAGGTTTTAGGTTTACCTTAATTAGAGCCACATCATAGTCTACATCCCTCGAGTTGTATTTCTCATGAACAGTAATCTTCTCTGCCTTCCTTCGAACACGATCCCCTCCGGTGGCGCTCAACTGATGGGTTCCGGCCACAATGGAAATTGTAGAAGCGGATCTTCCGTTAACACAATGTCCTTTTGCAAAATGCATAGTTAATTCATTTCACGTGGTCAAAAGCATTTATAGAATTATAGAGTAAAAGGTTTTCAAAAGTGAGAAACTAACCTGCAGTAAGAACATAATTTGGGTTGATAACACTGCCTCCGCAAAAGTGAGAAAATCCTCCTAGCATAGACTTGCGCTGGATGGACACTTGGTAGGGGTAATGCGAGCAATTACTGACCAGATCTCCTCCAACAATTTTCCCCGAGTACTTGATACTCTCTTTGACCTGAGGAAGGGCCTGCAGACGAGCAGGAAACATTGGTAGCGACGCATGACACGCAACTGCAAGAAAAGAAATTCGGATTCAGCAAAAATCATGAAACTTTTGTCCAAAATGTTGTACAAAATGCCACGCTATTATAGTGCAAAAATATATTTATGATTTTGAAACATATTTTACCGATGAACTGAACAAATCCGATAATCACGAATTTCTGCATTTTTGGGATTTTACACAAAACTGAATTCAAAAAGAGGAGTAAATTCTTGAGAGGATAACTGCTCCACTCAGGACCTTAAGTCATAGTGAGGAGCTTTCCGCTATTCCCATAAAATGCTTACAAAGCCTTTTTGGATACATACGGTACCTAAATGATATGGCATGCATGTTCCGATAGCATGACCATTGTTTTCCTTTGGGAAAATCTATTTTTAACTACAAACGATACGGGATTTTAAGGGATTTAGAGAAAAATCAATGCATAATAGAAGTGGACAACCCATTTTTCGAAGTGAAGATAGATAAAAGTAAAGCATAATTTAATATGGGCTAGGTTAGTTGTTGTACCAATGTACCCGAAGCACAAAAATTGTAAATGAGCTATTAGATAATCTTGTCGTCCCTTAGGATTTCTGTAAAATCCAAGTTTACTTGATTGCATTTTTTGGTGTAGTGTTTTGAATTTGGAATAGGAAGGGATCAAATGTCCATATGTAGAAACTTTTTCAAATTAAGTGCATATAAAGACATGCATACAATTTGTATGCATTAAAATGTATTTTGTCCTTCGATTAGTTACTTAACTGATAATCTTTGATGATGAATCGTTAAATGATAACATCTTTGATTTATAAATGCAAGCAAGTCACGATTATATCTACACGCAGAAATGAGCATGATAACAAAAGATGCAGAAAGTGCAGAACTACATGAACTACAATTATTTCATGGCTACCTACCTAATTATTTTCAAAAGTAATTCCCATTAAAATGCCTATTATTCCCCCTGGGGAAGGCCTGGGCAGCCGGGTTTTTCCCCAATCATCCTCCTGAAAAGAAATCAATCACAAACTCCTCAATCATGGAAATTGATTCTATTCCAATTTCCTTCAAACTTCAAGAACAGAAAAAGCTGCTTAATTGAAAAGCGCATGCACGCCATCTATGAACAACTCCGGCAGGCAGTTGATTCCTGCTACTTTGTTCTCTTTGTCTGCCCCAGAGTGGCTTTACTCAATCCCAATTGGCCCACAGCTCTGCATACTACCTCAGCACAGCTCAGATAGCCGGTGCTACTTTCCCATCTGCCAACTGTACTTGTCTTATGGATGGAGCTACTCGCGTGTACACTGCTCCTCGGCAACTTGAACCTTCATAGGCGGAGCTCCAATACACACGCGAGAGATGAGAGCAGCGGCGGGTTGCTCTCTGCTTTTTTTGGAGAAGCTTCCTTTCTCAGCTCTGCACTGTGTACACTCTCCAGCAGCAAAGCCATCTGGCAAACTTGATTCCCTTTTCTGTCGTTCTCTCTTCGTTTTCGTCGGACAGACTCGCACAGTACTACACGGCGTTTATACAGTACACAAGGCTGATAGGGAGTTGGCACTACAGCGCAAGCACACAAACTCATTAGCCTGAACCCAACTCTAGCATTTTTTTCCTCCTCCGCAGCAGCCAAAGCAATACTAATTTCTTGACCGAGTGTACTTTACAGAAGAGCAAAAACGCTTCACAATTTTTTTTAGCAAAGTTAAAATCTACCTTGGACTTTTTTGTTGGTGTAATATTTTGGGGGGATAGGATAGGAGGATAGTAGAGTGCTAAGGCTGATGATCATCATCGCAATTTCTGTACTCTTAAGCTTTCAAGTAGAGAGGAAATTGACTAAATGCAAAGTGTTGTTGGTGCATTTTGTCCTGTGTACTGCTAACCCACTGCGCTACGCTGCTACTACTCTTGTCCATTTATAATCAGCGGAATCACACAAGTAAACCATTTCTTGGCTTTTTTTTGCTACTTTAGCAAAGATGAGAGAGGTGAGGGGATGAGATGATCTGAAAAGAAACGGTGTGCAAAAGTGCTACCCGAACAACAAAATAATAAATAGCAAGTAGTCAAGAAGAGGGCATTAAAAATTTTGAGGAGTTTGTGTGCATTTGGTGCACCCAAAGAGGCACCCTTTCCATACCAAAGAAACAATTAGCGATCTCTATGGCCCGTGGTCGCTGCCGCATCTGAGTCGGCTCACTTGAAACACTAACAATGACCTGCAGCTGAGCGGAGTGTACATTTAGCCAGAATAACAATAGTCCCCAAGTCCAGTGCAATAATATTCCAGAGCTCCAAAAACGGATCATGTAAAGTGGGATTCTATAGGAGCGGGACAGTGCGTAATAACAGTAGTGTAGAGGTTGAGAGTGAAAGTAAACTAATAATCTACACTGGGACGAGACTTTTCATAGAAAGCAGAAGTAGGCAGGTGAAAGCAATTTTACAGTGTTGGTCTTTAACGAAGATATGAGGATGAACTTATTTCTTGGAACTTGAAGAACGGTGAGTTGACAAATGACAACACTGACATTAGTTAATAGGTTAGGGAGACATGTCACATGGTCCAGAGACGTCATTCCTGAGATCATGAATCATGTGTTTACAATTTTGACAAGAGGAAAATAAACATTGGCCAGAGGCGGCGGGGTAGAGGTGAGCTGATGAATATGTAATGAAGTTAGTGCACAGCTGATTAAAAGAGACTCCCGCCCGCCCTTCACTCCACTTCACTCGTGTACCATTATTTATTGGAACAAGAAGCTAGTCTAGTTTGGGCTTATCCTGTTGGGCTTGCACTCAGCTGCGACTCAGCTACACTCCAGTAGATTTTTTGGCACAGTTCTCAGCTGATTATTATGATGATGATGGTAGGCTAATTAGGGATTGCTATTGCAAGTGACAACACAAACTGAATTTTTGTTCTGGTTGGTTTTCAGAAATGAGCGAAAATGGTGTGATGGATCGTCCCCGAAGATCAACCCGTAACTCGCTCGCCTCGTCCTCAGCAGGAACTTCCAGCAGTCCTGCTACTTCTAACAATCCGTATAAGAAGCCCACCTATTCGTCGAGAGGAGAGACACCGACTTCCAGCAAGAATACAAATGGAACGCCGTCCTCGGGCAGGGGACGCAGAGGGAGGGGAAGACCGCCGGGAAGGAATTCTAGCGGTGGCAGAAGTGGATCTGGTTCTTATCCGCACACCAAACCCGAATGTATAGCTGTACGGGTTGATGGAAGAAGAAGTACGGGAGGAAGTACAGCTTCCTCTGGGGGAGGTAGAAGGGGTGCTGCCACCGGTGGAGGGAGACGATCTACCTATAACTCTAGACAAGATTACGAATACCATTACGGCTCGGACTTTGACTCAGATCAGAACGAGTCGGATTTGGAAGAGGACGAGGTAGAGTCTGAACCAGAAGAGGATTCTGTGGCGGACAGCTTGTCGTTGGCTGGTGACAACGACAACGAGAGTGACTCGGATTTCTCGGTGAGCTCTACAACACGTGTAACATCTTCCAGATTACCCAGTCCCCCGGTACCCATCTGGCTGGATGCGGATAAAGTGCCTAGTATAGAGACGCTAGAATTGCCACACTCTTCGGACGACCTCCTTCTGTCCAGAGAGCATGTCGTAAAGGCAGTAGAGATTTACGAACCACTGAGAAGGTTCTATCAACTAGTCCGATTGTCGCCCTTCCGGTTTGAGGATTTTTGCGCAGCGTTAGCATGTGAAGATCAAAGCTCGCTGTTGGCGGAAATGCATATCCAGTTGTTAAAGTGCGTGATTCGGGAAGAGGACTCGAATGGAACGCTCTTTGGGCCTAACGAGGTCAAAGACTCGGTTCAGGCGGTAGTGTACTTTATTGACCACATCACGTGGCCAGAGACTATACGCTCCTACCTAGAAAGCGATCCTGCCTGGAAGGATGTGTATGATGCTATGGTCTCTGTCGAGTATCCCTTCTGTGGACCAGCAATTCGAATTAAGGTGCTGGGCTGGCTGGTAGACCAGTTTCTAACGACAAATGCAGTTCGAGAACAGCTTCTTGGGGACGGAACCATTCTCCATGAGGATCACTGCCGAGCCTGCAACCGTCTTGGTGAACTGATTTGCTGCGAGTCCTGCCCTGCCGTCTATCATATCGAATGTCTAAACCCACCACTAAAAGATCCAGACAATCCGCCTGATATGTGGAAATGTCCGGTTTGTGTTAAACATCAGGTTAGAATATCTTAAATAATGTAATAATACCTTTAATTATGAAGAAGTGATGTTGGACATGCTAACATTTTTTGTTTGTCTTAATTAGACTCCCGGTGTGAGTGATTGCACTTCAGAAGTGGAGAAAATGGGACTCCTCATTCGTCACGAAAGACTTGGGTATGACCGACATGGTCGCAAGTACTGGTTCCTAGTCCGCCGAATCCTAGTGTGAGTTTCTGAATAATTTTCCTCATCGCACAATGTTCTTCAAGCTCATCATAATTTGTTATTTGTCTTTTTATTAGTGAAAGCGAAGATGGCTCCGAAGTTTGGTACTACTCCACTCGTGGACAAATAGAAGAGCTGCTCGCCTGCCTGGATTCTTCAAGCTACGAGTCTAGTTTAGTTGAGAACATTAAAGCAGTGGAGGATGAAATCTACAGACAAATTGAAGTCACGGAAGAGGTCACCCGACTACAGAATACTCAGCGACGTAAAACCTATTTAGACGTAGAGAACGGGAAGGATATGGAGGCAGACGGACCCGAGCGCATGACCAGACTTAAATCCACCGGATTGTACAAATTAGGACAAGAGAACACGTTCAAATCGTACGCAAATCTCTTTAACTTTGACCCGCTTGCTATGAGCAAGGGAAAGCAAAATGAGGAGCGGGACCGGAAGCGACACATGAGCCACAAGTTTTCCCTAACCACGGCCTCCGAATGCAAGTACGGAATCAAGGATCTGAACGGCTGCACGCGTCAAATACAAATAAGCGCGTTGCGAGGGGCTCTTACCCACATGGAGAATGTGCTTCCCACAACTCTAATGCACGTCAACTGGCCCATGCTGAGAAAATCGTGGCTGAGCAGTGTACAGACTGGTACTTGTGCAGCAGATTTTACTCGAGCGATGCTCATGATCTCTACGTGTATACGCAACGCAGTTTATAATCCCGTGTGGTCAGAAAGCGCTGGCTTGGTCCGCTTTTCCAGAATGACCTTGCTGGAGAGGGAGGACAGAAAAAAGGCGGAAAAACGAGATAAAAAGGATAAAGATGACGAAGAGGATCGCCTCAAAGCTGAAGCTCAGTTTACGAAAAACCCACTGCCCATCAGACATCAGGTGTACAAACAAAAGGGTGAGGAGTACAGAGTTCATGGCCGGTGGGGCTGGATCTGGCTGAGCAACATGCGGCGCTGCAAGCCACAAGACTGCCGAGAAAAGGGTCTCTTGGCTGGTCCACACAAGCACGTTATCCAAGTCAAGAATGAGATGGGAAAAGTGAAGACCATGTTGATTGATCCTGGTGTCTATTGTAAACTGATGGCCAAGAGGAATTTGGCCGTGTCAAACACCGCAGCTGCGGCAACTGCTGCAGCAGCAAAAACCGAAGAGGCTGCCAACGACGCTTCTCCAGTGGCTGCTTCAGTGGAACGTTCTTCATCGTCCGAAGAAAAGTCAGAAAGTGAGACGACTGAGCCTAGCGCCATTTGCACTGAGGACTCTTCCTCCAGCAATAACAGCAACAAGGAAAATGGCGGAGAGGATGTGGAAATGAAGGCAATCCCTGAGGAAGACGCCAAGATACAGCCAAGTTCAAGCCCGGAACAAATGAAAGTTGAGGATGATGAAATGACAGATACCAAGGTTGAGAGTAAAAAGCCAGGAGACAGTGATGAGGCTACAGCTCAGAAACAGACAGAAGCCGAAGTGCAGCCCAAAGTAGAGCCAATGGATGTTGACAGTGGCATACATACTCAGTCGACAGAGTCCCAAGACTCTGAAAAACCGGTGGTGCTGAATGGAGAAGTATCTGAAGAAGAGGAAAAAGGAGAAGAACAACAAAAGCAAGTAGAAAGCAAAGATGCCACTGAAGATGTAGAAGCAAATCCAGACAAAGAACAAGTTGCTGTTCCTAATGTAGAAAACGAGATTGAAGCAGAGAAGCGTGAAGAGAGCAAAGTCAATGAGGATATGGAAGTGGATCAAGCAGAGTCTTCAGAGTCGACTGAAAAAATAGAGCCACCCAAAGAGTCCACTGATCAAGAAAAACCTTGCGAAAATGGCACCCACGTTTCCTCTGAAGACGGTGAAAATCAAAAGCAGGAACCTACAGCTAATCACGAGTCGACGGAGAAAACACAAGCTAGTGAATCATCCTCTGTTGAAGAATCTCAAGGTGTAGGAGCTTCCGCTCCACCCGCTGTACCTACACCAGTCGAAACTAAACCGGAGGAAGGAAGAAAGTTTAAAACTGAGCTGGTGAACGTGTCCGTTGGGCTTGCGTCAGCACATCGAATTCTGTACCCCAAGATTGCTCGTCGCTCGGACTACCTGGACACGTTGCTGCATCGAAGACTAACTCTTATGTCTCTGGAGGATAAGCAGCTAAAGAGTCAGTACGGAGATGACATGGTGGCCAAGGCCAAGCAGGGTTTAATCCAGTTCGAGGAGGAAGAGAAGAAGAGGGCTCAGGAGGCAGAAGAGTATCCTGGAGAAGAGGTGGTCGACGACAACTTGACTCTGGGTGGAGCATATGCATTCTGCTGCTACTCGTCCGAGTGTCGCAAGGAGGCGAGGGACTTTATGAAGTGCAAAGGCAAGAACAGGGAGCGCACCTACGAAAAGATTTGCTACTCACCCATGTGTCGCCTAAAGTTCTGCCTCCAGGAAACAACGAGATTCAAACAGGAGCGGTTGCGTGAGATGGAGAAGGAGAAATACTACAAGGTGTACAAGGAGATTGAGGAGAAGCGTCAATACACCTTGGAAGGCACTAGCCACAAGCTTTATATGAAAAAGCTTCCAGAATGCTTGACTGTGGCTGCTACCGCAGCACCCGCTTCCGGAGGAATTGGCGGCAATGGACCACCCACATCCGCTATGCACAATGCCAAAAAGAAGCCAAAAACGCCACCCATCAAGTATCCACAGTTGTCCAGCTTCCGGTATGCCACTTCGAAGAAGCAGAGCATTTTGGTGCTTGCCCCATTCGAGCTGAAAAGACTGTCGAGAACTGCTGGACGGCAGTTCACTCCGGCGGGCTTCTTTCCAAATCAGAAGAGCGGAAGTTGGGGATGGTCGCTGCCTTGTGGAAGACCAGTGTTTAGGACAGCGTGGCAGTACAAGACAACACATGCGGGATCACTGGCCACAGCCGCTATGCAACTTAGGATCCTCTATGCTTCCATTAGATGGGACGACATTCTGGTAAGTTGTGCACATTGCTAAACTTGTAGTTGGAAAAATTGGATGTATAATATATTTTTGGATTGATTGAATGATTTCAGGCCAAAATACCAAATAACGATGGACGTCACCAGCTGCACACTGACACAGAAATTATAACGACCGAAATTCTGAATCACCGAATAGTGGGCAGATTTATGGAGCGGGTGCAGTATCTCCGCAGAATGCAGGTGGTTCCTATTGACGCGCCCAAAACTATTCGAGGTACTAGACACCATTTTCTTTACACTTTAATACACACTTTGTTGACACTCATTGCTGGTAATATTGTGAATGCAATGCAAACTGCAACCGAGCTAAAAAAAATAATTGAATAACAGCTGAAATTATATAATTACCTCATTACCCGCACTGCCGAGAATCTAAAGCAAACTCTAAAACATGACTTTCAGAATTTGTACAACAGGTAGTAAAGTAATAATAAAATAATAATTAATTGTGCATTTTTTGTATTTTTATTCCTTGTCTTCGTATAGCAAAAATGAGAGAAAGCTCAGGTTAGAATAATTTTTTCTAAACAAGCTTTAACTGTGTCTCACTGTAACGTTCCTTCTCGTTGAACTTTAGTTTTCCCTTTTGTTTTCAGTTTGATTGCTAGCCTTTCGTTTTATTGAAGCTAGCATGGTGTTATCTATTTGATGTGTAGAGTATTTATCAAAGCATGAAACTATGCACATTTTTGTAAAATATTCTGGTGCTTTCTAAAAACACAACTTGTGTGTAATTTTACACTTAACACTCTACTTTGATTAGTTTGTCATTTTTATTATTTATTCTTATTGTAACATGTCGTTATATTGTATTTTGAAGGAGTTGGATTCAGATTTTAAAGTGTAATGTGTCCTGTCCTTTTTAGAAATCACACCCTCTCGCATAGGCCTGAGAAAAAGGAAGCGAGCCGAGTCACCGGACAAAACAGAGCCCGTTGTTACCGAAGACTGGGTTGACGAAGAAAAGCTGGAACTCTGGGAGATCCGATATTACGGTGACAGAATTGACCGAAAGCATCATGGTGGCGGCACTAGTAACATTGTTGGCGGTATAATCGGCCGTTTTTCGGATAGCAATACTCCCTCAACACGAACAAAGAGTGGAATTGCTATCAAGCAACCGGAAAAGTATGACCCTTCGCATAATCCCAACACAGAACGCCGCACTTACGGGTCTGCGCACCAACAACAGCAGCTTCCAGCTGCTTCGGCAGCAGGCACTGTAGTGGTCTCCAGTTCATCTTCGATTGCGGATACTGTGGACAGTACAATTGAGCAAGTGATTCGAAATCACGATCCCTCTAAGGCCGGAGACAAGACAGTGAGCGCTGTCAAGACTGCTGAGCTGATGCGAGAGACGATTGAGACGGAAATGAAAATGCAACGTGCTGTACATCTATCCAAGCGAGATGGTCACGCCAAAAATGGTAGTGTCAACAATGGGGCCAAACCGGGTGTGGCAACTGCCACTCCGCCCACTGCCTCCCAGCAGTTTCAAATGCAGCAGAACAGTGCAAAGGGAAATGGCAATGGAAAGAATGCTGTTCCTGGCACTCCAACCAGTTCCAAAGTGGGTGGCGTAGTTGTGGGTAAAAAGTTTTTCTCAAACCGACAGAGCACCGTGGCGCCCACCTCCACCACTGCAGACGGAGGAATCTTGACAAAGCGACCCCTCCAGAGTACAATAACAATAAACAAGGGCGCAGGTGGAACGATCTCTGTAGTCAAGACCAATCCAACAGCCTTGCCCACTCCAGCCGGGCAACCGGAGCAACAACAAAACCAAGTGCCCACCACGGTAGCTGTAACTACACTTGGAGGTCAGCCGTTGATCAGTGGACCTACTCAGATGTCAGCGGCCGCGGCTGCTGCATTGCCACCACAAAAGCTGTCTGTGATCCGACTGCCGGATGGACGGTTGCAGGTGAAAGGGCTATTGCCAGGTCAGCACTGCTACCAAACACCAGACGGGAAAATCCACGTGACAGTCTCTGCAGCACACGTACAGGCCCACTTGCAGCAGCAGCAGCAACAACAACAACAAGCTGCTGCAAAACAGGCTGGGACTCCAGTTTCTACAACCAACACTGCCACTCAAGCTAATTCCACCTCAGTGGTAGCAAACCCGCCAATGGAAGCACAACAGCAAATTATACAGAATTTGGTGGGCTCCGCCAATCCCGGAACAATACAAATTGTTCAAGGGTATGGAGGTCAGCAGTTTCTTATCCAACAACCCGCCAGTTCAACTGCACAGCAAACGACCACTGTTATACAACAAGCTCAACAGCAACAACAACAGGTGCAAATTATGATGCCAATTGGACAGCTTGGAGCTGGTCAGCCTGTTTTGGTGAAAAAGTTGGTGAAAAGTGGAAACGCGGTAAGCTCTCCACAGACAGCTACATCAAGTACAGCAGCAGTGGTAAACAAAGCAACGGGAAACGTGGTACAAATTGCGACCACGGCTCAAAATCAGTTGACGCAGTTGTTGGGTCAGAATAAAACGCTTGTTCGACTCGACAATAACCAGTTGGCAGCCATCCAGTTGCCCATTCCACAACAACAACAACAGACCACGGTAATGAGCAGCACGCCAGTGAGCTCGTCTCCAGTTTCTGCGAACAAGAGCCCAACGGTAGTGCAAACGACCAACAGTAGCAACCCAGCACAGCAGACAACAATTACTAGAACACCGGGCTTGCAGATTTCGATCGTGTCACCAAGCAAGAGTAAAGGTGCACAACCTGTCAAAGGCACAAACTCCAGCAGTACAGTGCCACAAGCCTCTCCAAGCAGTCCAAGCGCAACAGCAGGGAGTCCAAAGACATCCACCCCAACAACGGTGATAAGAGTTGCTAGTCCTCTAGTGAAAAGCACGTCACCTGCTCCGGCGGTAGCAACTCCACCCTCTACGCCTCAGCCACAAAGACTGCCTTCTCCGTTGAGCACCACATCTCCGGCAAAGCCCATCTCGACGGTGTCTACTTCTGTGTTGGCCACCAAATCCGCCCCTCCCCCGATACAAGTAACAGGTAGTTCAGTAGTGATTGGCACACAACACATCTCAGTCCCTCCCTCAACTCAATCTCCAGTGATCACAGCAACAAAATCACAACCCCCACCAATTCCGCAGGATGCAACTCCAATTGCAGTCAAGTCTTTACCACTAGCTATATCTCCGCAGCAGAGCTCAGCTCTGTTGAACAAGGCGGGTAGTGTGTCGACTCCAATTGCGGTTAAATCGACGCCTCCTGCTCCAGAGACGATGGCAACTTCCTCTACACCCGTACCTGCAGTGAGCCCAGCTAATGCCTTACCACCCTCACCAGTTACAACAGCACCGACAACACCAAAAACAAAGGTCGCTCCCAGTAAACTTGTGGCACAAATACTTCAAACGCCGCAAGGACCCAAGGTAGTGATTCAAGGTGTAAACCCTGGCGGGCTCACACAAAGTCAAATGATGCAGTTACAAGCACAAATCCAGAAGCAACAACAACAACAAGCTGCTGCAAAACAGGCTGGGACTCCAGTTTCTACAACCAACACTGCCACTCAAGCTAATTCCACCTCAGTGGTAGCAAACCCGCCAATGGAAGCACAACAGCAAATTATACAGAATTTGGTGGGCTCCGCCAATCCCGGAACAATACAAATTGTTCAAGGGTATGGAGGTCAGCAGTTTCTTATCCAACAACCCGCCACTTCAACTTCACAGCAAACGACCACTCTTATACAACAAGCTCAACAGCAACAACAACAGGTGCAAATTATGATGCCAAGTGGACAGCTTGGAGCGGGTCAGCCTGTTTTGGTGAAAAAGTTGGTGAAAAGTGGAAACGCGGTAAGCTCTCCACAGACAGCTACATCAAGTACGTCAGCAGTGGTAAACAAAGCAACGGGAAATGTGGTGCAAATTGCGACCACGGCTCAAAATCAGTTGACGCAGTTGTTGGGTCAGAATAAAACGCTTGTTCGACTCGACAATAACCAGTTGGCCGCCATCCAGTTGCCCATACCACAACAACAACAGCAGACCACGGTGTTGAGCGGCACGCCAGTGAGCTCGTCTCCAGTTTCTGCGAACAAGAGCCCAACGGTAGTGCAAACGACCAACAGTAGCAACCCAGCACAGCAGACAACAATTACTAGAACACCGGGCTTGCCGATTTCGATCGTGTCACCAAGCAAGAGTAAAGGTGCACAACCTGTCAAAGGCACAAACTCCAGCAGTACAGTGCCACAAGCCTCTCCAAGCAGCCCAAGCACAACAGCAGGGAGTCCAAAGACATCCACCCCAACAACGGTGATAAGAGTTGCTAGTCCTCTAGTGAAAAGCACGTCACCTGCAGCAACAAAATCACAACCCCCACCAATTCCGCAGGATGCAACTCCAATTGCAGTCAAGTCTTTACCACCAGCTATATCTCCGCAGCAGAGCTCAGCTCTGTTGAACAAGGCGGGTAGTGTGTCGACTCCAATTGCGGTTAAATCGACGCCTCCTGCTCCAGAGACGATGGCAACTTCCTCTACACCCGTACCTGCAGTGAGCCCAGCTAATGCCTTACCACCCTCACCAGTTACAACAGCACCGACAACACCAAAAACAAAGGTCGCTCCCAGTAAAATTGTGGCACAAATATTTCAAACGCCGCAAGGACCCAAGGTAGTGATTCAAGGTGTAAACCCTGGCGAGCTCACACAAAGTCAAATGATGCAGTTACAAGCACAAATCCAGAAACAATTGGCTGCCCAGCAGCAGCAGCCAAAGCCAGCGCTGGTAACATCCTCACCCGCCGCAAAAACTACTCCTGCAGTTATGCCGCCAGCATCTTCAGCTGTGGTGCAAACACCGCAGCATAATTCCTTGTCGTCGACGCCAGTCCATCAGCCATCTACATCCACGCTGCCCACCATTTTGCAAAGTGCCAAGCAGCAGACTAGTAGCTCGTTGGCGGCCCAGCAGCACCAAAGTCCCGTGGAAGTGCTAAGGTCTGCGGGATCAACTGCAGTGAGTCACTCGTCGCCAATGCTTCCTCGGTCCCCACCTCCCACAACTATGGTGTCACCTGCAAAAGTGCTTTCTCCGCCATCGAATCTGCCCACCTTGCTTTCTCCTCCAAAGTCTGTAGTGGCGCGTCAGGATATGGTGGCTGCCTTATCATCCGTGAGGGAGCCCTCCATTCTTCCGGGAGGGAGTCCTTCAGCAGGTCAGCCGGTAGTGGCGAGAAAGTCTCAACCCCGAAAATCTCCAATAAGACCCAATAATCTGGATAGTCCTCCTCCGGCTCCGATAATGTCACCACCAACCCTGCAATCTCCGGTGATTCACAATAATTCGAATAGTGTGGCCATGGAGTTGATGCGTCCTCTGGATGCGGAACAGCAAGAACTGCTTGCCGAGAAGAGAAATGCGTTGAAGGAGGAAATTATGGAGAAGAAGAAGGCCGCAGCCACTCAGATGAGACTGGAGGCACAGAGGGAGATTCAGGAACAGCTTGATCGACAGAAGGCGCTTGAATTGGCCAAAGAGGATGATCGCAAACGAGCCTGTACAATGCCAAACACGCTGAACGATAGTGCGCATTCTCAAGTCAAGGGAGCCAAGGTATGCACCACGACCATTTTCACATATCACGATTAAAATGGAAAAGTGGAAACTGAAATAATCAAATTGTGTAATGTATTTTGCTTACAGAGACGAAAGATGGATCATAGTGTAGTGGAGAGTAGAAACTCGACGGAAGAAGGTCTAGCTACCCCAACGGCAGCAAGGACGCCTTCTTCTGGGGGAAATAGTGCTAATAGCCATAAAGGACCTCGAGGTCGAGGAGGAAAGCGAGGCGGAAAGAAGAAATTGCTGTGTATTTGCAAGAAGCCATACCAGAAGGACAAGTTTTACATTCAGTGCGACAAGTGCGACGACTGGTTTCACGGCGACTGCATTGGAATCACTGAGGAAATGTCACAAGACCTACCCGAGTACATTTGTGATGACTGTAAAGATGACAAGCTGTACTGCATGTGCAGAAAACCTTACAACGAATCCCAGTAAGTGAAATAGCTGCTTATATTTTTGAAGCCGAGTTTTATAGAAATAAAACTTACAAATAAATGTGCCTTTCCAGATTTTACATTCAATGCGACAAATGTGAGGACTGGTTTCATGGACGCTGTGTTGGCGTGGTGCAAGGAGAGTCTGATGCAATAGGAGACTACAGTTGCCCCCAGTGCGAGCCCAACTCTGAGATCAACTTGCCAAACGGCAAAAGGTTGGATGCGGCCGACTACGGAACACTGAGTAGGCTTCTTAAAGAAATTCTGGCAAACAGATCCTCACAGCCCTTCAGAAAGCCTGTCTCAAAGGCACAAGCTCCCAACTACTACGCAATTATCAAAGAGCCCATGGGTAAGCCTCAAAGAAAACCGGCTGCTGTAATTCTTTTCGATTGAAGACCAATTAGTTATATATCTCTTATTCAAATGTATTTACAGATCTGCAAACAATAAGTAATCGGGTGGAGGACAGACAGTATGAGCGCCTTCGCGAGTTTATTGGTGATGTGGAGAAAATCTTTGAAAATTGTCGCTACTACAATGACTCCACTACGGACATTATCAGACACGCTGAAAACTTGGAAAAGTTTTTCGTACAAAAGATATGGGCGCTTCGACAAAACCTTAACACTAGATTACAGCAAGTGATTCCATAAACATAAAAAACAACAAATATTTTACATGGAGCAACTGCTTAAGTATAAGTTAACTACATATTACAAACATGTTATTTGTAACAAACTGGATATATGTTTTTATTAGTTGTTAGTTTAGTCTATATTTAGAAATAAGGTGTATTTAGAGTAGGATTTTTTGCTATAAAATACTGTTTATATTGTATAGTACTAAAGAGGTATCACACATTATCAGGTATTTTAGTCTTTAAGGTTCAGTGTTTGTAAAGTCTAAAAAGACTCAAATTGCATGCTGTAAATACTGCTTGATTTTGTATGTAAATAGATGCAAATAAAAATTAAGATGGTTTTTCAGAGTTGCTTGTACACCTGAAATGTTTATCCCATTTACAGTTTACCTCTCAACAAGTTATATATACCGATCACGTTTAATTAAGCTACTGTTAATTATTGTAAGTTTTTTCCATGTATTTTCTTGTGATCAGGATGGCGGAGAAGAAAAAAATAGTCAGCGAGCAGAGTCATGTCATTATGTTGATTGGTTATTATTGGTTAGTGAATAGAAAGTTAGAAGATACTTATAATTTAGGACAAACTGACATAAATTGTCTATGCAAAATGCAAATTAAAGTTTATTATTTAATTTAGAAAACCACACTTGTATTATTACTGTTACTGAGCGAATGTATTAAAAAAGCATGTGGGTAATTTTCATTTGAAGAATGTGAGTTTTAATGGAATGGAATACACGATGCTGTCAGTGTACTAAACAAACCGGACTATAAACTTTATAGTATAAACCTTATTTGGACAGCAGTGCGCTATCTAATTAATTAAGTCAACCAATTAATGTTTTCCTAGAGATTTTGGTAATGCGTAGACTTTTTGTACCTCGTAGGTGGTCAGTTTTTCTTGAGATCCTCCAAGTAGATAGAAAACGGCGTGATGCTACCATACAAATTCGTGTGTAACTGAGACTTGTTGTTTCTAGCTTTTAGTAGAATGTCAGCCTACAAGTTTTTCCAACATTGTATCATAACAGATTTGATGAGAATGAACTTCTGTTTCTAAAATAAGCTATATCAATGATTAATATGATAATGAGCTGTTATCAACAAAAAGAATTCAATAAAAAAGTCGAATATTTTCATGAACTGAGAAGTAATAATGGAAGGGTTTTATTTTCATTCAAAGGATGCAGTTCGTGTCAGTCTTTATTTTTTATGACAAAACGCAATATCCAATATTGTATTATCACAAGGCGGACAAGCAACAGGGATCCTTTGGCACTTTAAAAACTTGTCATCTTTTCTGAAGGATCTCGTCAGAGTCAAACATGGGCTCATCCTCGTCCTTCGTACTATCGTCATGTTCCGACAGATCGATCACAGTTCGGAGAGCGTCCGACTCGTACATTTCCAGCACGGCTTCCGTGCCATCGTTGAAGGGGAAGGAGAGTCCGCCATCTAGAACCATGCAAGCGTCAAAGCACCGTGACCTGATTTCCAACTTTTTGGCGTAGTCTCTAGGTCTTATCTCTTGAGCGTAAGGGAGCGTGTATGCCTCAATCGGGTCTCGTACAGTGTACATCATCTTTCTAGCTTCGGGGCTGAAGATAAGGCTGCTATTGTACCGCTTCGTAATGCGGTCCACCAAAAGCTTGTTTGTGGAGCGAATCACTTTATTCTGAGGAATTCCACTGGACGCAATTCTCTGCTCGTTTGCATCCTCCTCAATAATTTCAAACAGGGTTTGCACCATCTGACGATTCATTTTATTGATGTTGTAGCTCCAGGACGTGGAGCCTGTGCCCGTAGTCACCAACAAGCCGGCATTCTTGCTTTTGATCTTCTCTCCGCCATCTACGCCCAACTCCATGTAGCTTACTCGAGCACTAACACACTCGCCAAAGTAGACTTCGTTTAAAGCAAGAACCGGAAGTACTCTGGTACGGCGTGTGGTAGAGGAATCCGGAGGAGATGTTGAATTGGCAGCAGCGTGATGCTCTTCTTGTAAACAGTCGAAAAAACGGTATTCTGGATGGGCCAACTGTTGGTCGTGCAGTTCGATTGGAGGATCATAAGCGCATTCGCCGCTCAGCGTGATTCTTATCCTTCGTCTGAAGGTCCACTTGAACTTGCCCTCAAACAGCTTGCGAATTGCTTCGCGCACATTAACTGAGCACTTTTTTGGTAGACAGAGGTAGCCTTCCGAGCGAGTAGGATCCGTGTTGAAGCCGATCACGGGTTTGTTTCTGTCCTGGATTTTGCAGGCAGCCATTAAAAAGGTACCATCCCCACCGGTGGTCACGATCACATCCGCCCAGTCGATATTTTCCTCAGTGTAATTGAACCGGTTGACCAAGCGCGTTTCCACACCAAACTCTTGAAAGCAGTTGTGCACCCTACTTTCGCAACCTTTGTGGATGTAGTGATGATAGAGTAAGGTGCTGTAGTCCGAGCCTCGTGAACGGAGCCGTGTTTCCAACTCGAAATCCGTTTTCGCCTGTGGATTCTGACGCATTTGTTCAAATTCCAGTCTAGAGAGCTTGGTAAGGATGAGCACACGCTGCGGCTTGAACTGGGAGTGATAGGAGGCACGGGGGGCGCACGTTTGCAATTTGCTAAACCTGCTCAAATGGAGCAGGGATTTGCTTAGTCTTCCCCGTTCCCAAATAAAGCTGTATGGGGAGGAGGACAAACTGCGTAAAAAGTGGAACGGCATTCTTCTGATATCTACAGTCCGATGAAATGGCTAGACTCGTCTCAATCCCAGCACGGTCTGGTACTGAAAGTAAAACATAATAGACAATTAGCATTAGCACAATGTCAAACGTCTAGCAAATCTCTTCAAAAAAAGTTTCAATTACTCATCAGCTAAACAGTGATCCTTCCTTTCCAATTTTGAGAAAGTCCTTCTATAAGAGCGCAGCGACAAAGAGAGAAACGTTCAGAATTGCACTTAACACTCTCTCTTCCAAATTATGGCACACTTTTCCCAACTTCCTTTCACTTTGAATTACAACAGTTTATTGAAGGGTTTAATAAGTTTGCTTTTGAAAAGTACAAATGCAGCAGCCATTATTTCATTAACTTGCCCTTCATTCACCAACATCGCAGGACCACTCTTGCTCATGATATCTTATGCACGTAAATCAAAATATCTTTGTCTACTCAATTAGAACGATGAAAAAACAGAAAAACTCCATAAAAAGTTCCCAGAAATAGAGCACTTTATCCTAACTAGACACAAGAACAAATCTTTTAGCGAGTAGCTCAGTAGCTATACGAAATTGTATTTCATTTTTTGGCTAGAAGGTTAATAAGATGAGAAGTTAGAGAGCTGCTAAGAAGACTGTCATATTGTCATCCTTGAGAAATCTTCTCACGTAACTCTGCCGAGATTTTGGGTCAGTTTTCCAGTTTGCTGGAGCAGCAGCTTTTCAGAGAGGATAACCTCGTGTACAGCCCATTTGATGTTGAGGAGATAAGCGTCAAGAAATGTGGTTGTAGTGACTAGAAGTTAAGCACACGTTGTTGGACTCTTCTGCATTCACACAAGCCAAGCAAATATGTTTAATAATAAATAAACTTTTGGAATTAAATAGGTTGATATTCATGAATACACGAATCAGTTGCCCACCCACCCACCTACCTATCAGGATGATGACGTTCTTTCCGATTGCATGACTCTAGATTTCAAGCAGGCAGGGGAATGGCAACTGATAAGCTTCAAGGTGAAAGGTCACTTGTTCCAATCTACAATTTGTTTTTCGCCAAGAAGTCATTCATGCTCCTGACGCAAAGACACTCAAAATTAGAAGCCAGAAACTGGGCAATTAAGTTTGTGACAAAGACAGCAGATGACACGTCATCATCCATCCTTCTGTCGCACCATTTTAATGTGCACACTTTACTGAACTGTGTGCTTAATGATTTAGAGAATAATTAGTACATAATTTATGGTAAGGATGAAGGATAGTGCATGAAAATCAGCCGAGATCTCTGTTTGTTTGGAAAAGCTGCTCGGTTGGTTGCACAGGGATTCGCGGTCCAACTCTGCTTTCGACGCCGGGGTAAGCAGACGTTTCGGGACATAGCAAAAATGCCGAGCAGGGAAAGCTGCACACATCTTTTGGTCGCGTCATTTTTGCCAGTTCAGAATCATGCAAACTTTCCTCCAAGCAATTTCATGGATGATGAAAGTGCTCCTACCCTGAAAGCACCCCTTCCCTTTTTTCCCAGTGCCTACATTCTTTCCTGCTATCTCTGTGTGTGTCCTTAGTCCTCTGCTGGAATGCCAACATTGCCAAGTGACGCTTCGTCTCTTTTCCTCACCCCATTTCGTCTTGCTCATCTTCTGATTCTGCTCCCTTGCTTCATCATTCTTTGCCCTTTAAAAACTTGCAACTTTCTCCCGTTTTCTCACAGTCTCTCTCTCTTTCCACTTATTATTTCCAGACATTTTATTAGTGTAAAAACATCAGAGCCATTCTTACTTTTATATTCTTTTTATATTCCATCCCTGATCATGTTCCCACTCCTCTTTATTTTTTCTCCTTGTGTTTGTTGTCTAGTTCATATTATTATGCCAACAAAATATCCCTACTTTTTCATATAAACCTTTTTCTTGTGCTTTCTCTCATTCTCTCTCGCCAAAACATTTATCTTTCCCATCGCATCTTCCCTAGCCATATTTTGGCAAAGGCAGCAGCAATACTTGCCCAAGAGCACGTACATTTTAACGAGTTCGGTTTCCGTAGTCGTGCCCAACTCTCACTCTTCGTAAAAAACATTTTTGCAAAAAAATGTAGCATTTATAGCAAAACAATGGAGCAGAGAAGAGAGACTACTAGAACATTTGCCATCACTTCCTCCAAACAAAAAAATACCACAGCGAAGGAATAATGAGACCCGACCAGTTGCCGTTGTTGTTGCCACCACCTTTTTTCCTCATATTATTCATTTTGACAAAAAAACGCTGAGCCAGCACCAGAAAGGAGACTGTATAAAAACGGCTTCTAAAACTGCATTGTCAAGCTTCCCATTTTTCTTTCAGAATGTTTCTCCAGGAAAACGAAACCAAATCAACCGAGCTTGTTTAGGGTACGTGGTTTTACACTACATATTGCCATCACCAAAATATAAGCAAATTGCAAACAAAATAAGGACCAATTTATAACATTTTACAGTTGATATACCCAGTTCCATATTCATATTTCTGATGTTGAATTCCAAGATGAATTAGCATGACATGCATTCCTTACTGATGACTTGATGAGTGTGGGATCATCCAAAGAAACGTTGATCAATCCATAGAGCATATAGTCGTCGGTAATTTGTAACTAAGTTGATAAATTGAATGATACCTTTTTATCAGATTCTGATAATATGTGATAATATGGGTGCATATTTTCATTTTTCAGTACACTATGGGTACATACAACATAGTTTCGATAGTCAATAGATGCATGTATGCAATCCAAACCAGCATGACGATGAACTATGCAATATGCAGCGCAACTCCTACAATAATATTCTCATTCTAAAAATAGTATTTTTGAAAATACAATTTTATGGTACGAGCATAATGAGCAAAGAAGCTGATGTACTTCGTTCTCAGGATTCAAACAAGCATAGGTAATCGTTTATTTTATAGCCATTTCGAGACAAAATATCTTTATTTGTGTTTACTTTATTTTACTCTCGCCTGTTAAAACAAAATCGATATGGTTTATTTGAGAATTCAACCAGTTTATTTTTATATGCAAGCCAAAAACCAAAACGACTAGTAGATAGAAATATTCCAATCCAACAAGTTATATTGGCTCATCTTGTGTACTGCATTGCTATAAGCGTATCGGTATTACGTATGAGTATCTCATGAAAATATTGGAATGACGATGAGCATGTTCCCATATCGTTGGCTTCTATTCGTTGTGTAGTGTCCATCCTGCGAACAAGTATTATATTCCGCAACACTATATTTTTGCTAAAGTGATGCGATGTTTAAAAGGCGAGTTTATAAGTTTTCTGGGAAGGCTGACACCAACCGGACCACAGTTCTTGATGTGAATATTAAATGGAGAGGAATAGCTCAATGATGATGGTGATCATGTCATACCCATTTTATGGTAGCTTTTTGTCTTTGCCTGTGCTCACTGCTCCACTGCACTAAGATTCTAGTGTGCAAGTGTGCATTATTTTGTAAACTGATGGACTGGACTGGGACCGAGGATATAAGAGAAAAACGATGATCAGGAATTCTGTGCGCTGTTGATGATAGAGATCGAATGGAATGGGATGATGGGATATTTGGGAATGTGAAAAAAAGCTGCAAGCTAAAGGTGGCATCGACTATGGACCTGTCCATGTATATTATGCCTTTGCTGGTGCTTGCTCACTTGTTCTTCGCATTGCATTGGCCACGGATTATGGATAAAAAGACAAGACACACAACTGCTTTTCTGTATTTTTGACGGTATGAAAAGAAGAAGACAGGATGAAACCACCTTTTTCACACATCTCACATGATAAAAACCTGTAAAATACTCTCTGGGAAATACTCGGTCCTTATAAGCTCTGCTTCTGCTGCTAGCTAAATCTATCCAAAGCCAAAAAACAAAATCCAGTTTTTTTTCTGATGTGCAAAAAAACTTAGCACAATACGAGTGGATTTTCTCACAGGGCAATGCAGCGGCTGGTGTAGGAGTAGTATGAGTTGTATGTAGCCAGTTATTTGTGCCTATTGCTTATATAATGGACAGAGGATTTCATTTCCATGCTCATCATGCCATCCTCATTTTTATATTATTATGCTGATGATTACGACTGCACAGCAGAATACTCTGCAACAAATTTTGAGTAATTAGTCGTCATTCAGACCCGCAAAGCACAAACGTAATAGAGTGTACAACACATTGTTTCGCCACTAACTACAAAGAGATTTGGTTAATTAGATTAGCGGTTCTCTCTTTTGCTCATTAAAGATAGTAGAGTAGAGGAGCAATTAATAGGAATGTGGATCACCAACATTATCATGTCACAAAAGCGAGATTAGAAGAGAAAAAATGTAATTTGCAACTTGTCAATAAAAAATTGTGTTCTGCTGCGCCGCGACTTGATAGACAAAAGTGGAGCACAAGAAAAATAGGAGAAAGGATAGAGAACAAGAGCAATAAGTCGGGAACAGAAAAAGAAAGGGAGCAGAAAAGGGAAGGAAAAGTGCAATAAAAGCCGCCAGAAACTGGGAAACAGAAAGGATAAGCTGAAAGCTGTGAGAAGCTCTCTGGAAAGAGTGGAACGAAACGGGTAGTGAACAGTTCAGCAGTGGAAATTGTCCAGAGTCATCCTATACAACCAATCCATGTCAGTATTTCTCCACTAGTATTAGCAAGCAAAACAGCTTTAAAAGAAGACTGAAATCTTGGGTTGTGGCAAACTGAATAATTCAAACAAAGCTTAAGGTGGCTAATCACCAATCACTTGTTGAAAGGAGTGGCTATCAAAAGTGTACTTTTAAGCAATCACACTTATGACTTTTCACTAGTAAAAGACCTGAGGAAAGACACTTTGTTGTGATACAGCAATAATAGAAATAAAGAGTCGTAACGAGTAAATGGTATACTACTAGAGTATTTGGTTGTTATAATCATTATCCGAGTACAATCTCAGGTGCTAAAACCAAGTGCAAAGACAGCAGGTGGGAACAAATATCTAAAATACTCAATTACATCGTTCATAAAAGAAAAAATCACACGCAATCTAGAGATTGAGCCTGCAAAAAAGTGGAAAAGCTTCGAAATTTTAATGTGGAAGCAATAAGGAACTGGGTAATTTATACTCTAGTGGGAGATTGTAAATTGGGAAATTGAGGGAGACGGAAAATTGGAAAGGAGAGCGGTACTGGGATTTGTAAGTACCAAACCTTGCCTACCTAAAATAGCTAAAACTCCCCAGAGACACTTGCACTGGTCTGTTTGTGTGCATTCCATGTTGAAGGCTGACCGGAAGTTGTTGGCTTGTGTGTATGCTAAACTAAAAGTGAAAGTATGAATCCAAGCCTAAACTTTACTCGCCTCTAGATGAATGAATAATGTACGAGGAAAGCTGAAACTGAAAGTCAGCTGAGTAGAGAAAAGACAACCACTTTCTCTTGCTTTCTCTACAGTCAGTGAGGTGAGTAGGAGCACGTCCTAAAGTGGAAGTGATCAACTGTCCGTCAAGTCAACTCCAGTTTTCATTAATTGTTCTTCACATCAACAAGTTTGTGTAAGCACCCCGGGCCTTTAAAGCTTAGAATTACAAGTTTTGGTGCTACTACACTTCATACAGTGCATACCAACTTTCACCAGAAGTGAAAGCAAGTAAAAGTTGTCACTAGTCACCGGTGCTGGTGTAAACTACTCTCACCGTACTTCCAGGTACTTCATACATTTTTGCTTTGTTTGCCATACATAATACATAATATTATGCATGCATTATTTATGCTATTGTGTTGTTGCTCATGGCTTGGCCTTATTGACGTGGGGCTGAGAACAAAAAAATCGACCACACACATGCAAACTAAACTACAACTAAACTAATACGGCCAATAATAATGAATAATAGAAAAAGTTTGGGTTTGGTTGTTGGGTACGCGCTTGAGTAAATATTCAAAATAGCTGATTATATCATATTCTGTGTTTCCCCCTCTTTTTCTCCTTTCTCTTTACAAACTCAACAAGCATAACTTTTTCCCCAGTCTAATTTATCAACACGTTCATCTTCACACTCATTTCAGTGGTGGTAGACGAGTACAAATTATAATGGCTAAGGCAAACTGCACATGAGTATATAGATCGAGGAATGAGCACGTACACACACCTCATCTACAAAACTTCCTTGATGTTTCCGCCACCGTATCTATACTATCTCGTAGTTTTCATGATTCTATGGTGTATACTTTATTCAACCCGACTTTTACCCAACTTTGCTTTTGGGAGTATTTACAAAAACGACATTTAATCTTTTTTAATTGGACCTTGTTGTACTCTTTCCTTGTTAGCATTCAAACCCCCATCCTCAGATGCACGTTTTCCCTTTTCCCCCAAATTCGTTCCTTTTGTTTTTACTCACGTTCCTCATCGTGCTACCACTACATTTCTCATGTGACTGGCTGCTTTTTTCCTTTTAAAAAAGATTAAAAGCTTGTAAAAATAGGCACATAAAAGCTTTGCGTCATCCTCATCACGTCCCGTCATCACTCACTTCACTTCGCATTTCCAGATCACAGCCACAAAATGTAGACCTTTTCAGTTGTCTCTTCGTCAAGCATGCATTCATACAAGCAAGATGATAATGATGAATACGTCAGCTTAGATTCAGCTCGATAAACACTTTTTTCATACAAGTTGCTACTAAGTTAGCCAAGAGAGAAATGATTGAAATTCTAATTAAAGCTGTTAAGTCAAATGGTATTGGAGGATCGGATGGAGAGTTCATGTTCTGGAATAAATTTGCTAGAGGAAGGTTAGACATGATCTATTCTAAAAAATAATATGCCAAAGACAATGCGTTTTGTTTCAGTTGAATGGAGAATTTAGAGCTGGGCAAATTATCTACGTCTTCGATCACATTTCAATTTACAGTTTTGTGCAATTTTTCATGACTTTTGACTCAAATCATATATGAACTAAAAGATTGTATAAATTAAAATTTATTTTTGCACATTCTATTTATGATGTTTTTTTCTTTAATGCTAACAGTTGCGCCGATTTTATAGTAAGGTGTGAGCTGTGAGCTTCTTAGTAATGCTTGAAACATGCCTTTTCTATACAGCATTGTTAGCATTCCTACAAATTCCACCACGCTCTTCCCCACTAATTTATTTTCCACCATGTCCGTTAGCAGCATGACCATATTTCCCTACTTATATGAAATGGTATCAAATATCAACTTTATTTTATTGGATCACATAAGAATTTGCTACGTTTTTGGTAGTGCCCAAATATGGTGAAAACAACAGTCCATCAAATCACGAACCAACAAGAATTCAATGAAAAAATGCATGCATCAGATAACTGCTCACCCTGACTTGATTTCTTTTTGTTTTAGGTGGAGCTCTTCAGCCATATAATAACTATCACAATATACATCTCACGTCACAACTCAGCAATAAATTGTTTGACAAACTTACTGATTGCGATTTTCCGAACAATACTCGAATTGCAAATTGCACTTCTCTTCCTGTTCATCTCATCTCTACTTAATAATCAATACTCAATCATGTTTAAACAAAGCATGAGCAAGCGATCGAGTGTGGATCATGGGTCCAATGCCAGTGGTAATCCGCCACCCCGGATGATCTACCAGTGGAGGTAAGTCCAATAATTTCATTGATTCCCAGCTTCCTCACTATATTTACTAGCAAACTCAAAAAGAAAGGGGCAAAGTGCGATATAATATGTACTAGGTACCTGAGGTACGTTCACTTTGCTCATGACGATGGCAATCAGGCAACTTTTAACTGACAACAAGCATGTAGCACTACTTTCATATTCCCATTTTACAGATAGCTACTGGTTTTTTCCATCTTCTGACCATTTTCCCATTATTTATCTCTGGTCTATCTGGAAGAATTAACCAGCCATTGTTGCGTGTGTAAGCTATATATAGTCTTCCATCTATTCAGCTTAAATTTTCAGAGTGGAATATAACATGCAATTATTTAATTATTTCCCCATGCAATAATAGTGCATGCAATAGCACTACAGATAAATAGAAGCGACCCACATATAAAACTTCTGTTGAAAATAAAAATGAAGTAAGTGGCCCATAAAATTACTGCTACTGCGACGCTATACGGGCTGACCAAATGCTGGCTCTGGAAAAAAACGTACTCACAAACATCATGCATCAACTTTACAACAACCATAGTGGATGAGTATGTCCATTTCAAACTTTAATTTTGTTTTGGGATTTCACCTGAGCACCTATTAGCCCACAACGTAACATAAGACAGCAATTATCTCTCTGAGAATGAACCCACAGTAAATTAGACGAAATGGCTTTTCTGAAACGCAACTGAAACCCCATGAATCTTGCTAAATCCTCGAGAGAAATTTTCTCTTGAAACATGTTGTTTTTTTTGCTTTAATTGTGGCTCTTATGTCATTTGCATTTTTAACGAAGTTGTAGAGTGTTTTGCTGTTTATGATGCTGCTGTCGTCTGTCACAACAAAACAATTTCTCAGTACAATTGTAGCACCCATGCCATAAAATGCTCTTTAAAAAAGAACATTGTGCTTGCTTGCGTGTAAAATTGGAGATGATCATAAATAAAAGTGGTCGACCACACCAGTTCCAAAAATGGACAGTGTCGTGACCTTGCATTTTTGCATATGAAATGAAAATATCGTGTTTTTGGTACACGCAGACAAATGTGTTTACTAAAAAACAATTCCACTAACTGGTTCATATATTGAAGCGTTATACTGTGGATGAATGGAATAGTTTATGCCGTCAAAAGTCAAAAACAATGATTTTTCATTGTTTTTGAAGTCAATCAAACAAAAAGAAATCGCAAACTGATTGGTATAATAGTTAGTGCGCACTGCACATTATTGAACAGTGCAATTTTTTTACTCATCCACCGAATAATTCCAGCAGTTTTTCTCTTGAGACAAATCACGTGACTGGATTTGCCAATAATGAATTTTCTGCATCGACAAAATTTATTGTTTTAGGCAAATTATTTATTAGTAAACCAACCTGCTTGTGCTGGATTTGCATTGCCGATGTAATAAATGTACGATATTTCCACTGGTAAATCCTGTTCTTAAAGTTTTTATGATGAATGCGTGTAGTCAGTGTAGTTTATGATCAAAGAGTCTAAAAAGAGGGATGGTATTCTGGTCCGTCCTGGTCAGATTGTTTTATTAGCAAGCAGGAAAAAATGCTGATGCTGAGTCCTTCATATATGAGATTCATTATCCATGGTTGAATTCCAGTTATAACAGAACCTTCCCTACACCATTTTTTGTATGACCAGCATAGTACAATATCACAACTTACATCATGAAGCGGCATGCCGTAAAACAAAAATATTTTACGCTTTTTATTCCAAAAACACGAAAACATCTCATTCACAGACTCTCCAGTCAAGTTTATCAGCGCATTTGCGAGAGCTTTTAGCTGAACACTCTGGCTGTGATCATTCTGATTAAATAATATTCTAGGACAGGAATGACCATTTCATGCGATTATTGCTGTTGACTGTAGCACCCAACAGCAAAAATATTATTAAGTATGTGTAGTTATGTAGGAGCCACAAGTGCGGCACACGAAACGCAATCCCAATGCTCATCCTCATCAGATCAAATCAAGTATCAAGAGAGGAAGAGTCAGCTAACCAGAGATAGAGACTGAAGGTACGCTAGTCGATGTTGCAATGCGATGCTCAAAATTAGCTACTCCAACGAGGCTGATTGTATGTGCTTTTGACATTACTGCGAAGTTACATAAGAGGATAAAAATGATAATGACGAATGACGACTGCATGGGAGGATGGTACTGCTGATATATTTAAATGATATGATTATTCCTCAGAGTGAGATGAAGAGATGATCATCGCATTCGCATCACGACATGGTTCTTGACTGCGCCTTCCCAGCTTAGAGTCTTTTTTTAGAGTAGTTAGTTAGTTAGTTCATAGTTAGTAGTGTTGTGTGTATGTGCCACTTCTTCTGTTGCTCGTTTTTGTTGGTGCTGTTGCTAATCCAGAAAATAAAAATAGAGTTTTGCATACTAAACAATACGAGTTGTGCAAAGTGATGCATTTGTAAACGACCAAAATGAGTTAAAGTTGGCTTTTGTAGAATGAGAATGAACAGTAATAAAAGGAGGCTTTAGTACCTATACACATTTACACACACATGAAATGCATCACAACGCAGAATTAACGTAACACTGAACGAACCTCGTAAAAATTACTAATTTAGATTAGTTTAGCAAGTGTGGAATATTTAGAGTGTATGTGTTAAGGAGAACAAATGCATTAATTTGCTTTTTTATCGTTACTGTACTCAGTTTTGGTTTTGATGTGATAGCGGATGGACAAGCACAGAATAAATGTTCACTTTTTCAAACTCCAAAAAATCCTCGCAGTCAGTTTTTATAATATATGTACATAGATATTCAACCAAATCAAATTTTTACAACGTGTGGGGTGGGAGAGCGGTATGACATGTTGTATGTAAGTTATTGTTCTTCTAAGAAAGGTAACACTTGTGCCAAGAAATAGACTGGCGGCTACGTGATAAAGGTGACATTATTCATTCATTTCATCATGATTACAAGCACGTGGTAGAAATTAGTTTATTGGTGATGGAATTTTGAGCACGAATACATAAAAAGTTTAGTGGTGATTGTAATGACAGAGGTGCAGGTGTATTCGGTTCGCAAGTCATCATCATCACAATATTTGCTGACTTCCGGATAAATACCGAGTTTTTCACCAAGTCAGCCATAATTCCTAATCCTGACATTACTATAAGGTTGTGATTCACTTGTGATGATTGCTGAATCACAGTTTTGCAGGCACTGTATTCCCTTTTTTGGCTCATTGTTTTTCTGCCTCTGAATGAAGATCCGTTCACCTTCGTCTTTGTTTGTTTGAGGACTCATAAGCGTGTCGAAACAATGGGACTAGCATCCTGTGTCGAGGTGATATAGTGCGCTATTCATAGGTGATGCAGCTAACTTTTCGATGAGCTGTTCCGCAGCAGCAGAAAACTTAACAAAGGAAAAATTTTACGTCAGCAAAACGGTTCCTCCGTTTTCTCATTTCTTGTACAAATGTAATAAAAAATATTTTCCTCGAACTCGAAAGCTTGGGCACTTTCCTATCAACTACAATATACTTTTTAAAATTTTAAGTTTTGTTGCTCAATATTCATCATCATTAAAAGCTTTCCTAGAGTCTAGTCATACCAGCATACACCACAAAGTTAGCTTATTTGCTGCAGAAAATCAGTTCGAGGAAGTTTGTTACGTGGTTTGTGTAGGTATATCTTGTTACCTTTTTGCGAAATTCTTGCTGGGTGATGTACGAAAAGGAGCAAGAAGATGAAAAGTTTTAATGAGATGATTACATGATTGTTACTGCCCTTCCATTTGACTTATTTATGGTTTGTATATGAAGTGTGTAGGATTTAACTAGTAAGAGTAGTGAACACTTCTTACAAGACGGAGTTCACGAGAACGTTCAGCAGGTACAACAACCAACCACCTCTTGGCAAAATGTAAAGTTTACAAAGGTGGTCATAGTGTTTTCTGAAAAGGCTTACTGGGTACGCGATGATGATGTCATTAAAACTACAAAGACGGCTCACATTAAAGAGACATAATTCCCAATATCGACTTTAAGCGTACTACTAACAGATTAAAAATGTGTAGTACGTCAATGGGCCATCATTTTCTTCATCTTCAAGCGGATCAAGAACAATGAGAAGCGGAAAAGATCTGTCAGAGTGACAATATCGGTGCTGAAGCAGTGTTTCGGCTAGCTTTTTATTGTAAGTGAGCTGGTTAAGTGGCAGGTGTTTTATTGAGTTAACAAAAGTGTTCTGAAAGCACTGCTTTCAAAGGAATAAAGTGGTCATCATGCCCAGAATGGAGGAGGAACTTTTGCGGTCATGTAGTGAGAGCTTCCGGGCTTCCAGAGCGATTGCCTTGCGTATTAGCGGGTACGAAACAGAATTTCATTTCATCTTTAACTTTCTAGGTTCACCCATCAACTGCACCCTGCTTGAAAATCAGACATGATTGCATTGCAGATAACACTCGAATAGATATACCTATATTATATGCAATCAAGACAGTTTCGCAGTTCCCAAAAACGGAACGTGGGACTAGAAACCGCATGACACATAATAGCCTATTATGGAACTGAGAACTTGTGAAGCTTCATACATTTCACTCGAGCTGAGGAACTGATACCATTACTCATCATATACCTGTAACCTTATCAAGAACAAAAATGTAGGCTCCAGCGTTAAATTCAAAGAAACTGTGCGTATACGACGTGCCATAATAATATGTGATAACTACGAAAAGAAAGTACATATCACGAGCATTAAATAACAAATCAACATTTTTATCGAGTATCAAGAATTATAAGGTAGCTTTCGTACAGCTTTTATTCTCGTTCCAAGGTAAAGCACGTAGCTATATGGCTTCCTGTCTGTGTGCTTGGGTACTGGGTGCTGTTACCACCGCTTACATCCTCAGTCATCGTCCTACTTTTCTTTCCACGCTGTAACTTCCTTCCAAATTAGATTAGGACGAAGCCATATGAAAGAAAGCAAGAAAGAAGGGGGCTAGACGAGAACGAAGAGACGAGACAAGCACCAAAACACGATGACAAGTGAAATGAATTGCATTATGAATGCGGACGAATTAGTACTTGATGTACTATTCTCGTATTTCACACAAAACTGACAAAACTATTTTTCGACTGCTTTCTGAGATTCACAGGAGAAATGTTTGCGCCGTTTTGAACGCGATGTACACGAATTTGTAAACGAAAATATTGCATCAAATAGGAAGTCTCAGAATAGATGAAGCTGCCCATTTTACTGCTACATTTCAAGTTATTTAATAAAATGATGTGTTAAGTTCCAAGATTCCTTGAACAAAATAATACATAGTTGTAAATAGTATGGAGTCGTTTTCATAGTTTAATTTTAGCTTTCAAGCTAAATGACATTAACACATATTTTTTCCAGGGATTTGCTGACTGTCTGGTTGACACCACCTCGCGATCTAAATTCTCTTTTGTAATTTGAGAACTACAACTGACACCATGAATCTTCCTCTCCTTGTCATTCGTCGTACCGAATTTCAGCTCAGCTTATCCTTTATACTTTATTCTGTTGTTTCTGTTTGCCAAGTGATACTAAAGCTTTAAAACCAGTTTATTCGTGTAAAGCGAAATCGCTTAATTAAGCAATACAATTCCGTTGCTGGTAATTTCATTTCACGTGTGGTAATTTAATTTGTTAATGTAACCAAAACGCTTTCAGCATAGCAATTGGTGATGAGCATGTTATACGAAAATGATTTTGGTTAAAAATAGTCCATAATATGAATATTTCCATCTATTTCCTTTTCAAGGAAGCTGATGATCAGAATAAAGTGAGCGTCCGTTTCTACCCGAAGTAAAATATTTGCGGTGTAATATTGTTGAGCTGTGGCAGTTTTGTGGAGGAGCATCTTTCTTTCTTCCTGTCATTTCCAGGAAGGAACAAAGAGGTCATGAGAAACAATCCTGTCAGCCTTGCCTCTACTCTCCCTTCCTGCTATCCTGTCTAGCTTTCTCCAGCTTCTATTTTCCCTTTCTCTCAAATTTCCTCCCTTTCGAATGGGAATGCATTCCCTCAGTTCTTTACTTTCACATTAATGACTGGAGGGGGCGATGAGAACGAAATGAAAATAGAAATAGAATTATCACGACCAACGTTGAACAACCTGTGAATATGCGAGCAGCTCCTTTTTCCATTGATAACTGAGTTTCTTTAAATAGTTTTATTTAGAAGCGATAATGCGAAATACACGTGTATAGCTATGCCGTAAACTGAAAGTGAAAGGTAGAGAATCCAAAATGATTACCATAAAATTTCTCCAACAGTAGTGAACCGTGTCGGATTGTCTATGGCTATCTATATTCAGATGAATCTATCATCCACTTTCACTACCTAAAAGAATGTTTTCTTTTTCTTTCCTGTCAGACAAAATTGAAGCTAGTGTCATTTATGCAAATCTAGTGTGTATTCTGGATATGAGCAGTCATAAGAAAAACATGTTAGATTGACGTGCAGGAACTGAAATACACGCAAAAATGAAAACGGAAGCAAGCGCAAACCTGGAATAAAAATGTGGAATAGTTAGTCTAGCGCAATAATAACAATAATATAAGTTGTTAGTAGGGTAGTAGGCAGGCAATCAGAAAAACGGTGATGAACAATGTGGCTATCTTCATCCAGAAAGAATATGAGCATTTTCTCACTAGCATCTCTCATTTTCAATATATACCTATGCACCGGAATTGCAGCTTTTGCTTCCTTTGTAAAAGCATATACAGACATAATCTGTAATGATTACAGTGTAATCAATCTCTTCCTCAATGGTGGTCAAAATTGAAAAACTCATAATTTTGCTCCCTACACCCTAACGACTATTTCAGTTGTTGTTTTAACATGTTGTTCGTTTGTGCACTACTTGCACTAGCATTTACAAAGGTATGTACCATGTATTACAAAGCATGTTACTGATGTTACTTTGTTGATATTTGATATGGGTTGAAAATATGGATTGATCGAAGCAATTAAATTATCACGGCTGCAGAAAAACTACATTTTAAGTATAAACGAGCAAGCTGTTAAGTTAACCAAACTAAAGCACAAACGGAAAACGTAAGAAAGGAAAAACACTATTTTATATCTTTTATTCAACTAACTTAAACGCTAAAACTACGCAGGAACTCAATGACTTTGATCAGTTCCGCCTTTCTTTTCTATCCATTTCCTTCCAACGCGGCATACGAACACATTTGGCTGGAATTTCATGACGACAGAGCGCGTTTCATGTGTGGAGTAGCTACTTTCACATGTTAAAATTCTTTCTCTGGTGTACTGTGGGGCAACTTGCTTCATTCACAGTTGGTTTGTATACTCTAATATAAAATGTGAAGCCATTTTTAATGCTAAGCCACAAAAACAAAATAGATTGCATGAATTAAAGATTTTGTGGTGTTGCGTCCGACGTAATGCCGTTAGTTTAGTAAACAATTTAAAAAATTCTTATTATTTTCGTTTCTGCATATTTTGCCGTATTTCCCCTTTGTGATTTTTTTACTACACCATATGACGGCCCATCATCACAGATGTAAAAAACTTATTATTAAAGTTCTCCTATTTTTATTGCCCGTTAAACAGCTTCAGTAGATCAATCGAAACTTCTGCGTGATAAAAGATAAAAGCAACTGAGCTGCACAATTTGGGCCAGTCATCTTTTGTTATGCAATTTAGATTTATGTAGTCTGAGCACAAAATGATTGCTACTTCCTATCCACACCCTTTCTCTCAAAACCCCATACACCAAAATATAATAATCAAAGGCTTATTTTCAAGGCACACATGCTAGCCAACATCAAAGATTATCATCGGTGTAAACCATCGTCACCTATTTATGCTTTATTGGCCAGTTTAGTATAAATAGTGACCTTGCTTTCATCACTTGCACATTCCTATATTCCAACCTCTGTTTACAGTAATAAAAATACCCTAGCTGACGAACATTCCATATGGTCCAGTCTGGAATACTGTCTCTTATTTTCCTGTTCTTTGACAATATAATTTATTATTTTTATGCTGGACTGGCCGAATCCTTTCGCCACAGTGAAATGCACTGTTGATTCGCAGAAAAGTAGCCTTATGGTTAGGTTGCTTCTACTTTACTATTAAAAGGTTTTGTCTGTCTGCAGTCTGCATGGTCGACCATTGTCCATACCAATAAGCTTTTGCACGATATCTTTGAAAATAGTTGGGCTTACGTTTTCCAATGACCCGTATGCTGCCGTGATTTCATTGTTAGAGTTATTGGTTGCAGATTTTTATATTCGTTTAAACCATTCTGCGTGTAAACCACGCTATATGCCACGGAGTATGTATATAAATATATGCGTATGCTGTGTATTACGAATTACTGATTAATATAAATTTATGGTCCACGCTCCCTTATTTGTTACATTTACAATCGAGTATTACACTGTTTTTTTTTACATTTTATTCGTTTATTTGCTGCTGTATTAGCATTAGCGTTCTTTTTTAGATCCGTCGGAGCATTATCCACGTCACACTCACATCCATTTCAAAATGAGTAAAAGTTGTCTCCTGCTGTTTCGGGTTCTTTTATCATTTGACAGACGGCAGACATATTTGGATTGCTTTCGCTTGCGAACAATCACTACTAGAGTGTAAACAGAGAAAGTTGTGCCTTTACAGCACCGCAAAACAGCATGTCGTGTGATGCCATTTTTTGCCGATTACTCCAAAAACGAGAGAAAGTGCCCATAAAGCCTCGGTTTTGTGTTTCTGATTCTGCTGTCGGGTCCCATTTTCCACCTCGTTTCTCATCATGATCAGCAACCCCTTTGCTTATGATGATGATGATGAAGGTCTCTGTGTGTACTTATCTGCTGCCGCATGAACAGGTATTGTGTGCCTTCATTGTAGTGTGTGCTCCTAGTTCCACAGATCCATTTGATGATCAATAAATCAATGCAGGCACACCATCCATCCAGAGAAAGCATTTTTTACACTGCTTTGACAATTTTTATGGTGATCGACTTGCGTAGCAAAACAGGAGGGATAAGTTACTTCAATAGAGCCCACACACATCGCCAGGTGAAAATTCTTAAACGTTCTTCTTGCTCTTGTTATGAACCAGTGACCAGGAAGGTAACGTGTTTGCATGCATGATTTTAGATCGGCAAATCTGTGCTGCTATATTACAGGTCGATTTGCATAATATTATGTTTAACCAAAAATAAACAATAGATAATAGACAATACGAGAATAGATCATCCCTTGGCTATGATCTTGATTGTCGTGACGCATTGGGCCCAACAAATCAAAACAAGAAAGAAGTTGGCGACGGATTTGGTAGGGGTAAGAGGTGCAATAGCAACTGGGGAAAGTGAAGATGAAAAGAAAAAAAGAGCTCCTACAAAATGAGGAGAAAATATTAATAAAAGGAAAGTTTTCCTGTCTGTATGAAATGGAGTTTGGGTTAGTAGAGTCTCGACTTTCTAGAGGACAGAAAAGACATGTGGTAATAGTAGGTAAACTTTACCTGCCGCCCTTCCTTCTTGGCGCATTAAATAGTAATGATAATCTAATGGGAAGAAAACGAAGCACCACAAGAGAGTAAATATATTCACGAGTATTTGCTTCTTCTAGTGCTGCTGTCTTGTGTGACTCTGTGTACATTTCGTAAGACAAACTTATTTTTGGGCAACGGAGAAAGTAAGTGTACACCATCCCACCTTCATTTCATTCTCAGTTTATTTTCAGCTAAAAACAAAGTTTTGTTTTTGATGGGCTATGTGCTTGTTTTCTCTCCCTTTCTCTTTATCTCTGTATATTTAGTTAAACAAGAAGGGAAAAGAGAGAGAGAGTAATTGCGTATGGCTAAAATACAAATACAAATTTATGGCGGAGGGCAAGAGGGCAGCAGCTGGGTTGGTGCTGGTGCTGATGACGATGATTATGATAAAAAAAGTTAGTCGAGTAGAGAGAAAGTTGGGAAGGGAAATTGGGGGCAATGTAAAAAAGAATGACTGGTTGCTTTCTCCCTGTTATGCGCGGAATCTTCGTCTAAAAGATGGATGGGTGGCTGGAAAGAAGGCAAAAAGAAGATGAATATATATTTAATGCCAGGACAGGAAGCAGGGGTAGCGTGGTTGTAGCCCGGTTTTCCCCAGCAAGCATTGCTCTGCGCTCTAGTCCTGATGCATAAATGATACATGTTATGATTATAGTTTGCCATCATGTAATCTCCAGAAAAAAGAGAGAAAGAAAAGGAGAGAGTGGAGAAAAGAGAGACAGTTTGGAGTCAGAAGGAAATAAACGGCGATGGATGGATGGATGGATGAGGTTCTTTGGGAGCAGCGCAGCAGTGGGCTCTTGTTTTTTATTCAGTTACGTGTACTTCTTAAAGTTTTAAGCAACAACAGGAAATTTTGCAACTAGGAAAGTTGAACAGAAAAGTATGCTGCAGTAATAATAGAGTACACAGAACAAAGTGTTGTCGTTGGATTTGGCATGCTGGCATGCTGAATCATGTGGGGGTTTCACTTTGTCGACCTCATTTTCATCATACACCATGATACCTATAACTAACTATTCTCCTTTGTGTAGTTCTTATTCTTCTGCTTGTTTGAGAAGGAAAAAAGAAATAAAGTATGCATGCTTGGAAATTAAACAGGGCAAGAGAAGGTTAAGATGAGGGAAAAGGTACAGGGAATGTAAATAAATGACTCGAGTGGAAAAAGCAGCAAATTCGTTGAGTGTATATGCACGCTGTGCTTTTACTTTATAAATTGTAAATAATGTGCAGTAATAGTAAGAAGGGAAAATCGGATTTTTTCTGGTTGAGAAAAATAAGCTTTGACTTGAGGAAATTCTGCTCCTGTAGAATCAAACCAAAGAGCAAGTGGCGAGATGTGAATGGAAGAGAAAGCATGGTTGGAAATAAAACTCTTGACGGGTTTTACATCCACTTTTTGGCAATGAGTTGTCAGCAAAAAGGAGAAGGGGAAATTAGTCTAATTTCGACTAAAAGCAAAAGTAGCAAAAATGAAAAGAAATCACGAAGTAGAGAGCTAAGGCTAAACTTGTACAGAACCTGATAAGGTTACAATTAACTTGCTCTAGAATTTAGTAGTTCTTAATAATGATTACTACAAACTACAAACCCAGCTTTTTGACATT
The DNA here is from genome assembly GCA_029691765.1 of Entomobrya proxima. Lineage (NCBI taxonomy): Eukaryota > Metazoa > Arthropoda > Collembola > Entomobryomorpha > Entomobryidae > Entomobrya > Entomobrya proxima. The sequence continues at coordinate 26,249,996 of CM056172.1, read as the reverse complement.
TTAAATATTAATTTATATCCATAGTAGCGCAGTTATTATTTGATCCATTTTAATCATTTCGCTCACATCTAAGTCGTATCGTATTATAGTAGTTGGCATTTTCCTAGAGCATATCTATGCAATCTTACAATTAGTGCAAGAAATTACCATAAATACAAACGTGTACTTAGGTAAGTTCCTTTCCAATCTGCCGTGGAAAACTCAGCTTGACCTATCTACCTATAGGTATAAGTAAAATCCATTTTGCGTACATTAAATCAAATCTCTACTTTTTGTTGCAACACATTTAACCGACAACAGTTTAATTGTCAACATCTGAAAAAGGATTAAAAAATTCAAACCGTTCTTGAGGTACGGAGGGGCGAACGGGTTATAGACACATCATGATACATGAACCTTAATAAAAACTCTTGAAAAGTTCTTGGCATTCACACATGCAAAATCTAGTGCTTCGTGTTCATCTCCGAGTGAAGCAAATGTGGGTTCGTATCTCAGTGTACGAATCAACAATGTCTAATGTATCCAGAAATATGTCTCGAGTTCATTTATTTTAGACGTAATAATGCTTATTAATGCCTAGCCTGTTGATAATATTTTTATGATGGTAGCACAACAGCACAAGTCACTTAAGAGCATTTTCCCATTAATACGAGCACATTCAGCTTCTCAGCAAGGCTATCCTTCACAACATCCCAATATTAAATGCGTCAACTAAGTGGAAAATCCACTTCGTCCCATGAGATGATATGCAATCGTTGTGATCATAATGGCTGCACAACAAATATGGTACCCTGATTCAATTTGGTTCTTCTGTTTTGTGAGATGGAAACTATGTATGTGCAGAGTTTGGCAGAAACCCGACAAAACCAGACATGCATACTGCAGCTATAGTGGGTTTCACAAGATCCTGATTCAGGTATTTACTCTGGCGTGCTCACAGACGGACGGACAGACCGACAAATATTATGAGAAAATCAATATTTGCTTCCCTATGGTCAGCTACGTAATAAATATTTCAGTGTAAAATGAAAAATATTTGCCGGCCGGCGGTAGAAACAGAGAGATGTGCTTGCATGCAAATTATTTCAGTAAATCAGTGACCATAAATCGGTAACTGCAGACTGCAGACAGAACAGACTGTTTGGCAATATTGGTTAAAAAGGCATCTAGATTCAAGACGCATGAAAAAAGTTTGATAAGACAAAATGCAGTGCTGTGTTGGGTTAAACATTGATATTGATACAATAGCGTTTCCCCACTGCCGTTTTTGGGTGTACGTACACTACTAAATAGTACACAATACGATAATACTTTTATAATAAAAACAGCTCGCAGTATCTCGTGTACCACCGGCATATGCTTATGACGATTTTTGCAATGCAGAGAAAAAGCACTGTATCATAAATAACTTTTATCATATATATTATAATATCACAATCAATATCTATAATTATTCTATTCGTGTCGGCATGTGGGAAAGAAAAAACAGGAAGTGACATAATTTATCAGGCTATGGGAACCCCGCCATAGAAGTACCAAACTGAGTATTTTTGGTGGCAATTTTTGGTGTTCCATTGTTATTCGACACAGATAAAACCGTTTTTGCGAGCTTTACCACCATGAACCATCCAAAGCAAAGAAGTTGTATATTTTTTGCTTTTTGGTCTCCTGAAACTTTGCAGGTTTCCTACACCAGCTTGTTCTCCACTCCACTACCACGGCAATCCAACCAAATTCCCACATGCTTCAAGTTTAACGTGGTAGTTTTGTGAGTGAGTAGTTGTTTGATGGTGACTGTGTGATGCTAATGGTGTCACTAATTGAATCAATGAAAGACACACATCAGATCACTCTCTAATTCGCTAATATTCTATGATGTTAACATCTCATTTTGTTTTGTCACCCCCTCGCTCCTCTCTCTGTTAGACATTATACAAACTATGTATGTAATAATGTAGCATACTAGAAAAAGACTGCATAATAATATTTCGATCTATTCTCCGCGTGCGTATGCACAATAATAAACTAAGCTTAATGAATAATGAATTAAGTTGGTGGATAATTTTTATTCTCTGTGAGCCATCCTATCAAGTGATCATAACCCTGGCTCAGTGCAGCAAAAATTTCCATACCGTTTCGTGTTCAGCGACTGGCAGGACAAATCCTGGTTTATAAAACCCTATTATAAACGGAAAGTCAGAAAGTAGTTACTAATGTGTATAAATTCTTTGTAGCTCATTTTCATGTCTTCACCTTAGCATTCCAGGCATAAATTGATGCGAGCACAATAGCATAATATCAGTGTTTTCTGCTTTCGTTTGAAAGAATAAACTTGATTTGGCGAGCTATTTAATGACACACACGGCATAAAAGCGTATAAATTTTTTTATACCGAAACGAAAAGCATGAAGCATGTGCGTTGTCTTACTATCCATTCGTTGTTTGAATCAAACACAGATCACATCACACTATCACACGCTTTAAAAGTGACTCGACGTGAACAAAATAAACATTAAGGTAAAATAGGGAAAATATAAAGTATATTTTAATATACATACGTAATAGTATATGTCCTGTTCCATATTATATATAACTTTTGCTAGGATTAGCCTATTACTCCAAAACTTTTTTACAAGTTTAGCAAACTTTCGACTTACACGACAAGGTGAGCAAGATTTTTTGATCAGCATGGTGCATATTTGATATTTTTTGTAATATAGTAGCAAAAACGAGAGTCGACAGCAAAATAGCAACTCGTCTATCGTCATCACCAACTCCAACTTTTTTGATTTGCAAATTTTATTCATTTGCTTACGGGAACAGATTTATAAAAAGAACTTTTCTAAAGAAAACCTACCTGGAGAATCAGAAGAGGTTAAAAACGGGTGCGTATCTGTTTATAAGTGAAACTTAAAATACACAAATAGTAAGGTACAAAATGAAGAAAAAATATACATGGTTTTATAACTTGGATTTATAATAAATTAAATCCACGCTTATATATCATCACCCCCACCTCAAATCATATGAACTGATGAATTCAATATTCATACTCAAAACCACATCTTAAGTATTGCCACTTAGGTATTTTTTCGCGATGTCTTTATATTTATCAGAAAACTTTTCAACTAGAAACTAACAAAACTAAAAACTTTATTATTATTCCATTTTTCCAACAAAATAGTCAGTACATGTAATGCATAATATCCATCCATTTCAATCAAGGAAGCTAAATAGAGAAGGAAGATGATAGGCTGGGTATTTTGGAGCCAGTAAACTAGCAAACCGATATTGTTGCCAACGACTTTTCCTAATTTACAAAACATGCAAAAGGATTGCTAACGACAGCATTTTAGTGTTGTTGACAAACCGGTTTCCATGTATTCAAATGGTCTGACACAGCTATATACTTCTATCTTGTTTATCTTCCTAGATCACGATAGTTGACATTTTAAGCTCTACTTCAGTTTGCAATTGCTGCTAAGCAGATCAGCTTATTGTTGGAAACTGTTTCCAGGAAACACAAACAAGGTTGGAAATCTTGGAATCCCAGTCATATTCTCCAAAATATTATTGTACCATGTTGACATTGTAGTGCAACATCAGCAAAACAGAAAAGAACGATTTTCACCTGCAGCAAAAGTATTGTAAAAATGAAGTAACAGGGTTTCATGTTATATCAAGGCGTCGGTGGAAAAATCTTTTTATTCCCGGTTAACAAAATTTCCTGCGTATTTTTTGGAAAAATTTTCTGAATTTTACCAGATTTTGGTAAAAAATATTTACCGGCATCCTAGATACAAGATACAAACTTTTTTCTACCGAACGTACTAGAGTCAGTCTACTAAAACTATCAAATCAACGCGCAAAGTGTTTACAAATTTCTTCAAATGAGTGACGAACAACATAAAAAGGCAATGTTTCTACGTGTCATTAATGATTGTCCATTGATTCAATTTAGAAAATAATTGATTTTTTGTATGGGAAATAAATGAGAGGGTAAGACGGGGGATGAAAACCAAAGTTGAAATTTTCAATACAAAGCAAAAGGTACATTATCAGAAACTTGTTATTTGTATATTGGATTAGTTTTTACTTTTCTTTATTGTTAAATACCTTGTTCGTGAAATGTTTAATGAATTTACCAGAATCTTTCATCAGAATTTTTTTTGATCGGTAGTCAATGATCTGAGCCGTCGCTTGGTAACCCATTTTAAATTAAAATAAAGTTGTTGATGATAGTAATGCATATCTACATATCATTGTCATTGATTGTATAAAACAACTAAAGTTCTCGCACTATAAACCTGTAACCTGATATCTGAAGGGATACGGCGAGCAAACCTACTCAAAAAACACGAGTAGCATTTCTGCACTTGATAATAACTATGCGTGTTATTATCAAATCTACAATTTGTGGAATTGAAATAAAAACCCTTTTGTATCTTCTTTCTTTCTGGAGCAAGGAATGGCTTAGTTGGGAATGGGAATCCCGTCTTCCTAAAGAAAAAAAATGCAAAGCCTATTTTGCCATTTTTGTAATATTGTTAATGTTGTACTTTGCGTTCACACTTTGGCAATTTGCAAAAAAGGAAAAAGTCTAGAAAAGGTGTGTTTCGTTCTCGTCCTAATGTAAAGTTTACAGTGCTTTTTATTGAAACGGTGTAGAGATTTTTTTCAGAAATCTAGGCTTACAGTCTACTGAAATGAAGTAGTTATAAAGTAGCATTCAGAATCCCAGAATCCGGCATTACAGACAACAGGCAGTGGAAAATTCCCCTGCCAATGTCCAGTGTAGCTTTTGAGGAATAGTCAAGAGAAAAAAGGAAACGAAAATCTTTTAATATTCTTGGAAAACTAGTTCTGGGAAAAGGGTAGAGCTAAACACTTTTAATAGAATACACTTCACGTTCTATGTGAGAAAGAATATTCTCATCTTTCTTCCACGCTTCTAATCTCATCATCTTTTTCCTCTGGTGAGCCAAAGTGCCAATGTGTGGCTTGTTCCATTATATTTAGTACATATAACATATAATCCAGCATAGCACAGGTCCATTTCTTTTATATTTGCCTTGTGGCCGAGAGAGAAAATAAAGTAAAAATGCATTTAGAGTAGAATCTTTTGCAAGAATTCAAAAAAGCGAAGAAAAAGTCTAGCAAGATGTAAAGAAATTTTAAAAGGAAAATTGAAAAAATCCAATTGGTTTGAGAGTTTTTGAATGTCTAAAGAACTGACTGCTATTGTGGCTAAGCTTTGGACTTTTTCTACAAAAAAACGAAATAACATCAAAAAATCATCTTGCTAGTAACTTGTACTGCGTGCAAGATGCCTGGCCACAGTTGTTACTTTTAAAACAGAAAATTCAACAGATTTTTCTTGATCTGCTTAACGGATGTGGTGGGGCTGTGCTGTTGTAGTTACATTTTCCATGACTTCTAAAATCCAGCACAGATTGTGCAAATGTGAATGCTATTTGGCGGTGATTCTGGTCTGGCGTTGGAGTTGAGTAGGCTCTTTATTATTACATTATTGCGCTTTTCTCCCCTTTCTCATCTCACTTTCTACTCGTGTGTGTATGTGTGGACGGAGAAAAGTAATGTGAAAATTGTGGGCAAAATAGACTAAATTCATTTTTCTCACCAACCATGCCTTGGCACAAACAACAGGTTTAGTGTAAGGCATTTTCCTTCACTTTTATTCCATTTTCGCACTTCCTCCCATTCCCCTTCTCTTTTTCTCTGTTGTACACCATTATCAGATTCTGTAGGGAAAAGTGTGGAATCGCCAGCCACCACACTGATGAAAGCATTCTATTGGGGAAAGTGCTGGCAAGTATCTCAAAACATTTACAGGCTTTCTCCTGGTTTACTAGCTATGTACTTTGATTGTGATGTGGTGAAAGCTGGCAAAATGGGCCGAACAAATGTGGAATGCTTAGCATTTTTATAAGAGTATACACAAGCACACTCCATAAGAAGAAATATAATTTACACTAAAGTGAAAGTAAGGATATAGCGTCATACTTTCTTTCACCTTACTTTGTTCAGCATTTTTCGCCTGTTGCTGTCTTGCTGCCATGATATTTTACCGACAGGCGGAGAATGGTAAGAAGGAAAAGGAAAAAATCTTCGTTTTTGGAGAAAAGGAGAATCGATCTAATTCAATTTCCGTTTTCCTTCCCTTTTTTGGGACTGATTCCCGATTTCCTAGTCGCTTTCGCATCTATTTCTTCAAAAAATAAGACTAGCTATAGCACACGCCTGCTTGCTTGGGTTTTTGCTTTCTCCTCACTTAATTCTCAATCCTTTCTCATTTAATTCCATCAGTCAAGCAAGCCAACCCCACGAAGAATGTACGAGAGAGAAAAAAGAAAGAATTAAAGCCTGTCTATATTCGCATTCTATATTATGCTCTCTGCGATTTTTCTTCTCTCATTTTTTTTGTTATCCTCTGTTAACTTTACAAGTGAAAAGTGAAGTGGCTGGGAGAATGAAAGGTGTATGAGGTAGACATTTATTCATACAGATGCGTCGGTGCACAAAAATTGTCGAAATAAGTATAATATTATGCACTATTTAAAAAGTAGATACATTACGATTATAAGTACCTTTGTGTGGGCTGAAACGATCGATCTTGCTTTGTTATGGCTTTGTACGGTGGCTTGCTTTCTCTCTCAAGCAACAAACAAGCAAGAAAAAAAGGAGAGCAAAGTTGATTCGTTTTTATATTTCGGGTACTAGCACTACTACCACAAAATTCGCTTGGTCAGTAGTGCGTTTTGTCCCCGTACTATCGGTTCTACAGTCTCGTTAACCATTCCGCTTTGTTTTTCCTTGTTGCACTTTCTCTTGGTGGAAGCATGCCACTACACAACATGCCAATGGTTTTGGTGAAAGCAAAGTACGCACGTATATTTCCGACCTGTTGGATTCCAAACGTGGTGGAAAGCAAAGTGAGCACTGAAATGGAGTACTACTAGCCAATCCTTGTCGTTCCTATAGTCGTTACTAGTGTTCTGCTACTGTGTTTTAACGGCTCATATGAAACCCAACCAACCGACCAAATACTAATAATCATATTTCATTTCACAGAGACATTCATGCAGACATTCATACGTTGTCACTGCACTATCGGCTTGTTGTTCCCTTCCTGTCTTCTTGTTTAGCCTCGTATCTACTTCACTGGCAACATCAAGAAGTAATGAGCCCCTAACAGCATTACTGACTTAAGTTGGTTAGAGGAACAGACAAGCCAGACAGCTTGGTGGTCTGGTTTGGTTGAAAAAATATCGCCGTGTCGTTCGTTCCTTCTTCGTAGAAAACACTTGACTTCTCTGCCTCGTTTTGTGTTTCCCTTGCACTGTTTGCCTGTGTTCCTCATCCTGTGCTTGTCGTCAGTCACAAATTCACAAGTAGCTGTTCCTGTACTACTAGTAGCCCCCTTTCATCAATTTACTCAACAACATTTACCAAGAAAACAACCACTTCACGTCGTCGTTCGTTTGGTCGTATGGCTTTTATCTTACTTATGGCATAGCTCTGTAGCAGGCAGAAAGACGAACGACACAAGCAAACTTGTTATTCTTGTGCTCATCAGGCCAGAGACCATGGTCTGCGCTATTGCTTGTCTTGCCAACCGCTCTAGTCGGTGTTCGTAACACGGTTTTACAGAAGGAGCAGCAGCATAGGTGCTTAGTCTCACTGAACAAGCGACCAGCGAGATCTCAGAACGAATCCAACCGTGTTTCGAGCAGGTTGCCTGCCTTGTCTCGCGTTTGGTGCACTACACGCGACTCTGCTTTTCAGTGTGCCTAGTTAGTTGTACAATGCACTTACTCTGATTCTTGGATGATCACAGTAGTAGGCATTATAGGTCCACCTCTTTTAACAGGTCAATAATCATTTGGCAGAGTAGTGTGAGAAAATATTTCGATCACATAAAAATAATTAGCAGGAGGTTCCATGCATAAGGACTAGTGACCACAACACTACACCAGAACGGTTTGGAAGTCCTTGCATGCAACCAGAGATAGTAGCGAGCAGGAAAGTAGAAAGCAGCGGGAGACAAAACCACCTTTCCAAAGTAAGTAGGTGATAGCAAGAGAGGTGCTGCTAGTATCCTTTCTCCTTATCGAATACATCATCTATCTTTTCTTTGCCACCATTTTTTGTGTAAACAAAAGCGACATTAAAGGAGAGAAAGTACTTGAACAAAACACGGTTTAGATTTAGATTTGCCTTGACAGTAGGCATTGTATGCCTTTGTTCACGAAAAGTTGTGATTTTGCTGTTTTGTGTTGGGGGAATTAGAATACCAACAGAATAGTCAAATAGTGTTCCTCCTTTCTCCACTCAGGCTTTCTTTTTAACTTTTCGAGCTCTGCATTTTTCGTTGCTGCTCTGGTTTTTTAGAAGTACTTGGCCCGTGAATCTTTTGTGGAATTTTATTTCCTACATATTACACACGGATATGCTCAATATTACACTTTCTTTCCGGGTTTTGTAACACACCTAAAAAACTTCATTGTGTTCTACTGTTGTTTGTTATGTGTGATTGACTGATCTGCGAACAAAGTAAAGTGACTGATGGAGATTTTGGACTGAAATGGGTACACAGAAAAGTAGGAGTGGAGATAGAGAGAACCACAACTAGATTGTAATGTAGCTAGACACACTTTCACAGGAAAGGGGAAAACTTTTAAAAGAGACAGTACAAGAGAAAGTAAACAACAATAAATAAAATGTGGACCACCAAACATTTTCATCTTCATCACTCATTCCTCCTCCATTAGTGTTGGTGAAAGTAGTTCTGTTCTGCTGTCGTTGCAATCATTTGTTCAGAAAAGAAGATATCATCGGGGAAAGTAAAGAAAGTAACGCGGAGACCATTCAGAAAAAAATTGTTTTGCGAATCGCAAGGTTCAATAACAATCCTCTCATCCGTACGGTTATTCTTCTTCTTGGGCAGGGCTGCCATTGTGCCATTTTTCTTCTCTTCCATCTCGTGGCTCGTTCACTTCACCAACAAGAGATTCAAAGAGACAGCTACTTTTTACACGGTTTTCAGCCAAAAGACGACAAAGTGCATTATCTTCATTTTTATAAAAAATTTCTCTACTGGGGTACTGGGCATTATTGGAGTTTTTACTTCTTCCAATTTTTCCCATTTTCCGCCGGAGTGGTAATCTGAACTGTGTGCGAGTGAGGTGAACCGAAAGCAAAATTGAGAAAATAGTGAGGTGAGCCACTTTTACTTCTCTTTCTTGCACAGATGAATGTTCTTATTTCATTTACAGGCCATTTATGGTGGTACTTAGGCGAACTTTCACAACCCCCCAACATTATTTTTTCTAAATATAAGAAAAGTCTTTGCTTTTATATCCATTATTGAACAATAATAACAATAAATGATTTGAAGCAATGAGCAACGATTTTCTTTGGTTCTTATAAGAACTGTGACCACTGTGGGCTATTATGTTGGCATTTTCAGACGTCTGTAAAAGCTGTTGGCAGACGACAGGTCATGCTCGAAGCTTTGGCATGAGAGAGCTAATCTAGCATACTACTATAAAATGACAAATAAAAATAACACATTTTAAGAAATAATAACTAAGAATTTCGAGAAAAATGTTTAAATCAAACATACCGGACATGTTTTCTTTTACATAAATTTACACGAATTCTTTACATGAATTTTTAAGGTATACCATTTATGTAGAGAGATGGATTTTGAAGACATTTAGGAAAGTTGAATATTCTTGAGAAATTTTTAGTGAAAGGGTGAGCCTGAGTGTCGAGATGAGTGAATTTGTATAATGATGCATCATTACAAACAAGCTTTGTCCACGATAACAACACGAAACTTTGTACTCTGCTTTTGTGCAAAAAATCTGAGAAATTTTCTTTTGAAAAGTCTCCTAATTGTATATTCAAAAGCACCAGCATTTATAACATTCAAAGTATGTAAACTCAAATATTATAAATGTTTCAACAAATGACAAAGATGAAGCGCGACCAAATAAATTTTCTTTAATACAATTTAAAATATATATTATGCATATAATATGTAAGCACGGAAGCAGCGAGCTAATAATCTATACCCCTTTTCTCTCATTTAAATATACGTCAATCCATTGTAAAGATCGAATTTTAAAACAATAGCTGTTTTCAAGTCGCCTAGTGATTTTAAAACACTAGCTGTGAAAATTTAGGTATGTTAAATGGTTATTACTTAAGGACTCACCGTTCTATACGAGTCGGCGGGGGGACGTAGCATGTTAGTTATAAATGTCAAAGTTTCTCAGGACTTAACTACTTCATTCCTATTCGTTGTTTCAAATAGGATTTTGTACACACACAAACGAGATATTAATTCAATGAGCTTCCACCATTTAATATATTTTATAAGCAGTACATAATCTCGTTTCGCAATAAACTTCCAGCAGTGTTCCTTCAAGCATGGCTTTCAGAAAGAAAGAGCTTGAAAACTGCATGTGTGTATACGTTGTACTGCGTATACTGTTACTGTTAAAGCAGACGGTTAAGAGCACTTTACTTAATCCTTGTAAAGCCTGCTGAATTTTTATAAAAGCTCACGAGAAGAGAATAATGCCTGTTTTCCAATTGAAAAGAAATTAAAGGAAGATCCAAGACACATGAGTTCATAAAAATGCGGACGAGTAATTAGAGATGATAATGACTTGCATGTAACATCGGATGATGTTTAGAGTTATTGAGTCAATAATATTGACAAACGCCATACGTGCTAACTTCATAAATTACATTCGTTCACCTTCACGATCCCATTATGTATCATGTGCAATTTATATTATGTAAAACAATCAGCTCAGATCAGAAAATGGGAAAAAGATGAACATGAAAAGCCAGTTTTGTGGTGCTGGAATCATTTAAACTCGTTTTTAATGTGCCATTGTCCTTTCATCAAAAATACAGAAACTATACAAGATACTTTTTTAAAGAACAAAGTTGCATAATGTCATTAGAAATTACAAGCTGTCTCTCCCTTTCCAAGTGATTCGAGAAGCACAATGATGGTAATGTCGTGCAGCCAAAATAAAGGGAGGTAGTAGCAGTTGCTCAAGCTTTACAGAAAACTGCTGTGCAATATATCTCTTTTATTGCTCTCCTCTGTAAATAATTATTACTGACGGGGGAGAACGTGCTGTTTACATTATGCATGACCAATTATATCCCCATTTCGACTAATCACATGATCATGATCATTATTTATTTTTTAGCATGCAGCTTATTTTTACTTCAGGGAAAGCAAGTCAAGAGAAGCAACAGTTTTACTTGGCTTTTGTTTTATTTACGAAAACCAGTCGTTGGTAGGGGAAAGGGAAGGAAGAGGGAACGGTGCAAGAAAGTCAAATCCAAGTAAAGGGAATTGATAGCTGACAAACACGTACGTGCACAGAGACACACGTTCTGTGTTCACATTTTCTCTAATCACGTCTCTCGTCTACACGATCAACTTGGCTAGGAAAGCAGGAATCGGAAAATGAGAATGTACACATTGTAGTCAATGATGCTATTTTACGTAGTGAGCAGTATGGGAACGTACACTAGCAAAGTCTTGAAATCTTGCTGACAAAGCAAGTACGGGAAACCGGATGTTTTGACGATGTCCACATGCCACAAATTCATGAAAGCAAGTTAAGTGTATGGAGCATGATAAGCGTAAAATAGCAGCCACTTTTTGTATATTGTACACACATAAAACACGACTTGCAGCTTCACCTACTACTGACTTGGATTTGGTAAAATGTCCATTCTTTGTATTCAGGAAATGCAACGTGTCATGTCAGTAAGGTGATGTGTGTAAACACCCGCTGCAAATCTGAAGACAATATAGATACAAAATACAAGATTTCCCTACTAAAGACAAAGTTTATTCATCTGAACAGTCCAAAAAAACCACCAAAGAGTCTAATGGATGACTCATGATGTTTTCCATTTCAGTGTTATTTTTTGTCATATTTCTTTTTCATTTTCCGGTGACTTCAATTTCAAATTGTCAGTCCATATGATTTTTGATAATGCCAAATGTACAAAAAGTCAGGAATACAATAAACACTGACAAGGGGGGAAGTTTGTGGTTCCGCCGATGCAACTCTTTTACTTTTCCCATGCTTGTAATATTCTTTGAGCGGTCGGTAGATACTTAGGGAACCCTATAAGTTGTATCAACAACCAAGTTGATTCTGTCGAGATTTTGTATTGCCTTCCGTCTTCAACCTTTTCCTGGCAATTGTGTCTTGTAGGTCATTTCATCTCTTTGGCTAATCATTCATGAACATGTAATCAAATTAATCCCCGAGTACTTTGCGCTCTTGCGCCTGTCCCATCAGTTTTGCATTTTGTATTTTTCAATATAGGCAGGGTTGCTTTTGGCGTTGTGCCCGTATGTGCTGTTCCTGTCCTGCTGTCCCACTCGTTTATTCTACCGCCTGATGACGCTCTTAATGAAACGGAAAGACTACAAATTTTATTAAGCCAACGGTGATCACTCTAATGGAGCTAACATCTTATAAGCCCCAAATATATTGAGTGGTGTGATCAACCGTGTCCTGTTGTGTCGACCTGAGATTTATTTTTTAAACCGCTCTGCTTTGCATTCTACACACGCCCACATTCGATCCTGAAAGAAGCATGCTCACAAATCTTTATAAACCATGTTTTACCGACACCGTGCCAGTGACACAGAAAGACATTCGTTTTTGCGTTTCGCATCACATTAGCATTTTATAGATAGCATGTAGTGTATATAGTTGTTTGTCTATATATTATCCAAATCCAATCACATTTTCTGCGCTTCTAATTGTCAAATTGAATCCTCTACCTTAACTGACTGACTGTGACTCATATTTACCGACTCGGTTTGTGTGGTAGAGAAATAGACTGCTTGAAGCATAAGATAATCTGTAGTTTTTATATTATAAATGCGGCTACGGATGCTTCTCATTTTTGTCTATGATTGCCTTGTCTTGTCGCAGGTACATGGCAGTAGTATTCCCCTTCTGGGGAAAGATTATTATTAGATCATAGTGTTGTAAAATAATGCCGCCGGAGGTGGTGGCAGCGGTTGTAGTGATGAACCATATGTGGTTAATTAGAAAAGCAATCTGGAAGATGTACAGTGCAGAAGATATATAGCCACATAAAATTTTGGTCGTAAAAATCTCGGCTGGTCGTGCTGTTCTCTGGTTTGTGTGCTTATATATTGTGGTGATGCTGCTGTAAGAATGATGACGACGAGAGAGAATGAGAGAATGAATGATTAGTATAGCAACATGGAAAAATCTGCTGGATGTAAATTGCTGAAAATTAGGATGCGTCTTTGCCTGGAAAGAAAGCTAATTAGTTTGACGATGATTATGCCACTGATGACTTTTAAGGAGAGACTTTTTGTCTCTGAAGACTAAGTAGAAACGTGTGGGGGTAGTGGTGGTGGTGGCTGAGATTTATTATTAAACCAAAATGTCTTTGAAATGCATGTGTGCCATGGCGGTGTTTCTGCACCCGAAAACTAAAAAATCATCCCGATTAATTGCTTGCATTTAGTATAGCCCACTCAATAACATTTGTTGTATTTATATTATATACATTGTATTAGTATCGCTCTTAGAGCTCGTCGTATTTTTTAAATTATTTTGTTTTCTTAGTTAATTTTATTTGAAACTTTGTGTATTATAAAATAGAAACGATGTTTAGAGATTTTTATGATATTAAAATTCAAAATGGTTTGGTAATTTGATATACACTATACAAATTTACTCATTACTATGTGATTACTGCTCGTTTAGGTTTAATATTGCTAAATACCAACTTGTTTTCTTGTTTCTCATATTAACAACATTACACTGCTTCACTTGCACTTAGCCTCAAGCTGTTCTAACGACTTTACTATTAATTTAATAAAACAGTAGAGCGTTGCGTGATAAGTGACGAGATTCATTACCTTTTCAGATTGAGAGGTGAAATATTTGGAGAATTTTGCGGTTTGGCTTTGTTCTCGTCCATCCTCTTCTGTCTGCTGCTAGCTTTTGTTGGCAAAATCTTTCCATCTGTTGCGTTACAATTTATAGAATGCAATTTAAAGAACAGGTTTACTGAGAATATAAATAGTACATCAAATAAACGTCAAATGTAGCAAAGAAACAGAATTGGGCAGAGTAAGACTAGCGGGCCACCCGCACAGCAACACCCGAGGGATGCTCAAAGGAGCAAGGAGAAGGCAGGAGAGCTGGGTCAAGATGGGAAAAAGAGAAACAAGCACTCATAAATCCCCGTAATTGTCCAAGTTTTCTTCTCGAATCCCTCTCCGTCTCCTGTTTGATGTAAATATGGTGGCAACGGAAGGGAAATCAGAGTCCAGCGAAGCGAAATGAAAACGCATAGATGTAAATGTTTGGCTCTGGCTAGTATAGGGTGGGCTAAGGAATAGCAATCTTTTTCAATTTTCTGAGACAACGAAACAAGAAGAGGCAAACACAGTCTCGTCCTTTCTTTGTCGTGCTCGTGCCAATTGCAATAATGAATAAACTTTTGAAAGTAAACGTAGTAAATAGCAAAGCGCAGACTGCAAAATGGCCGAGTATTAGTATTGCTGTTGCACATTTTCTTTGCATTGCATACATGAATCTAGACCTAGAGTAGGCTGAACGAGTTGCATGGAGTATGGATCGTGTAGTAATGTTTTGCCAATTTGGAATCACTCTCGACTCTCCGTAAGAGGCATATTTACGTCAAAAATTTGTTGGGGCGACTAGTTGATATGCACGAGAGGGGAAATTTATTTGGCAAGGGTTCAGTTGCAATTGCTAAAAGTTCCGTGTATTAATCAGCCAAGTAGTTTAGCTGAAGTAGTACGTTTTTTCCTAGAGGACACAAGAAAATATTAGTATTAGTAAGTCGTGAGGGAGGGCAACATGCTCGGGGGTGATGATCACGACGATATATTTTGTGTGTGTCTTTTATAATCAAAGTTTATTGAGACGTCTCTCTGAGCTAATTAAGTGTAACAAGAGGGAAAATAAGAACAAATTGCCAGCTTAAATTGGAATAAAATCCAGTTTGCCCAACTCTGTAATGAGAAACAGAAGCAGAAAGCTCATCAGCTCCCCAGTCTCCCAAAAAGGGATTGGCTTTTTCCTGAGAAAACGAATATTACTGTGCGCTGATGTTATTATGATCAAGTGAAAACAATTCTCATGATCATAACGTACTGCTTCATAAAAACATAATGAGCTTACATGGAAAACTTTGTGGAC
Source organism: Entomobrya proxima (assembly GCA_029691765.1). Lineage (NCBI taxonomy): Eukaryota > Metazoa > Arthropoda > Collembola > Entomobryomorpha > Entomobryidae > Entomobrya > Entomobrya proxima. Next base: position 26,234,703 of record CM056172.1, on the reverse strand, counting down.
TTATTATTATACGATTTCTAACTAGGTTTCTATCTGCAAATGTATAGCATAATACGTACGTATATACGTACATCTCATTCCTAGTATTCATTTGACTTTCGTATTCTCTATAGAAGAAAATTGATGCTGAAAATTGGGTTTATAACATACTATTCTTATTATTATACAATCATGTATCTTGTGCGGAGCTAAGCTAAACCATAATATTCATCAGACGAATACAATCACAAGTCTACCATGTTTTCTTTCTCCTTGATTGATCTTAATTAAACTTAATCCCAAGTGGAAAATGCGAGTACAGGGCACAATCAGAAATTGTACGAACGTGTTTATTAGTCTGCTCTCTATTTTGTCAGATTTGTCATTGAGGAAAATACTTGACACATGATATGCTATCTGTACTCTCTCTGTGGACAAATTCCACTATTCACTAAATGTAAATTGTTACAGCGTGATTTATATGTGCGACAGATCATGCTCCAATTCACGTATTCTTCCTATCAGATTGAGATATCACATGACACTTGCCAGCCATTCCTACAAATTAGCTTTCTTTCGCTCAAGTTAATGATATATTAATGGATTTTTTTCACTTTCAGCATCATGGGGGAGCACGGGGGCGGTGGAGGAGGGGGAGACGAGGACCGTGACAGCTCGGACATGAACACCATGTTTGGCTTGCGGCAACGAGGACGGAAGGGTGCGCTGAAAAAGAAGAACGTGTACGTGGTCAAGGACCACAAATTCATTCCAAGATTCTTTAAGCAGCCTACATTCTGCAGCCACTGCAAGGACTTTATTTGGTAAGTGAAAACGGAGAATAGCACGGGAGAACACATATAGTGTGCTCACGCTTTCTCTTCTTTTATTATTCAACGCTTTTGTCTCTACTTGCTCAGCTAATGTTATGTCATCGTCATTGTCCTCATCATACTACATATTTATGTTGTACTTTCCCTTAAACTTTCGCCGCATCATATGATCATCTCTCCGTCCACATATTTTCTCCTTAGTTCATCATCATTAACTTTCACTGGGATATACTCTACTGTTAGATTCTTTTTGTTTCAGTCAGCCATGGGAAATAGTACTGAGCAAGTGGTTCACTTATATTTTTTACGACATTCCTTTCTTTATGATCACCATACTTTATGCTACTATTAGGTTGTTGCCACCAGAATTCTATTCATTCTTTTCATAGGAACAAGTGGCCATATGTATTGTGTAACATACTCTATAGCTATACTTGTAATACCAAACCCACTGCAAACAAACTGAATCCTTCACCAAAAACGAAAGAACACTTCATGCTACTTGGCGCAAAAAACTTTCATTATTCATCAGCGAGAGCCAGCTTTCTCCAAGAGAATAGAACAGACCGACTTAACTCACTTTTCACTTGACAAAAAGCATATTATTGCACAATATGATACACCAGAAGAATTCCCTGTTTTACACAACTAATTCTCTTATATTTTTAATACTTTTATCTTTCCATCTCCACTTTGCTGTTTAAAGTTACAAAAGATATGTACAAACACAGCCTTTTATTAAAATAAAAAGAAAGCCAATGCTGAAAAATAAAAGGGGTAATGCTAGTGCTAAAAGTATGGTCACCATATTGCACTAAAATACAGCACTGGCAAACAAAAAGAAGAATGTCAGGGGTCACAATTTCACTTTCCTGTTCCCTTTCCTCACTATATGCTTTCGCTTACCATAAGTGAGCAGAGATATTTATTATTTTCTAAAAAAAATTACTTTTGCCGTCACATATATGGACTTTTTTGGCATTCTGTTGTATACCTATATTACAATAGAGATGAAAGTGCATATTCTAGTAGCATGCCACACCATACTTACGTGTCTGCAGTGGTGAAACAGGAAACTTTGGAGGAAAAGTCATCATATCAGTTTTTGTGACTTGTACAGTTTCCCTCTCTTGACTGACGACAACGACAATGATAATGACAACTGGTAGAGAAAACGAGACAACGAAAAGGACTTGAGGATGTCATATGCCATTTGGCATGTTCATCATATCATGCTCTCTCTTCATAGCTATTCGGTGAAAGTGAAAATGGCATTTATATGCATAGGTACTCATACTCACGTTTCATTGCGGTTTTCTTTGCCACCCTTTGACAAAAAAAACCGCTCGCATATGTGTGTATAATATTTTACATCATCACATTTTCCGTAGCCGTTTCCTGATGGCTCACATAAAAAAAGACAGCAAATAATATGCACACAGTTCTACAGAAGAGTGAACTTACATCCAGTGAAAACACAGAGATGGTGAATATGGATTTAATAGGCTTTCACATTTTTGCCGTGCCGACATTACATCACATCACGACACTCAACGACTGAACCTTCTCCCCATAAAATAATATCTCTACTCCGAGGTAGGTACATACTTTCTCTGTGTGTTCTCCTGATTTCCCTGGGTGCACGTCCGTCACTCATTCAATTTCGGCTTTTCATTATTATTGTTATTATCATCATTCCTCCAGCTAGTTCAGTTCACTGGTACACACTACAAAGTACAAGTAATATTATCCTACATGTATGTGTTTGTGCGAGGCGGTGAAACAGGAAAAGGTAAAAGTTGAAACAGAAACAAAACTAAAAAACTTGAGCTACTTTTCTTTCTTCTCTCCTGTTCAAAAAGAATTGCAACAGCAGGGCGACCATTTCCTCTAGTATACATTTTAAAAAGAAGAGAGCAAAGATAAAAACGCTTCTCTCCTTTTCTATTTATTAGGCATGAACCAAATGTCCTCCGGGATAGTTCCAAACATGCAGAAACGAAATCTAAAGTTTCTTCTGCCTTCTCTCAGTGGAGTTGTTAGCAAGATTTTTCTTTGTAAAAAAGCATACATCCCTCATTAGAGCTAGCCTATACATACATGCAGCCAGAAGCGGGATGTTTAGGAATGTGAAATAAATTCTGAAATTTCAAAGTTTTTCAACCATGTTGTCGTCTTTTGATTTAGTCGTGAAATCATTCAGTCTTGGTTCATGCAATTGCAACCAAGTAGCATATTATGATAGAAGCATATGTAAACAAAGGATTGCTACTATCGTCATTATTTTCCTTTGGTGTTTTCATGAGCCCTGATGTACTATGTTGGTTTGTTATCCGGTTACACTAGTCAGGGATTACGGATTGTTCTTGAGTGACACCCCTTACGTCTTTCGGTATTGTGATAATAAGTTAATCTCAGCGTTGCTTTAAGATCACTAAACATTTCCTGAACAATGGGAAAGCGCAAAATGCAAATGATTCATTTTTCGTCGCTCATTTGGACGTGTTATGCATGTGAGACTTTCAAAATGACAACTCCAGTTGAATTTCTCTTAAAAAGTTTCTATAATAAATTCCGTTCCGTTAGCTGCAAAAACATTGCATTGCTTGATAAAAACAGCATAATTTTACCTGAAGAATTTGCACGAAAAACACGATTCTGACGTAGCGATGTAATAAGGAATTAAGAAACTTTAGCTGGGATTTGTGCTGAAAATGTGACGGAGCTACGCTGCACTTTTTAATAGCTGTTTTGTTGTCAGTGATTCGAATCCGCGCTCGTAAAAACGTATGCGAGAAACGTAATAGCACAATAAGTAGGAAAAAAGTTGTTCCTAGTCCCATTATTCATTTCATTTTTCTGCTGCCCGACGCACGGAGTTGGTATTTTAGGGTACATAAACATATAAATTGCAGAGCAATGATGCGTGTTTTTAATGGAAGACGAGTGAAAATATGCATTGAATTGGATTTTTCCTGGAGAAAGACGAAAGCTGGGTTTCTAGTTTCTATCCACTACAGCACTATATAGTCTGGCCATGGTGTGGTTCGTAAAAGGTACAGTCAAAATTGTTCAATCATAAACATAAACAAAGAGTCTGAGTGGTTTCTGTTTGTGGAATACACCATTGTTTTCTCTCATACTGCCACACCACATACTAAAATCCTATATTGCCACATTTCATATGTTGGTACACATGCTTCGTTATATTAGTATATGCCAACTGAAGTCGCTTTGTAGCACACTAGGCTGCCACATTTTTCATACTTCCTCTCATGCTGCCACGTAACTATTCAACAGCCGTATATATAGCGATGAAGAATAGACACCAGCATGTAAAATGTGGCGGTATGGGATGGGTACTGAAGTAGCTATATGTGCCACACTTACTGCCACACCTTTTAAGCATATTACTGTCAAATTTTACCTATGCCACCCATAGTATATCTGCAGTAGTATGTAAATGTGGCAGTAGTATGAGTGGAAGTTGCCAGTATTGTCAATATAGAAAAGTTTTGCATTTAATGCAGGAACGGATCCCTTCTAGTAAAACTATAAGCGGAAAACGCTGTGCGGTTTCTGGTTTGACGGATATATTAAGCACAAACCCAAAGAAAAAAGAAATTCGGGAAAGCCCAAGATTGCTCCGTTGTTTGTGAAAAGGCAGTTTTGATGGTGTGGAACACATTTTTGTTGCTGTTTCTGGTGGCGTGTGTTGTAATAATAATCTCAGTAGTAGTACCAATAAAAATGTGCTTTCGCCAGCTTTCCCTCTCTTTCTCTACACACAATTTTAACTACACATTTGTATATGTACTGTTCTGACCAACCGTTCCCAGCTCTTTGTTTAGAAAGCAGCTTTATTGGTTCCGGTTGCACAAGCTGGACTAGGAACAGGTGGTATCATCAGGCTCATCTTGCATTAGCTAGGTTGATCAGTCCGGAACGTCTAACAATAATAATATCCCACCTGAACCCAGTTTCTGGCCAAATCTCCAAACCATGTTTTTACCAAAACATTTTATTTGAATGTTTCAACTAGGATTGTTGCAAAAATGAAACTCTGTTTCAAACAAAACATTGTTTGTTTTGTTTTCTTGGGAATTACTTAAACAAATTGATTATCATTTGATTCAAACAAATGTTAAGGCATAATTCATTACATATATGTAAGCGGAAGATTAAATAGAGTTTTGGTACAGCCCAAAAGTGATGTTTTTCTCAAATACAATACATTAGAACAGAAAATTGGAATGACAAGTAGCATATAATTTGTTTGTGCCAGTTTTTTCCTTAATTGTTAATGAAATTTGCAAATAATCATTCAAAATAATAATTGTTTGCTCGGTTGAATAATAAAAAAATATTATTAGTTTTAAGCTATTGTAAGTTTGTTTGTCTACATTACACTTTGCTTAAACCGAATTGTAAGCATTTTGGGGATGTAAAAATCTTTCCTTGTTGCAGTAGTGTTTACATAAAACATTGGTAAAACCCGAGCTTAGTTTTAGAACCAACAGTACTAAACTATAAGATCAAGTTTCAGTTTAGCTCACCTCATCATGTGTGTATGTGTGGGCTCCACTCACATATCCCATAATTCTCTTTTTATTTCATCTGACCTGAGATAAGTGTACATGCTTTCTTTACTCTTTCTTTACAATTCTCTGAGACCTTATATCTCGTTTTGTCGAGATACTTCCAATTTGCTTAAAAGAAACAAGGATGTTTTACAGCACCAGACCAGAGTATTCACTTTCACTCGTCGTTATTGAAATGGCCTGGCTGGTTATTGAATTGGATAATACTTGCGCGCCCTGTAGGCCTATACAACTACATTTCAACTTCAACCTTCCTTCCTGTGAATACTAATGGCCTTTCTCCTTGAAGAAAATTGCTTTCGGATAGATTATACTATTTTGATATGTGAAACCTGCATACTTTCTACCCTCTCTTCCTCTTTTTTCTTTCTTGCTTACGTATATTTTGTATCCCGTCGCTGCCATAAAAAGGAAAATATTGAGTGACTTACCACCTCACCTTCTGTAATACCTTTTTAAAAATAAATTATCGAATGCAGAAACACTCTCGCTGGCGTGCGTAATAGGTAAATGTTGGTTGTTATTGCTGCTCCTGAAGATGACTATTTTTGGCGGTGAAGCGTTGTATATCCAATTCTCTGTGTACCTTACTTGAATGTCAAGTACCCGTGTAGTCGCAATTTTACTTACCTGATTCACCAGCACTTCTCTAGTAAATCCAAAGTCGCTCTGTAGTTTTCTCCTCAGCAGCATTCTTCCTAACCAACTTACTTAACGTGCAGAGTGCGGACTCTCCTTCCCCATTAAGTTTTAGTGAAGGTTGTTTGGTTTATAAAGACGAACTACTAACCAAAGTATAAGGCTACTTGCTGCAAAGATATTATGTACCTGATGTGAACAGATGCACTACCTTCTATGTGATCACGATAATGATGATGTGGGGAAAGGTAACAGAGGTTCTTTTACCCGGATCGGGAACGAGATAAAGTTTATTCAATGCTGTCTAGCTGTGTGCTTTCCCACCTATTCTCCCACTTTTCCACATCAGCTTCTTCTCCAGTCCGTTTCGCTCTGTCTCCTTCAGCTCACATTGAGCAGGGAGAGAGAGAGAAAGTACAAGATTAATGGAATCTCTGGAGGTGTAGTGTAAGTGTGCGTCCTACATTTTCCTCCAGAGGTAGATCCCACTAAAACTCAGGTAGAAGCCCGGGCTAGAAAATGGTGCGGAATGAGGATTTTTTAGCCTAAAGCATTCAGAGCGTTCTCATGTTGTGTGATAGTGGAGCAAAATATACAGTTAAATTGGAAAAAAGTCTGCTTGCTTTTGTGGTTAGAAATAAGTCGAGATATATTCTCCCTTGTGCAGATGTTGGCTGGAAATTATATTCCAGGGGAATTACCATCATCATCTTGTTCACTTTCCCCATATCATCGCTTTCTCTTGCTGTTTGTAAATAAGAGCAGTGTGTTGTGACATCCATTTTTCTTGCCTGATGAATAATATTTGGACAGATTTTCTCCTACCACGAGTTCCTTTTTAAGGCTTTTATTCAGATTGTTGTCCCACCAGAAGACTTTCATTTTCCCCATTTCTCCTGTTTTATGACTTTGCAAGAAAGCAAGGAAAGAAGCTTTGGCTTATGCGTGGCTCACCAATTTCATTCCAGCAGGAGAATGATGAAAAGTTCAAAAGCGGTTGTTTCAATGGTATACGCATTAGAAAATCAGTATCATTCGAAGTAGAATGCAGAGGAAAAGGGATACACACAAACACTCGCTTTTGTATTAATTAGCAAAATGGATGAGCATTGAGCAGAGGTATGAGATGAGAGAGAAGTCGTGTTTCCTAATTAGTAATTACACGGCTCACATCGAACTCACTCAGAGGCAGAGAATGACAGCCAAGAATGTTTCCAACAACTTTGGAATCGAATGATATTCATGATATTTGTTACAATTTTCCTGCAAAAAGACAACAACTGAATTGCACCGTGGGAAAAATTGTGCCAGCAAATCATTTTTGTATATTAATTTCCTGCATAATTAATTTGTAAGCATTCAGGACAACGCTATGCTCCTGAAATTAATACACAAAATTTTGTTAAGGCTAATTGTAGCTGTTATGTGGTTTGTGATGTAAGCATTTTGGGTTTTGTAAATATGTGAATCCGATGAATCATGAAGAAATCAAAAAAGGCCCGAGCGTGTTTTCATTTTCCCTAGAGTTCATAAAAATTTATCCAAAAGAAGGGTTCAAGAAAACAACCCCAAAACCTGCTTCTGCTGTTTGCAGTACGGATTTTGTTGCTGTTGTTGTGTGAATTTTAATAGGCCATAAAAGTTATGATGATGGCGCGGCTTTCCTAATGGAAATGTCGAATGAGGAAAGAAAGAAGGGAAAGCAGTAACAGGCACTTTATAAAATTGAATGTAACTTTCCCCGCTAGGCAGGCTAAAACAGGCATACAAGTACAAACAACAACACGCTGGGATAATGTTAACAAGGCCTTACATTTTATGCCCAACTGCCAACTGTGCAAGTATTTAAGTAGTAGCAGTAACGTAGCACTAACTATTAGGAATCGAAGATTCCTTATAATTTCCTGTTCCGTCCGTCCGGCCGAATGCGTTTTTCTTAGAAATGGCTGAACCGAATTCAACCAAATTCGATTACGTATTTATAAAGATATTAGAGGACCCTGCGCAGAACTCTTTTGAAGTTTAGGTCAATATGTCAACTGGAAAGATAAAAGGTTATAACAGTCCAATATTTTTTTTACATACGACCTATAACTGCCGGCACATAATTTTAAGCTCATTTTTTACCAGGATTACGAATCCGCAGTCCGTTTCTTAAAATTTAGATCCTAACACCCAGGGACCTTAAATCAGGGCCTTAAAATTCAAGCTTGCACCCCTTCTTCGATTCGCAATTACTCCATATGGAATAGTTTATTTGTTTTTCTATTCCTTGAGCCATACGTCTGTCCGAACATTATCTCGTGAGCAGCCGGAACGATTTCTATCAAATTTTGCACAACTGTTTTTTTAAATCTAAGTAAAAGTACGGCAAGTACATACATGCTCATCTTTGATGCGGAGGCATAATTTGTACATGCAATTAAGTCCAGATTCCCCCTACACCTCCAATTCTTATTTTGTTCCATTTTCAGAAGACAAAATGAAAAACAGGAGCTTTTATTAGATGTGAGCAGAGAATTAGTATAAGTTATTCAGAGGGGTATCACAATTTCATAGATGTGGGAGCCTTTCCTCCCACGAACTTTAATTTATTAGATTTTAATAACTGACACTTTCCTTGATATGCCTGGTATGTGAAATGTTACTTATATTGTAATAATATAAAATATATTTGCATAAAAACAGAAACCTACTATTTAATAAGATATAACAATCAATCAAAATAGCATTTAAATGTAGTGACAAAGTTACATGATATCTCAACCCTGTTCAACTCTTTGTTGCGGAGGCTTAAAACTTATAAGTGCTCATATTCTATACCATTTCAATATCCAGATTTCTATTTATGATTCTCTTTGTATTACTTTAGGAATTCTAAATTTTAGAATTTTGTTTGAAAGTAAAAAATCCCAGGTCTCTCCGTGTATTAATTAAAATGTCGCAGAAGTGTTTTCTTGGAACAATATGAATTGAACTCCTTTTGCTAGCCTTTCCCCTAATTAAGTTAGCTAGGTGGTTGCTCCCTGCTTCCCTCATCGCTCATCATCAAGTAGAGATACCTCTCATTCCAATTTCCAATTAAATCTTGCATGGCATATACTCTTACAACACACCACAACTTATGTTTGGCCTCTTTCTCTTTTCTCCCAGAAGAAACCTCCACTTGAAAAGGTTTATTTATTTTGTACGGAAACCGTTTCATGTTTTCTTTTAGCTTTACTCTTGTATTGTTGTATTACTCCAAGCCTCCGCAAAGTACTTATACAGTTCAGCAAACATACTTGAATGTTTACGCTTGTTTATTTAACTCGAGGGGAAATCGAGCCCTATAACTAACTCCAAACATGAGCAAAAGGTAACAGTTATGCGTAGTAAAGTGAAAGTGGGAGGAAAAAGTATCCAAGTAGAACATTGAAAACGTCCAGCTTTATCCACAGCTTCATTTCGAGAGAACAGATCATTTCTTATCTGTCCTCTCCTTTTCCAAGGTATTTGTGTAGTCCATTTACACTACCATTTACACTATAGCGTTGCGGTCTTTGCGTTCATTCATCCAGTAATGAATCTGCAGTATAGTAGCAGGGGTCATTACGATCATCTCTGTGAATCTTCTCCTGTCCAGTCTACAGTATCATCGGCATCCATTCTCACGTTCACGCTGTGGTGGATAGAGACTCTCATCTAAATTCTCCATTATGGGAACATCCAGTTTACACTTCTCATTTAACCAATTTGCTGACCATTTTCTCTCGCTCGCTACACACTTTCCCTCCAGCTTACTCTCCTCATCATCCCTTCTACTCTTGTGGGTCACTAGTCTGGCTGCATGCAGTTAACTCAACTCCAGAAAAATTACTCATATTGGCGAGTAAAACAGACAGACTGGAAGACATGTATATGTTGGGGATATCGTCCCACACAAATGAACCAAACGATCAACATGAAAACCTGCTATCGCATCTTCATCCGTATCCACATGTTCATTTCCAATATTCATTGAATATAGACCAGAAAGGAGGAAGTAGAAGGTACAAATCGGAGATACAGGAAGAAAAAGCTTGCGCAAAATGACAAGCTGGCAAAAAACGTGTCACACTGGGCCAAGCAGGATCTAACATTTAAGCCAGGAGAAGACATATTATACATACGACTGTTGAATGTATATTTTCTTTCTGGCTTAAATGGACCGTGTCCTCAGCTTCAACAAGATTGTCTTTTAAGCACGGAATTTGCTGTTGACGTTTCTTCTCCTCGTGCTCTCTCAAGAGAGATTCGCTCAGCCAAACGGGCTCAACTGAGCGAGATGGGGAAAAAGTTGTTAGATGCCACTTCATCATCTACAACAGCAACAGCACATCATCAAATTCAGCATGTTCACTTTTTCTATGCTTTCTTCTCGTCTTTTGTGGATACACAGCAGTTTTTTCGGATGATGTGATAGTGGAGGTCTCGTCTTCTTTTCCTGCTCCCATCTTGTAAAATAGTTGCGTGGATGGCTCTTGATCTTATTTCAGACCTTTCCTTTTTTGCAAAAAAAGCAATAAGGACTTTCTCTGGGGAACAGGCTGGAAAATGATGATGTACTACAAGAAGAATGAAAAAGGGAAAGTGCACTCGAGGGACTAGTATATTTTTTCGCTTTGCTTTTCTTCTTACATGTTTCCTCATTCACAGCCTTTTACAGAGTATTGAGCTCTTTCTACATAGCCATAAAACCTAGAGCTTTAGGCTGGACCAATCCGGCGAGTACGAAGAAACAACAAGGAAGGAAGTAGGATAAAAGAATCAAAAGCATAAATGTATAGAGTTCGATGATACAGTATGATGACTATGACAAAGTCGAAAGTTTTTTATCCATATCCCGTTGCCTCTTTATAAAATATAAAAAGGACTTTGAGTTTTAATAATGCTTCGTGGACCCAAGATCTTTGTTTCCCAGCTTTTCATATTTTTCTACGTTCATGCGCTTTCATTTTGTCTTTTGGTGGAGAAAGGAGGGTAAACTAAAGAGACAAGTCTTTCCTTGTCAAATTTTTACTATTTTTATTATTATTATTACACAAAGTACAACAAAAGAACAAACAAAAAAAGAAACTTTTTTTCCTTCTTTCTCTACTTTTATTGCATTCTGATCAAGTATTTATGGTTCCGGTTTGCTGCCCGCTCAGTTTCAGCTCGCCACCGCCGTAAAGCATAGGAAAAAAAGAATGTGAAAGAAAGCGGTGAAAGCTGGTGACATGGTCATGATATTGGACAGTTGTGAGTCTTTAAGGATTTTATGCTTCACTTTTTGTGAACCCTTTTTTTACTCTGTTAGTTTGCCAGTGTATGAGTAATAAAAAGTAAAAATACTGTTTTCCCGCTTGGTTTATTTTCACCAGAGATTAGGACTGGACATTTTGCTTGCCCTTTGTACTATGTGTAGATCATTCTACTTTCACGTAACTGCATCGACTTGCTGTTCAACTAACCGTAAATAATGACAATAATAATTTTTCTTCTGGGGAAAAGTTACACACTAAAATGTAAAATAATATTTCTCTTTTACTTACAAACGGGTACGGATGCAGTACTAAACTAAATACTGAACCATTATACCAAAATGGCTTCCTGGCTCACTAGCAATTTACAACTGACAGACGGAACTGAAACATGAATTTATGTAAAAACAAACTTAACTCAATATCTCACCGCTTTTCTTTGACATAGCATAGTGCACTACATAGGAATTGGTTAGAATGACAAGTGTTCGCGACCACTGCCCACATACTACAAAATAGCACATTACAATTGTATGCTATTTAATCTTTTGTCTGTGTTTGTTTGGCCTTTTCCATCCTTATGGATGCACATAAATCCTTAAGTTACGGAGCAAAATGAAACATCGGATTAGTGGAAGAGAGACCAACCTTGAGAGAACAAAAGGAAAATTAAAACCATATATATTCATTTCTTTTATTATGGCTTCTGGTAAAAGTGGGAAATGAAAAGCAAAAACATAATTATTTTCCACTAATTCCCCCTTAATAATTGCTAATTTTTTTGGCAAATTGCCACCGGAAGGGAGAGGATGAGAGGAAGGTGGTTTGGTTTCCTATTTCTTTTTGGTTTGTCAAAATGGCTAAACTTGCAACAATTCAAGTACCCATTTTGCAAACTGTTCAACCTGTCGTAGCAAAAAAGCAATGTGTGGTGCAGAATAGAACAAAAATTTATTATTGTACTGGGAGAGCTATGTAATCTGTATTAGTACTATATGGTGCTGCTAGTTTTGCTTTAACATCCCTTTTAATAGTACTATTTAAATTCAAGTAGTATTATGCAAAATTCAAAACTGTAGAGTTTATTAGTAAAACATTGTTGTAACTTGAGAGAACTCAAACCGGATTATGCCAAAACAACCAAAAACCACCGTGGCCACCAAAAGAGGAAACAACGCTTTTTGGTGTGTCCGATTCCATTTATTTTCTATACAATGTCTCAACTCTGAGAAAAGCGGAAAAGGAAAAGCTGTTTGCTACTGTGGAATTGAAATGTATAAGCTGTGGAGTCGACTCCTGAGTCAGGAGTCCTGACGCATCAAGTAACAACATCAAAAATGATGATTGTTATTACAGCTGCAAAATCTGGGAAGATGGTTTGCCAACAGTGGCTCATCGCAAGTCCCTTACTCATTTGCTCGCACTAAAACGGAAAGCTGAGTTTAAGCTGTCGCGAGTACGGAATCATGAATTATAGAACATTTAGTGAGCCGTTTGTGTGTTCTTATCAGCGGCACACACGACTGTTTATGGGTCAGCAGACCCAGTTTGTTATGCATATTATATTCAAAATCCATGTATAAAATATGGATGTGGAGGGACGTAGGAAGGCAGACGAAGAATTAGAAGGGAGTAATAGGGAAAGCGGCAAATGTTCAATGTTTGCAATTCCAGAGAGAGCACTTCTCTGCCTGGCCAGACAGCTCGTTTGACGATGATAAACACGAACATTTTGCATCTATCCGTCCGTACACAAGAGAAAGGCACCGAACAATAAGTAGCATCAGCATCATCAACTTCTGATCATGAATGGAAAAGGGGTCGAAGTAATTTTTTCGAGACTGGAGAGCTTTTGTTCACATTTTGTTACATTCTCGGCTTTGTGGCCGTACAAAAGCTTCAAACAGCACAGAGCAGTCAGTCAGAGGGAGCAGAACGTTTGCCCTTTTTCAACTTTTTCTGCACACCGCGCTGCGGCCCGTCCACCAATTCCAAGTTCAATTTAGGGATTTACTTTTGAATGAGTCTGTGTGTAGTTTTTTGTTTCAATGAGTTATACATACATAATATACGCAGTGGAAAACACTACCGACACACCAGGGTCCACTTTCTCTTTTTGCTACAGACTTTGGATTATTCATGAAAGCAAAAACCTGGCCAGTGTGTGTACTTTCCCTTCCCTTCACAAGTCAGGATAGAGAGAAAGTGAAAGTGAAAGCCAGAAGAACCACTTCCGTAAAGGCACAACCATGGTTAGAAAATGCTCGAAAATGTTTTATATGGCTCCTAAGGTGAACAAGTTTTCACATATGCTGCTTTCTCTTGCTGGAGAAGGTTTCGGGTTAGATTGGACATATACTATAAATTTACTATCATTCTGGCATACTGTTCAATCACTCTTTACCTTTAATTTTCATCTTTTTCCAGTTCTTCCAAGAGTGCACGTGAAAGGAAAATAAAACTCATCTTTGCAAAAAAAGATAAAATTAGCATTTCCCTCCAAAAATGTTTATTGTTTGTCTGTCTGGAGGAAAATATACAGACTTGACTAGTGCCATTTGCACTTTCATTCTCGTTTGTAAAGTGTACTGAGTTTTATGTGCACAAATGCAATTGCGTATTCCACACAGGAACAGAGATGGCAAAGCAATAAATTCCATTAAAGTCTCGTTTTCGCTTATTGGCTTCCTTACATGTGTGCACATGAAGTAAACCAATGGACAAAAAAAGATCGAACTAAAAAAGTGAACCTCGTTCGTTTACCCCAGTACCCACTACACTTTCCTTTCTCTTTGCAGAAAGAGAAAGGTGGGCACTATGATATTGAGAAATATCTAGGCATTCGTTTTTCTTGTCTTTTGAAAATGGGATGTGGACAAGGACAAAACACGGTGATTGCTCAATATGTATGCATTTTCCTTGCTTCTCAATTACAAAAAAAGTCATGTGGGAGGAGGAGGATGTTAAAGGAAATGGAAAACTCCAATGTTCTGCTTACTGGAAAGAGTGCTAGTGCACGGTTGCCACAAACCGAAAAAATTTCCGCTGACATTTTTCCAAGCCAAGAGCAGCTAATTTATGAGGCTCTCCCCATCTTTCCCTGCTCCGACCTCTTTCCACTCACCACTCATTCTATAGGTAGCTATGTTATTTGAATTCAGGGAGTCGTACTGTGAAAATGATACTCGGATTGAGGCAGCACGACATGACACTACTATGATTATTATGGTGCTCTCCGGTTTCCGTTACATTCCGGTATTTACTCTGCAGCTATGATATATCCGGCCCAGTCTAATTTCATGCTTGTGTAAGCAGCCACCTTGTTATTTTGATGGGAAAACCTACAAGTTTGTGCATATATACTTATTTTTCGGTGATATGTATGACAAACCATCATTGATATGATGATGACCACCATCCTATTATCGTTGTCATTCTGAGTTTCTTTTCGACTGAAACAAAATTCGAATAAAATAGTATGATTATATTACTATTATACCGATTATTATTAGAATATGATGATGATGTCAGTTGTGTTTTTAAGCCGTTATGCTTTCTATACTTTTTTAATTTCCTAGCAAATGCGGTTTATTTATGTGGCTGTTGTCTCTTTTCATTTTCTGCATGCATGCGCCTTTCTTCACATTATTTTCACTCTAGAGGCATTCAGTGGAGAGAGTTGTTTTGGCTTAGGTCTTATATAAAAATAGCAATATTGGCTTTCTCCAGAATGATGCTCAACTTTCCCCGCATTCTTTTCACTTCAATTTTGGCAGGCATGCATAATAATGATGACGTGACGTGATATGATGTAAACCTTTTACAACACACATCCGGACTGAAATGCCGCTGCACAACAATAATAAGTTTTAGTATCTTTCCATTTCCATACACCCCATATCATGAGAAAAAAGAGAAAATGGGCTGCTGCTATGCTGGCAACATATGACTCGTGTGTAATTTGAAACCTGCGACTAGGCCGGGAACTTATTGACTATGAATTTGTCGAGCACAGTCACTGATATTGTGATCATGATACTGTTCTGCTGTGGATATTATATATTTTTGATAAAGGATCATGCTTTACTGTGTCTCAGCTTTCTCCTTTTTCCTAGCATGACGGACTCTCCAAATCCAAAATAAGTAGTATTATTAGCGTACAAGTGATGATGTCTACGACCAAATTATAGTGCAATATACATTTGATTTTTACCGTTGGTTTCGTTTATGATTGTATTCAAACATAATATTATTCATGACGATAATACTTGCCACTCGCTAATGTACATGTTCACAGAGAGAGAAAAAGAGAGACATTGAGCTATACTTTCCCGATTCATTTTGGAAGACACGGAACAAAGGACTTGTATGTAATAGTCGATTATAATTTAAGTTTTGTAAGTATGTATGCATGCATAATATAGGGAAACAGGGCAGTGAATGACATAACAATCAGTTCTCCGGAACTATAAAAAGATAGTTTGGTCTTGCGGCATTTGATTTGGCGGAGAATGAATAATAATATATGTCTTTTAACTCCGTTTTCTGCTCTTGGAGAATGTAGGTTCGGTTTAGAAGAACCATGACAGGAATACGTTATCAATGATGATGAATAGAGTTAAACATGCAATTTCATGAGACAAAATAATATTGTATTTTTATTCGGATTATTAAGGTCACGCGTCTCAGTATAACAAAAAGCATCTATCATCATGTTGATTGTGCCGTGCTTTATTGGCTTGAGAAAAGAAACTTAATAAAAATGTACTTAATGAAATTATTTTATTACAAGTTTTCTCATTCTTTCTTTACAGGGGCTTTGGAAAACAGGGCTATCAGTGTCAGAGTAAGTTAATATTTCAGAGCACTTTGGGTATAAAGTGTGTTTGTGGTGTCTCGTGCTTGGATGAACATGTAATAAATGAAATGCGCTTTGCTTTCTCTTTTTACAGTTTGCAGTTTTGTCGTTCACAAGAGATGTCATGAGTTTGTCACGTTTACATGTCCGGGCGTGGACAAGGGTGCGGATTCTGATGTAAGTTATTCACCAAAACCTCATATAAAAATTAAAATGGTTCTTGTTTGGCAAAATGAAAGTGTGTGGTAATAAGAACTCCTAACCAACCAACTTGAAAAATGAAAGTTTCTTTTAAAGAGAAAAGACGCCACTAAATGAATATTTTGTTTACGTAAATAGCAACAAAGACAAAAGATATAGAAAGGAGAATGTTTGCCCGAAATAATGTTTGTGCAGCCAAAGAACAAGTCGCCGCAACACCACCTACATACCTTTGCACAAACAGAGTACAAAACAGGAGAAAGCTATCAGCTTTACTGCTCCTTCCTTTCATGCAACAGTAGCATTGTCTCCTGTCCCAAAATTTAATTTCCGGTTTGTGTTCCCCAATAATACCGCCAATAATTCTGTTTTATGCCAGACAGGATGTATACATATAGGACGTAGGTATGTGAGTGCTTTTGGCTGTAACATTGAATATGACTACATAATTTTCCCATTCCTTTCCCTTTTGGCACAGGCAAAGCCAAATTACTTTGTTTATAGTGTGGTGTAGTGCGGTGGTAAAAACACCACACTATACTGACTGTTTTGGTTTTCCTATTTTTGTACCAATAAAAATTACTTTTCATCTTCGTTGCCCCATTTTCTGCGTGGCTGTATAATAAATAATGAGATGTTACTTTGAGAGAAAGAAAACCACATCGTGTCATTTTACTATCTGTTTATATGAACCAGCATAATATTGCGACTCTCTAATTTTCTTGTGGAAAACCGTACACAGAAAGGGAAAACCTAAATGAGATTCTTGGTACTACTAGGCTACTATTACCATCATATCTCTTCACCGTTCAATTACGCTCACTGAAAGTAAGACTTTCTTCAAACAAAGCAAAGGACTAGTTTTAACTACTTATTTTCCTTCTTGGTAGTTATAAGCAGAAAAGTGTTATGCATCATATAGTGTCCTGTCCGCAGAAAATATTGTCAATACAGATGAATTTCATGTATATGTCTCCTTGTACCTCATTTCTCCCTGTACTTGATATGCTTGTATACAGGATCCGCGGAATAAGCACAAATTCAAAAGTCACACGTATGGCAGTCCCACGTTTTGCGATCATTGCGGCTCCCTCCTCTATGGCATCATTAATCAAGGAATGAAGTGTTCAGGTACACTCTACCACGAAAAATATTAATTGGCTTGTGCAAAAACTGCTTCCGTTTCTTTACGTTGTGCATCCAAATGGCATGAAACTTTCTTACTTATCTTTATAATAATATAATATGCTATTATATATATTTTATATATGCATTGCATGGGGCAATGGCTTTTGGGGGACTAATACAAATTCAATGATGAAAAATCAGTCTTTTGTTTGCTCTGTGACAAATAATGTGGCTTGTATGCTGAGCACCATTTTCATGTTCCACTTTGTCTCTGACTCTCTTACAGTTAGTTTGTGCACACAAGTAAGAGGAAAATTAATGGTTATTGTGATAATGTGTGTATGTCCACCCTTACATAAGAAATAATTATCAACTTCCTTCCTTCAAGCTCTCCATTGTCTGCAGACAAAGACCTTTCCTTTTCTCTTTTCTTTTCTTTTTCTTGATCTTTCTACTCACTTTTCCCTTAGCCGCTCTTGTTGATTGTTGCATGTCATTTCTGACAATTTGTGGGAGTTCTTTTGTGTGCGGTGCATGCCTTTCTCTCGACACAAAATTATTTATTTTTTGGGTGATATGCTTCACAATAGAATTTGCCCTCACATCAATGGACAGAACACACGTTTATTCCGGGAACGTTTTGTGATCATTGTGGGAGCATGCTGCATGGAATTACCAAGCAGGGCATGAAATGCAAGGGTAACCAAATACCTAATTTGCAAACCTGAAGATCGACGCACGCACTTGTAGCTCGTCTTGTAGCTATGAAGCTTTTTTGCTAGGCTTGTTGATTCGTTAGTTTGCATGCACAAATTGCACAATTTCATTATACTTTGGATTGTAGTTCAGCTAAAAATTAATAGCTACTGCTTTTGCTTGGGTGAAAGTAGCTGAGAGAATAATGAATAAAGATCACGGGGATAACTGAGTAACTTGGTTTCGTTTTTGAAAAAAAGCATGTGACATGAACGTGCACAAGAGATGTGAAGATAGTGTGCCGAACTTGTGTGGTTGTGACCATACTGAACGCAGAGGAAGGATTGAGCTAAAGATTACTTGTGTGGGAAATAAACTCACTTGCGAAGGTACATGACTCAATGACTCCCTCTATCTAGCAAAATTTGATTAGGATTTTATATGCAATAGTGAGAATGCAATGATTTGTGTATGTGCTTGCAGTGAAACAAGCCAGAAATTTGATTCCAATGGATCCTAATGGAGCTTCGGATCCATACGTGAAGATGAAACTGATTCCGGACGACGGGTCGGGTGTCAAGAGGAAAACTAAGACAATCAAGTCGACATTGAATCCAACTTGGAATGAGACGCTCGTCTTGTACGTGACATTTGCTACGTGCTTTCTCCCAATTAGTACTACTAGATCTTACATAACGCTTGATTGTTTGTTTGGTATTTTTGGATGACAGTGATCTCAAACCTGAAGACAAGGATAGAAGACTCTTACTGGAAATTTGGGATTGGGACCGCACGTCCCGCAATGACTTTATGGGCTCACTGTCCTTTGGTGTTTCAGAGGTGCTAAAAAATCCTGCGGAGGGTTGGTACAAGCTGCTTACCGCTGAGGAAGGCGAATTTTACAATGTTCCAGTACCGGAGGAAGGCGCGGATATGCACGCTCTCAAAAATCAAATGCGGGTAAGTGGCTCCATTTTCAATCTTTGAAAAATAGAATTTTCAACTTTTCCCATGAAAACTGGTTTCCTTTGTACTGTTTGCAAGTACACACCATTATAATAATAATACTATATTACTGCATTTATTTCGGTCCTTTTCACTATAAAATTCTTAGTGACTATAAATTTTAGGGTTTCACTCTTTTAAGTTTTATCATGTTACTGCATTGCATTGTGAAAGTAAAAGTAAATCGCAACCAACCTAAATTGAAAACATTCTTGCACAATAAAAATAAACAAAAACTTCTTTAACTTAAAGTGCACAACAAAATTTACTGGACGTAATGAAATTTTCTTGCCTACATTTTCTAAAAAACAGTAAAACTTTCACTGTCTATTGAAGTGTCTTTTAATAATGTATCAAACTTGGATTTATTCTATGTAATTTTGTTCCCAACAAAACACTTGCCAGGGAAAGATGCTGCTTTGAAATTTGGGTCTTTGAATTTAACCCTTTTATCTTTTTCTATGTTGTATGTAGTTTTGAATAAAAATAAAAACATTTTTCATCCTTGAATTTGCATCCTTTTAGCTCGAGCCATGATCTGCTCACAAGAGTACAATCTATTTTCCAAACTCAAATCAATTTTACATTCCGTTGTGACGATGTAATACAATGTTGTTTGATATTTTTGTCTGTCTTTTTACAAACAAATATATTTTCTTTTTTGTATTTTCCTCGCAACTCACAAAAAAGTACTTTAATTTTTTGTGTATGTTTATATACACTCCTCAACATGTATACATGTATTTTACGATTGTGTATTTTTTGGATTTAAAAACTTTTTCTATTTTCACTACTTTTTCTTTCTGTCTGTCTCTCTCTTTCCTCTTTCTCTCACTGTATCTTCTGTGGTGCTTGCTCTCTTCTTCTTCTTCTTGTGACGATGAATGAAAAATTGATGATGATGCGATGAATTGAATTGAATACTTACGCAATTCCAATTCGCTATCTGTCTGTGTGTCGTGTGTGAACAAAACAAGCAGGGCACAAGTATTCAGTATAGAAGTCAGACGCAAATCAAGGTAACACTATTGTTGACTTAAATGTTGTTGTCGGTTGTTACTGTAGTGTAATGTTAATTTGTTAAATGAAAAGCTTACACTCACCTGCAAAATAATTAGCACGAGCACAACGTATAGCATTACCCCATTTGTCGTTATTAGTAGTAGTATTAGTATTTGTAGTAGTAGCGCTTGTTACATGAAAAGTCAAATTGATTCAGAAAATGAAAACTTTACTCTAAAACCTTTTTTTAGAGTAAGTCAAAGTTTGTGTTTATTAGTTTATTTTTCAATGACGCGTATAACTGTTCATAGGTCTCTACATGTTTGTTGTTTGTTTACTGCCTACTTTGTACTTGTTACGTAGTTTTTCTTTGTTCTGCTAAGTTTTATTTTGATATGTTTGTGTGGAAAAGTCAAGAAAGACGAAAAACTGGATGCGGATTAGAACGGGAAACCATACCAAGGATTTTTCTCGAGATGAATCGTTCACATTGCTTCTTTTAGTTCTCTCTTTATTTAATATAGGGGTAGGGTATTGTGAAACGATGCAAGCCGAGAAACATCTAAGAAACGCAAGGCTACATTTATCTGGACTTCGCAATTAAACTGTGGTCAAACCATAGGAAATCAAGACTTTAACTTAATACAAAGCCTGTTAATTCCACACTTGAATTTTTTCAGCGAGCCTTTGTCTTTTTGGTTTTATTCTAGTCAACAAGTTATGTTAATTTATAGTCAGTTTTGCTGGATAATAGTGTCGGTGGTAAAGGAGAAGATGGCGCATGACGTGTTTATATAGATTTTAGCAGCGCATGACCAGAAGTCAAATTAGGAAAACTTAACGCTATTCAATAGTACTTTTTATATGATTATCTATTATCTATATCTAATAATAAAATAACTTAAATAACATCTTTAAATCAATATTTTTGGTGAAGGAGAAATCTCACGTGTTTCTCCACTTTCACCGGAAGATGATAAAAGAATATCTTTTAGTTTTTCTTCCTGGAAGAAAGATTTAAGCTTTCTCCAGAAAGGAAGGATTTGTTGTTGTATTACGGTTTGTGCTGTAACTTGAGGCTGATTATATTTTGCAGAAATCTTCGATCTCAAATGAGCGTCGTGCTCCGGTCTGCGAGGACAAGGAGGTTCCCCACAATATGGGCAAAAAGGATGTAATTCGTGCTTCTGATTTCAACTTCCTCATGGTACTGGGAAAGGGAAGCTTTGGCAAGGTACTTTCACAATCAATGTGTATGTTAATGTGGGCGTCAAGCAGGAAAATATCGTGCGATCCTCTCTACTTTCTCCTACTACTTTCACCTACACACTTTCTCCATGCGCGTACGGCCTACACAGACTGCCACGTTGAAAGTGTGTGTTATTGTTGTTACTGGCCTTCTCCGTTCTCTTCTTTGAGCTAGCGTTTATATTTGTCATTATGTATAATCAATGAAAAAAATAGTTGCTCGAAATGATGAAAACAATAATAATGTAAAATGAGGCTATTGAGTTGAGGAAAATTGAATGATAAAGGAGGAAAAATGAGGAGCATGACGATGTGTGTAGGAAGGAGATTCGGAGAACTGGTCTGATAATACTTGAACAGGAGAAAGCTGTAAGAGGATTGTGATTATGTCTTTGCTTTCTTCAATAATCTAGTCCTGTGGTCGAAATAAATTTGTGTAGGTAATGCTCGCGGAGCGCAAGGGAACGGACGAGTTGTACGCGATAAAAATACTCAAGAAAGACATAATAATCCAGGACGACGATGTGGAGTGCACGATGGTGGAAAAGCGGGTGCTGGCTCTCTCGGGTAAGCCTCCATTCCTTGTTCAGCTCCACAGTTGCTTCCAGACTATGGACAGACTCTACTTTGTAATGGAGTATGTCAACGGGGGCGACTTGATGTTTCAAATCCAACAGTTTGGAAAGTTCAAGGAACCCGTGGCGGTGTAAGTAGAATTTCCATTTCCAGAGAAAATACGCTGCTCTCCAGAGTGCTAATGGATGTTGGTTTCTTCTTTGGGGCAACTTCAGATTCTACTCTGCAGAGATTGCAATCGGCCTCTTCTACTTACACGCACGTGGAATCATTTACCGAGATTTAAAACTGGATAACGTTCTCCTAGATCAGGACGGGCACATCAAAATTGCAGACTTTGGCATGTGCAAGGAAGGCATTCTGGACGGGAAGACAACAAAAACATTCTGTGGGACACCAGATTACATTGCACCTGAAGTATGTATGAGATGATGAGATGAACAAGAAAATGTTATATACATGCTGATGCACTAGCCACGGCAGCAAATTGAGATACTTTGATACTTATCATTTTCTCTTTTCCCCAAAGATAATCTTGTATCAGCCATACGGCAAGTCTGTGGACTGGTGGGCGTATGGAGTGCTACTCTACGAAATGCTGGTTGGACAGCCCCCTTTTGACGGGGAAGACGAGGAAGAGCTGTTTGCCGCGATCACGGATCACAACGTAAGCTACCCAAAGACAATGTCCAAAGAGGCCAAAGAAGCTTGCAAAGGCTACCTTACCAAAAACCCGAACAAACGGTTGGGCTGTGGGGTCAAGGGAGAGGAGGACGTGAGGGGTCATCCCTTCTTCCGCCGCATTGACTGGGAAAAGATTGAAAATCGAGAGGTGCAACCGCCCTTCAAGCCCAGGATTGTAAGTAACGCTTTTGGTTTTTTATTGATAGTCGGACATTGGTTTGCAAAATGCAAATTGTCTTTCAAATAAAATACTCAATACTTTTTTTTTTAAATATACATTCTTTAAGTCATTATTAGATGTAGAAATGAAGTGTTAAAAGAACTCGGCTTGTAGTGTTTTTAATGCGGACAACTAACAGCTTTTAAAAACGAATATTATGCCCGCATAACTAATAACTATTAAAACATTTTATACCGTCATATCTGCTGCCATTAACCATTTGTGAATATGCTTTTTAATAACATACAAACGGAACCCTCTTGACTCTTGACCAAGCACACCGTTTTCAAAATCTTCACTTTTGCTTTTCTCACATTTTGCTATCATCTTGCTTTTTTCCGCAAATAAAAACGAGTTTGCCTTTCAAACAAAAATCAACCAACACGTTTGTTATTTCATTTCAAAACTCAGCCTTTGAACATGGGTGATTGTAGCTCTTTTTTTTCTCGAATCACTTTCACTGGAGAAAGTTTTTTCTGCTTTCATCTTTTTCTCTGAATGGAATTCCGCACTATTGCATGTATATTTTTGAATTCCAGTAGTAGAAAGCTGGAAACTTCCAGCCATTTTGACACAATGTTTGCAATGCAAGAGAAAATTGCCGTTACAAGCTAAAAGTTTAGCTGTTTTCAACAAATAATAAAGTAAAAATATATTAATTCACAAACTGTGTGTGTGCTCATTGTTGTAACGTGTTGTTTGGTTTTTGTACTATTTTCGTGCGTGTGTGTCCCTTCTTCATGTCAACCTTGTCTGCTTCCTCTCCGCTGCGTTGCACACACACTCTCTTTAAATCATCGCCCGTCTTGTGCTTCCACTTTCTCCGGTGCCGTGTGCTTTGACTTCTGCTTTCCCGATCGCGGTTCGGACCCTGCACACATTAATTTCGCCCGGTGACGGTGGTGGGGTGTTGTTCGACTTCTGTTTTGCTGCTGCTGACGTTTGACGAAATTAAATGAACTGATTTGAAAAAAACTGTCAACTTAATGTATCATGTGATAACTTCACTTCCACAGAAGAATCCCCGCATGGGTGAAAACTTTGACCCGATTTTCACCCGTGGGCGAACGGAGCTCACGCCACCAGACGCCAACAGTCAAATGATTCTTTCCAACTTGACGGGCTACGAGTTTAAGTCATTCTCCTATGTCAACCCGTATTATGAGCCGATAAAACCGGAAGAACTTGTCATTCCAACTACCTAACTCACAAAAAAGCACACACACACTTACACAATTTTGTCTTGTTTCAGCCAAAACTTAATTCAACCCAATCACAATCAATTAATAAATTAGCTGTAAATTCTGTGTTAAATTGTTAAACTTGTAAGTAGAGTACCTAACCTCAATTAATTAATGTTGTGTCTATACTTAACCAGACGCGATTTAGGCAAATTAAGTTGTTACTGAATGTGCGCACACTCATTTAGAATTTAGCAAATTATTACCACTTCAATATTATTAGTTCGTAGTAAATAATTAGCTGTTGTTGTTGTTCTTGTTATTGATCGTTAACTATTGTTGTAATAATATCTTCCAAATTATATTTAATACCTATGTAGCTTATATAGTGGTAGGTAACTGTACTTTTCAACGTTGTGGTAGTTGTTTGTTTGTCCTTGTCTGTCGGTGATTCTATGTTTAAATGTTAAAAATTCTATGTGTAAAGCGTATATTATATAATACTTATCTACCTATATTATACGTTGTTATATTCTCTGCAAACACAATTATTGCTACGTACAATATCAATAATCATTATTCCATCATCAAACGTTGGACTTTTTTCCTTTAACTCTTTAGTTTAATTAATTAGTTTTAGTAAAGACAAAATATGCATAAGTAAAGTATCGGACATTGAACCACACTAAATTATTTGTTTTATTTTTTATTTCTTTGCATTTTTTCATTATTGTGCAAAACTTGATATAAGCCAACCATCCACCGCCAACACAAACAGTCTGCCAAATAGTGCGCCACTCGGGCACGCCGTATAATTTGACGTAACCATGCCTATCATACTGTTGCGCGGAAATGTGGGCCTACAATGAAATGCTTAAATTGTTAAATTACGTAGTTGAGCATAGTGAAACAATAGTGGCTTTGTCAAATATTTCTCCCTCGATACACAAGGGCAAAGGAAAACTCTATTGATGTTGAGCCCGAATAAGCATGCACCTGGGGTAATAGTAATAGGGTAATACCACTCACTGAGCATACATGTCAGAAAGATAGAGGGTCAGTCAGTGTACCACTCATAAAATCAACATTCAGATCTGCTCAGCTACACATATTTAAAATTTGTGGAAGACTTAGCACAGAAGAAACTAACGGTTGTGATAAAGATGTAAAATAGATTTGGCGGTGGACACTGATGAATGCAGGAAAAGTATTTTTTTGGTTTTAGTTGTTTTTATTTGTGCATCGTTGTGCTATATTTAGAGACGCATCAAGATTGTGAAATAACTTAAAGGATTAACATTAATTACGTAAGTACACGTGCGTTATGCTGCTTTCCCTAACTTTCACAATTTGATTTTCAAATGTTGAACGTACAGTATGTTTTTTCTCGTAGAAAGCTGAAAGTGAAATAATGGCATAATATTACTAAAAATCAATGGTAAACTATGTTGACTGTTTATAACGTAGGTAGATATATTGAGATCAACAATTACATGCGTGCGATAAGTAATTTTCGAAGAATTTGAGTAAATGATAAATATGATTGCTGATTATCTGTTTTTGTGGCATTTTCTCCTTGCTCTACCCTACCTGTACAACACACAAACGTCGGGCGCATAGAAACATCGGAAAGACGTGAGCAACTTTGACAAGCAGTTTACACTGGAGAAAACGGAGCTGACACCAACCGACAAGCTCTTTATGATGAATCTTGACCAAACCGAGTTTCAAGGGTTTTCATTCCTCAATCCTGAATATGTGCAACATGTCTAATTCTTCAAAATTCTGACAGCTATTTCCGTTCAGTCAACAATTCAATTTATCAATATTAGCATGAACTTGTGTTTTGCCTCTCTTCGTTTTCGTCTTGTTGTACACTTGATTTTAATGCTTTAGCATTAGAAGGTAAGAACACTGTCCAGTTTTTGAAATGTTTATAATCCGCTCCACTTCAAGAAACTTGTAAAAGTTGTGAATAGATTTCAACTCAAGTTTACTTTCCCTTTTCCTGGTGATGGTGATACTTACAACTTAATGATAAGATGATAACCATACCAATGACCTGAACTTGAACAAGCAACTTTACCTGTTTGTCTCTATTTTATACAATCCACAAAACAAGCCAGCAGCATCAGCAATCAATTCTTTTCCATTTCGTTGTAACATTTTAATGAATAGCCAATATAGAATTTACTACAGTAGCCCAACAATGTACTATCAACTATGATTTCTCGTGTAAATGAAATTTAGATTAGCTAAAGCAAAAAAATACAAAAATGCCTATACTTGCACCGACCGACTATTTAATCAATTTTACAGAACTGTATCCAAAAATGTATCACGATGAACGATGCCAAGACAAAAGATAATGTAAGGACCCGTGCCGCACTAACCTTTTCATTCCGCTCTCAACTATATGCAAAAATAAAAGTCACTATGTAATTATTTTACTTTTTCACACACACTTTCTCCACTTTCTCAACTTCTCTCTAGCCAAAATGCATGTTACTGAAACGAGTTTTTATTAAAAAATAAGATACATACCTATATGGCATGACAAGTTTTGACATGATCATAGCTTTTATGCGATTGAAAATTGTGAAGACGATTAAATATAAGATATATAATATACATTATAATCAGGTATTATAACTTTGATTTAAATAGACTTAAGCAACTAGTACATAGTAAGGAGTTTTTCGCGTTGTGATCTATAGACAAATATTCTGCAACATGGCCAATCTAATATGCACTATTTAGTGTGTATTAGATTAACCATATCATTAATTTGTCTGTCAGATGTAAGGACAAGAGTAGAGGCGAGAAAAAAGATAAGAACAGAGATGATATTATATATTGGAGACATCGTGGAGTTGGAGTTTGATTATTCAAAATGCTTGGTTAATCAAAATAAAAAAAAACTATTAGAAATATCGGTTAGTATGTTTAAAATTATAACTAGAACTAGAAAGCAGACCGTTTTAAAGTATAAAATTGATTGGTACAATATTCTACAAACAAAAGGCAGGTTGGGCGAGTGGAAGTGTGGAGTGGAATATGGATGATTATGTCTCGTAATAATAATTGATAATCGTCAATACTGTTTTGATTGCATGTAATTGTAATTGAAATCTGATCATATTTAAGCCGTGCTACCAAAAGTGTGTTATATTACTTGTACCTTAATTTTAATCTCTCATGATTAATGACCGACCATCAAGTACTCAATGAACAATCGACCTCCTGTATCGACTTTGATAATTTAAGTTTTTCATCGTTTGTATTCTATAATTGTATACCTTGTGGTGTAGCAACCTATTTAAACAAAACGTGTGCATTTAACCAGTATCTATTAATTGTGCATTTAGAGTTTTGATGAAAATAAAATGCATTTGAAATTTGCGGAACAGCCTTGCTTAGGAATGTAGAGTGTAGACGTTTGATCGTTTGACCTCTATTGAAATTTAAAATACTATAACCCTTCCACCACAAGTGCTTTGTACGCAATTGAATTGTTCTGCAGTGGTGCAATTCATTGCCATAGTACTGTCTCCTAGTCCACAACGACAAAGATCTGCTGATGCTTCCAGTTTCATAAACAACCAGTTAGATATGCAATTTTGCAAATATCACTTTCCCCCTAGCTCGAAAATCACGGTTGCTGTACGATAGGAAATGAAAATGAGCAGTATTACTTCATATTTATAAGTTATAATATTGATATTACCTATAGATGATAGCAATCTTATTTGGCAATATTGCAAATCGATATTTGAACAAAAATGAAATGACATCCTTACATAACAAAGCTGTCAATATAAATGGAATTTGTATCACGAAAAGAAAAAAGCTGACTTTTCCGGTCCATGAAAATGAGGAAAACTCTGTTTGCAACTAGGAGACAGTACTCCAATGCCACTGCAATGCACTTCAAAAGACGACATGCATCAGACATCGAGATTTCACGAAAGGTAAATGTGCATGAATACCTATCCTTAAATTGTCGACTCGCGTAACATGCAAAATATGGTGGAAGCTGTTGTAGTAAAAAATAAACTTGCGCGATCCGGTACCCAGGAAAAGTTGAAAGGAAATTAGGTCTCAATAATAATAGTATGCGTCAAATCTATCGAACCGTCAGGTTTCAATTTTGAGGTCCTATGTCCTGTTTAGAAGGTTGTACTTTAGCTGATAATTGATTGTTGGGTCAAAATCAATTATGTGCTGGGACCCATCGATTGGGTACCAGCGCATTGGAATGGACAATTAAATATACGTTTAACAGTCAATCTAAATACCAGAGAACTAACTTCTTTCCGTTTTCCTCACCGGGCAAGAGCATGTGCATTCTGATGAATTTCAATGGAACAAATCAAACGAGATAAGATAATATAATATTACGTAATGGTAATGATTTAATGTAAGCCCAAGAATCAAGCCATCAAATATGTTCCAACAAATTGGTACATTCAACTTGAATATATTCTACCTCGCTCTCATCCCCTGTGTTGATGGCAAACTGCAAAATAATGCTCGCAATATATGTACTTTAAAACACCGCCAAATTCAGTTAATTAGCATTGAATATTAAATTATCATATAAATCTTGTATACACATTTTTCTGTAGGTACCAAAAAGCCAAATCAAAACTGAACGTTGACCATTTTTGACCAAAGAAAAATACCAAAAGAAGAATTATTAGTTATGAAATATTTGTTAACCTTTCAAAAATCGTTGCATACAAATACCCCTGTACTATGATGTTTTTCGATTCAGAATGTTTAATAATTAATACTAACTGCAATCATTGCCAAACTACCTTTATATCCAGAAAACTAAAGTCTTAATTGCTTTTGTCTTTTCAGTTGTATTTATCATTTTGCAGGTTCTGGGTAATAAAATACTACAACCACTACTAACTATATAATAGGTAATAACTTTTAACATATTAACTCCTTGTCTAATGCAATGTCTAAGGATATATGGTTTATGATGGAACCCAGCATATTTCAAAAGTCATTAATTATGCGATTATTCTAGTTGTTATATTGCTGCAATTATAATATTATTCAAAATACTAATAAAAGAACAGTGAGTCTGTCTAACAAATGTTTGAAAAACAAAACGATTCTTTGCTTTAATTTAATACTTTGCGTAGCTTACAATTTTGAATGCCATGGGATTTCAAATAGTTTATTCATTAAAAATTGATCAAATGGTCAAATACTCCTTCGATCGTTTGGCCCTAATTGAATTTGTAAATGAAATTGGATTAACTTGAATCCGGGATTTTTTACTTGGATTGAATGATTTATAAGTAAGCATGTCTTTCTACTAACTATACTTTGTCGGTTTTAGTGAACGCGATTCAAACACCAGATTCCGTTTTTGCTTAAAAGTTTCTGGTCACTGGACCTGTGCCGGATTTTTGAAGTTCTTATTCTATCTGTCAATGGTCACTATGGTTATCAAAGCTTAGCAAATGACCTACCTATATCATGTTGCACATGATCTTGGGCGAGTTCTTTTTTGCTAAATTAGCGAATCGATCAGATGTCCGCTTGTCAACATTTTAAGGTTTAAAGTTCATGAATGAATGGTTTCTAAATCCCAACTTAAGGGAGATTGTCAAGCATCTAACATTTGAAACTTTTGAATTTACACATGAATAAGCCATTTGATACTATTCCGGTCCTCTTAACTTATTTTTCTACATTTAATCTACATATTATTGTTGGAGTAAGAGTAGGGTACGTAGCAACCGGGAATTGGGACATCGGGACACCGTATACGATTTCCATCCAAAATTTCAGGTAAAAGTAGTATTCTAGATACTAAAAACAGCGACAAAGCATGCTAAGTAATGAAGATGCTACACGAAGTTATAATGATATATTTTGCATAGTTGCGTTTGGTAATTAACTACGAATCTAAAAGGAGGAAGATGAAAAGCCTTTAGAAAACCATGGTTCCACCGATTTTATCCTTCTCCCTTTTCTGATTGTTATTGGTATTAATAGCTTCTAGGAAAATGTTCTTCGGTTTATGGGTCTTTCCATGTCATTTGCATATGTAGTTTGTACTTGAAGTGTAATTTGCAGAAACATTGTAGCAAGAAAATTGTTCTATAAGCAACAAGAGCAATCACTATTTGGAATTACGGTCACTTCATTCTGAGCTTCAGCATCGTATACGTTTAGTACTCTCAGAGACTGCAACCAGTCTTGCGCAGTTAATGGTCCATTGACAGAGCTGGCAACAAATACCTTGGAAATACATAGTTTGACCTTCAGTGACCTTTTTTTAATTATCTCTTCAGGACACTGAAGAATCAAGCTGAAGCCCCATTTCCGGGTATATGTTTCGGAAAACCGCTAAAATAAGTATGAGCAAACTTTTAGCCTTTGCAGTTTGCAACAGTCAGTGTCAGTTTTGACAGTTTTTATGCTCGTCAGTACACATTACAATTTTCTAATAGGTGCTCAGTGCTCATAAAAGCATTGAAAATACTTTTTTCTCTCAATTTATAACACACAAAATCCACCACTGTCATTTAAACGATTTGCAGTTTTTATTGTTATTTTTAAATAGAAAATGTTGAACTATTCAGCCAATAAAAGTAGAAAAAAGTTTTACACGGACATCCATAAATAATAACTTTAATTTTTTCTAAACTTGCTGCCATAATTGCTGCACCCAACTATTAACGTAAAACAAAGAGAAGTCATCTCACAACAGGTATACACTTGGATATTTAAATAAATAGTACATCTAGAATTTTCGCTTGCACATAATCCCATCATCACTTTTAGCACTATTTTAACTACTATTAACAGAGGTTTATTGGTAAAAATTGTTTACTTTTTTTGCGATTTCGCATTTCTATATTAGAAATGTACATTTGATATTTATAATATTGAATTATTTCAACATTACCATATTCATACTCTGAACAAAACTTTGTAAATTCTGTATATTGCATGATCCTATTTTACAATAATTTACAATGCGTTGGAGTTTTAAAGCTTTTTCGTTAATGGTTTATTAATGCATGTAAAATTAAGCCTGACACGGAAATGCATGGCTTGACAGTGACAGACTGATTTATGGCAGCATGACATGCATTTTAAAAAATATCAGTGCTATCGGAGAATCATGCATATTACTATACATGAGTTCCAAATGATCATCATAGTTTAACAAGTAATCAACTGTTTTTCTAGCCTATGAACAAATGAACACTGTGTCCACCAACAACCTGGAATACGAATGACGGTGTATCGTGTGAATTATTAAATTAAAGCTACCTACTACTTAACTACTACTTGCCTGCTTACAAAAAATACAACCAAACCACTACTTATTGTGTCATGAAATTAGGAAATAAAAATTGCATTTTGACAGGACTTAAGGGTTTTCCTAACACTTGATTGAACGTCACACAGAGCCAACTATTCCGGCATAATATATCTGTATTAGCATTAGGTATTCATTATTGGTACATCATGTTCATATTTCATATAGCTAAATACAACCTATAGTCAAGTGTAAAGTTTGCTTGTAGACAGAGATTTGTTTTTTGCAATGGCTTTTCCTCTTTTCAACTGAACTAATCATGATCAGCATAATAAAAATCATGCCACGGTCGTCCCTGATTTCTTCTCATTACTCGGATTTGTTATGGATCAAGTGTTTTTACTGGTTCCACCTGAGGACGATGAAGACGATGCTTGTGCTGCAACTGAGGTGGAGTGAACACTGGAAAGATGTTTATGATACGCGTGGGACACTGAAAACGCGGCGGGACACAGGCGACAAGTGTAGGGTTTTTCGCCTGTATGCGTCCGCATGTGCGTTTTCATGGAAGAGCTCTGAGAGAATGCACGGTCACACACTGAACAACGATACGGCTTTTCTCCTGAAATTGAACAAAACAATCATGCAAATGACATTGTCTTATCAAACCCCTTAATTCAAATGCAAAAATATATATAAACTACGAACCTGTGTGTATTCTTATATGCACAGTAAGTTCTTGTCGCTTTTTGAATCTCTTGCCACAGTACTCGCAGGAGAAGGGCTTGTCAGGGAACGCTTTGTCGGGACTTGCACCACCACCTGAGGAGGAGGATCCAGGCTGATTGGTGGCTGCTCCGGCTCCCGTGTGCGCACTGTGTCGCTTGAGGTGAGCTTGAAGATGCCACTCTGAGGTGAAGTATTTATTGCAGGGCTCGCACTTGTAATTTAAACTTCTGGGAACCTTTGTCTTTCGCTCTCCATTTGGCTGGTAGTGATGTTGCTGGTGGTTGTTGGAAGATTCGGAAGTGCCCGTTTCATAGTCTGTTCCTCCCGAGTTTACCGAAGTGGGGGCGGAGAGCATGGTGTCTCGACCCTCTCCTGCGGTATTGATTTCGTTGCCTAGAATGAACTCGGGTACCTGCGGAAACACCACAAACTCCTCCACATTGAATTCAGCTTGGGAGAAGGATTCCTGGCCGGAACCCACTCTTTCGCTATCTAAATCACAGGAGAATAAACAAATAGATGTAAATTCCACAATCCATGCAAAAGCAAAAAAATGCTTGTATTTTTAGAAGAAAACGAGGAAAGAGCTAAACTTGTCTAGGAATTAGAATTACGTTTCGGCAACTTTTAAGTTTTAAGACTGACTACGCATCTAGCCGGTAAAATGCGTTGCAAAAATACATTATTTTTATATTAATTGAATTTGGAAATACCATTTTTGCAAATAACACGCGCCACTGGCCTAGGTATCGAGTCATGGTCTGCGCAATAACGGCCAACAAAAAAGGAAGCACAATGTTTCATTTTCATGATTCATCATCAAAGCAGTGAAAAGAAAAACAAACAAACAAAAGTAAGCACTAAAACAGATCCTTCAACATTAAGGTATTTACAACTACCGAACTAAAGACTACAAAAACGAAAAATAAGGCTTCCGGTTAAAGCACCTGTCTGTCTCCGCACAACGGTAACCTGCGGATGACCGTTGATCCTTGTGGTGGTAATCAGTTCTAGTGGATTATTTTCCGAGGAGCTTCCTGCCGTTGCAGCAGCCATTGTGGTGTCGATAATGGTTGATGTGCCCCCGGAAGTAGATGGGATTGTTATAGTAGCTCCAACCGGAGGTGGGCTGTGGTGTCCGTTTTCCACTTGATGATGCCCGTGATGGTCACCTACAGAGGACACCACTCGAGTACCTTGGGTTCCTGGGTTGACCTTTGCCAGGCTGGCTTGCATTGCGGCGTTCATAAAGTTGGAATGCCCTCCCGCACATAAACTCATTTTTAGTCCAAAATCCACTACTATTTCGTCTACAGAGCAGATAAGGCAACATACAAAATATTAGGAAATCTGGAATCCCATCGCATGCCCATGGATAAAATTAAGTTCTCTATAACTTCTTCTTACCAAATTTGTCACTGAGAAATGTTTCGAGCACATAGACGCGCCCAGTGAGCCTCCAAATGGTGTCCTTCAGAACGCTCACCTCCTTCTCGAGCGTCTGCTGACGAAGCTCAAGTTGAAGCAAATTAGCCATTTTCATAGGGTCAGCCATTCATTGGACCTGCAAATATCAATCAATAGGCACTATACAGAAAGGGTTCAAATTGCACATAAACCAAAGTAGCACATTCTTAGAGCTGGCATGTCACCTTAATCAATATCCAGCCTTTCACTCAAAGAAAAGTTACTTTAAACACCGCACCCACTGCTTTCTCCTTCCGTCTGCTGCCTTCAATTTGCAAGCCTTGTTGGCCACTCTAGTGCAGTGCTTTTGGTAAGTATATCCAGCTCTTGTTCACAAAAGCCCTTTAATTGCTCATTTCTACTCAGACTCTAATTTTAGCCAGGAAGAAAGTGTCAGCATTTCCTCCACCACCAGATTGTCTTTAGCATAGTCATTAGATTATAGTAGTCTTGTATTAGAAGCTTCACATGAGAAACTCTGCTTTTAGCAAAGTAGCATTGTCGAAACCAACTGGTTATAACTTTCAAAAACCAGAGCTAGTAGCGAACCTTTGTAAATTTGCCGTCCCTTCAAACACTGCTCAATTTTTAGATGGCATAATTTTCTAAAAAGCTGCTGATGGTGATTTTGTAGTGGGGCTCATCTTCCCGCACAAATAAAAATCCATAAATGTCCTCAGAAGTAAGTTTTGAGAAGTTGAGAAATGCCGAGCAGATTATGGTTCGCTTACTACCTAGCCCTTCTTCGTCAGGTCGAACTAAAAAGTTGGGTAAATGCTTGCTGCTAAGCTCTCAGCACGGGAAAACAAACAAACGGGAACATACAAAATAGACGAACATAAAATCATTTATTAATGCATACCACCAACCCATGAGCCAATCCGTTCCCAAAAAGTCGCTCTGCTTTGGGGCTGTTCCATGGTGTCGTATTGGCAAAGTTGCTCCACGAGTCAACCAACTTTGTATGGGGCTGCAACCGGAACCGGAGTCGGTTCGTCCAGGGTGCACTGTGTGCAGTGAAAAAAAGTGGGGGAGGAGGTGGACGAAATCGAATTCCTTGGCTCTTGCTTGCTTCTCATCAAGACTCAAGAATTCCAGTGTACAGCGACAAATAACGTCTCAGCAGCAGCAGAGCTGCCAGTTCAGCGTCATCGCTGAACTCTGTAAGAATCAAAGAGTAAAAAATGTTTCTCTACATTTTTATGTTGTTTATTTGCCAAGTTCCGTTGTTCCAGCTTTTATTTCATCTTTCGTCCATTCAAGCAGTAAATTCCCATAATATTTCATTTCATACATTATTTTACGCGATGCTTTAAAATACACAGTTTTAAAAAGTACAATAGACATTAATATTATTAATACAGTATTTATATTATTCTTAATTAGAATTCTTAAAAAAGTCTTCAGCTAAGTGGCAACTGATATGATATGATGATGACAGAACTATAGACGCTTCAATCGCTTCATACTTACACTGTTACAAGTACCTGCAGGTTAGTAAGAACAGTTTTACAAATGTATACGTAACAAAACCACAGTCAATCCAATGCAACTTGTAATGTCTTTTTCTCCGGAAAAAATAAGATAAAATTATATTAATAGAGCTGTATGAATCTAACATCATGAAAGGGTCATGTTAGTCATGTAGCATACTAATCTATTCTAGGGTTTCACTAGAGCTTCAGTGATCATCAGTCAAGTAACAAGTATGACTGACAATCTTGTCGTAGAAACCTGATAACTTGATGACGTTGCTATGCGAACTCCGAAAAATATACCGATCGTAAACGTGTGTGCATGTACCTAAAGATGGTAAAGGTTTGCGTTGGTGCGTTGTTGTGGATACTTGGGTGATTAATTAAAATAGTAGGTTGCTATGCCGACCGCGTGCAGGCTAAAAATGCCAAAACAACATATTTTATGCACACGATTAAACATTTACCATTTTACCATACTTGCATCTAATTTGCTTTGTTCAAAGATTCCAAATTGAATAGTGAAAAAGAACCATCATC
The DNA here is from genome assembly GCA_029691765.1 of Entomobrya proxima. Taxonomy (NCBI): domain Eukaryota; kingdom Metazoa; phylum Arthropoda; class Collembola; order Entomobryomorpha; family Entomobryidae; genus Entomobrya; species Entomobrya proxima. Next base: position 26,199,080 of record CM056172.1, on the reverse strand, counting down.
TTGGTATCCACTCTTCTATAGCCTGGTTATTAATGTGCATCGCTATATTGTGACTTTTAAAAAGATTTTTGCAATGCAATTGTACAGTCGGGTAAAGGGTAATGAATGAGTAAATGGATAATCATACAGGATAATAATAGTACTTTCATTTGTCAGTAAATATGTTTGCGTAAGTCTGTCAGTTATAGTTGTTTACAAGGTCTAAATGAGGTTTCCGTTATAATGAATGACATTGTTTTGTTACACGAGCTGCAGAAAGTTATTGCAAGTGCAAAAATGGAAAATGGAATGAAGCCCAAATCCAACCGACTTAAAGTACACTATCGAATGAAACATCATAGACAAATTAGTATCTTAAATTACATATTACACTATAGCGTATTGACAGTCACCCC
>CM056172.1:26126411-26198585 GCA_029691765.1 Entomobrya proxima | reverse complement strand
ACGAAATATGGCGTTACAATTTTTTACGCCAGGACTAACTTTCCCTGGAATTCCAGGGTAACCGTTACAATCAAAATGTCATGCGTAACATGGAAGCAATGTTACTTTCTCCATAACTGTATTTAATGTACCTCTCTCTAAATAACATAAATTAAAGTAAAGTATACATACAAGCTTCAAGGGTCAAAAGCAAAACTGCGAATGATCAATAAAGATCTGCTCATCATTTAATCGGAATAGTACAGGTTATAGTGCTTTTATTTCACATTATTGTATTCGTACCAAAATGTTGGAACAAGAAGATGTACGTACTAAGGTTATGTGAAAACTCCTCACAGCCTGAAAACTAAACTGTTGAAAATAAACTCAGGGCACAATATGACGAATTACCTTAATTATACACGACAATAATCGCAAGAAATGTCGTACACAAATTCTATATTTTCTAAAACACACTCTACCGTTTGCTTTAAACGCTGTTTAGGTAGAATAATATAACAAGTGACACTATATGTTGTATGTAGCGATTTATTCCTAATTCAGTAAAACCTCTACCTACTCACCACTTTTTGAAAACTGCCTTTCTAACTCGATCCCGTTTCTCAATTGCACGCAAAGGATAAGTAGGAACCTGCATTCCAAGTTCTTGGAATTCAGGTTCCAACGATCTTATAGGATTTATTCCTTCAAGTGCAAGTCTGATACCGGAATTATACTTGCGAAAATACGAATGCAAGTAAATAGATGGATACAACATACTGGGGTCTCCGTGCTTCTTCACAAGTTGTTCCAAAGCCTCATTACGTGCCAAGTATTCCGGATTTACATCAGTAATCTTTGCAACTGCATCGCGCAGTATTGCTAAGTACAAAAGGCGGTTATCATGCCAAAAATGGAGTGGAAATGATACCTTTGGCTTTTTATAACGAATATCCTTAATACGCTGGCATTTATTCAGAAAACTGCGAAACCTGCCGCGACTGTAGTCAGCCAGAACATTAAAGTAAAGATCCGCCAAATAAACTATTTTCTGAACATCGTACTTCTGCTGTTGCTCTTTGATTGGTCTTAATAGAAAATCAGTTAGTGAAAAATCAGTAATTTTCTCAGGTATATTGTAAGTATTTAGAAATGAAACTGGGCCCAAAAAACAACGAAAAGTCTTTCTCAAAGTACCGACAAATGAAATCCAGGTTGTAAGCCACCTTAATAATGTTGGGATCCAGGAATATTTTAGATAGTAGCCTGACATGATCTTCTAACTTCAGCGAATCAACGTTGTAGACAGTACCGTTAAAGTATAAGAAAATGCTGCAAATAATGCCCCTATAGCTAGTAATGTCATTGATTTCAACGGGAATGAATAAATGCTGATCGGGACTTGACGTAATAATCTCGATCAGTCGATGTAGCTCTACTGTTTCGCTGATGTTTTCAACCACAGGGAGTTGAGTTGTGAACGTTTCTTGTCGTCCCCGATAATGATCCAAGTAGGATTCCGGTAAAGTAAACCCTGCAATGTCATGATAGTATGGATGACCAAGAACTGCAAAACCGCGGAAAATCAGCATGAAATCAGCTTTTTTTGATAAAGGATTTTAATCGTCTTGTACATACAGTGTTAAATTTGTGGGATGTTATATTTTGTCATTTAAGTGTATTATTTGCATACTTACTTTCATTTTCATCTTCCGGAAGGAAGTGAAACATCCGATTAGGAAGTAGGCTTCGGGTAATCTTCGGGATATCTGCTGCAAAAGGACGGTTGCAGTTTACCTCAAAGATCCGTGATCTTAGATGAGGAAAGGCCTCATAAGTTTTGTTGGGTTCATAACCAATTATAAATTGGTTACGCTTCCACTTTGATAACGTCTGAATCTCTATTTTGCACGATAATACGCTGCCGGCTGGTGAATGGACGACGAAAAATTAAGAAAAGACTGGTCTTTTGGCACTACCAACTACTTGCACTACGAGAACTCGGAGTGCAAGAGTTGTAGATTTTAAGTACATGATAGATCATTGACCTCGTCCGTAGCCACGCAGCAAAAAGAGTTCAGGAATAAGTTTTAACACGAAATGTATTTTGAGGCTTAATTCGGATGATCGGTTACTGCAGCTGCAACTAAAAGACCATTCTAGACAGCGACACGATACTCGATTCACAACACTAGTGTTCTTTGATTAGTTGTGCTTTCGAAAACTGTCTACCTGTACGCTACGTGGTCTAATTGTGGACACTGAGTTAACTAAAAAATACTTTCCTGTTTATTAGTTGTCAATTAGCATTTGTGTCATCACTTTTTTCAATATTTAGTGGATTTACGAGGAATCAACAGCAAAAGTTTTATACCAAGAGCTTGGTATAAAATTACTTACTAGCCAGGATGGCTCGGTGGAGGAGCATTCTAAATAGTTTGAGGCTCGGGGAGTACAACGGGAATTTTGAAAGTATGTACACGAATAACTAGATTTGTTACTGGTTCTAAGATTAGATCTTATAGTCTAATTTGTAATTCAATTTTTCTACACAGGAGCAGATCGATGATGAATCATTTTACTTGCTTACGGAAGATGATTTTAAGAGTCTGGTAGCACCGTTGGGTCCTAGACGAAGGCTTCTGCTTCACATTGAACAAATTAACGTTTATGCTTGCTGTTTATGCCATGACCGTTTTTCTAATTACAAATCCCTCTTATCACATATCAATAAGCATGAAGTGTCACAGTCAACAGAATTTAGGTGTTTGCATTGTAATCATAAGTTTGTCATCATCAGTTTTTTTAGGCTTATGAGGTCATTCAAAATACTTCAAAGTACATCACCGACAATAGCGTCAGATATTAGTAATTTCAGCACCACTAATTCAACAGATTTTATAGGAAATATCTCAGAACATGAGCATGTTGACATGAGTAGCACACCAATGTATGAAGCTGCAGATACACAGAATCCTCCAAAGTTATTACATGCAGTGTCGCAATTTATTTCAGCTATACTATCATCAGGAAAGATATCATTAGCATCGTGGCAAGGAATAGCTGCATAAATAAATAATCTGGTTAATGTAATTATAGAGAACATATTAAGCGAATGTAGGGATGAGCAGATTGGAATGCTTACGGAAATTAAGTCCATTTTAAACAAGTTTAGAGACCCTTGTAACCTAATTCCATCCAAAACTAAGCTCAACAACAAAATGAAGCAGGAAGGATTTTTTGTACCTAATAGGTCGATTGTTTTAGATAGTGACCTCGTCTATCAATCAAAAAAGGCGTTCAACAACAAGTTTTGAAACCTATCACAATGCAATACGTGTCGATTAGATCTACTTTAGAAAGTATTTTTAAAATACCTGGAATGTTAGACGCTGTACTTGCTAATCAAGAAAGAAGCAGTCAAACATTATCACATTATCGGGATGGGAAACAATTTAATTCTGAAGAAAAAAACGTTATTCTAATTAATGTGTATTATGATGATATTGAAACTTGTAACGCCTTAGGCTCTAAAGCAGGGAAACAAAAGCTTCCACAGTTTTATATGTCTGTGATTGATATGCCTGCTTTTATGCTTGGAAGTAAGGCTAATTGTTTTTTTCTAGCTAGTCTCAAAACAGATTATTTTAAAATGCTACATAATGCAAACTCCGTAATGAGATTTATTGTGGATGAGCTAAAAGAACTTTGGCAGATAGGAATAAACATTAATTCCTTCCCTTCAACACGAGATCTTGTGTTGAAGGATAATAGTGTAAAAGTCCGTTTAGCGCAGGTTGTTGGCGATAATTTGGGAATCCATACTATAATGGGTTTTACTGAAGGTTTCACAGCAAACTATCCATGTAGAAGGTGTAAACTAAAACGTGAATCATGTCAAATATTAACCTCAGAAATTACAGCAGTATATCGCGAACCAACAATTTACGATGCTGATGTAAACAGAAATTCGTTATCTGAAACGGGAATCAAGTTTAGCTCTGTGTTGAATGACTTGCCATATCATCATGTTACAAAAATGGTTGCCTTTGACATAATGCACGAACTTTTGGAGGGTGTTGTTCCGGATTACTTGAAACACATGTTTAATCACTTTTTTGAAAATAGAATAGTGACCATTGAGGAGCTAAACCTTCGCATAAAGTCCTTTAGATATGGTAAACATTTTGTCAGCTCCAAGCTCTCAGCATTTAGGGAATCATTTTTTAAAGGAGAAACGCATTTCTAGTCAAAACTCTGGACAAACTTATACTTTGTTGCTAATGCTGCCACTAATGAATGCGATTTTGTCAGTGGAGAAAATCGGTACTGGAAGAATTTTATGATTCTTCGTGATGTATTTTTATTACTGATTACTGACTCATTCAACTATTCAACCCAAGCATGCTTTTGAGATTGGATTCACTGATTAAAGAATTTCTCGAAGAATACATTGAATTAACAAATCAGCATTTAAAACCAAAGCACCACCACATGACACACTATGTGTCTTCAATAAGGGAAATTGGACCTCTTAGACAGTACTGGTGTATGACTTTTGAATCCGTCCATAGATTTTTCAAAAACACGGCAATCAATTGCTCAAATTTTATAAATGTGCCACTAACAGTTTCTTAAAGATTTCAATTGCAAAAAAGTTTTCAAAACATGCAGTTATTTATTCAAAAGCTAGCTGACACAAAGCCATATTTGAAAGGTGAAGCAGGTACTTCCGATTTGTTACGGCTTCAAACGATGCTAAATAACCTGAACAATAATACTGTGAGTCAAATGTCCTGCTTAGAATTTCGTGGAAATAACTTGGTCAAGGTGCTAGCGTTTATATTGGGTTTTCATGTTTTCAAACTCTTACGAATTTGGACTGATACAAAACATTTATGAAATTAACGGTGTAGTTAGTTTGATGGTAGACATGTTTTTGGGTTGTTATGTTCGGGAATTAGGCGCATTTTTGTTAACTAATAAATCATTTACTACGCGATTGATTAAGCCAATCGATTTAGGATTTAGTTTAGCAGTCAAGTGAGAAAAACAATGATAATAATTTATATATTGTGCTTCCGAGATGGGTGTTTTAGCTAGTTTTGCGGTAATAGGCACCTTCAACACGAGATCTCGTGTTGAAGATGATACAGAACTAGGTTGTATAGTTAGTATACGTTGTAGGTAGGGCCAGTGAAAGTAACAAAAAAATATATGCAGAAAATTGGAAAGGACTGTGATTTATTATCGTCCAAATCGCCAACATACGAGGATGCCCAAGCTAATGAATTCGAAGTGGGGAATGTATCACTGTCATTGGAGCTCACACTGAGGGGACAACCGTACTCAATCGAAAGCGAAAGGTGCCTGGAGTAAACGAAAAAGGATACCATTTTGTAAGATCTTAATCTGAGTTCTTAATCATCTACGAATTTACGATAGAAAAGCTTGCCATGCTTTTATTTATTTGCAGAATCTGAATGAAATCCTTTTGGCGGATCCCGATGTGAAAACTATCCTTGAAACGCGACTACCTAACGGTTTATTTGTTCGGGACACGGACCGCACCAAAATCTCGAAGGTCATTATTGATGCTGTACTCAAGGAGGAAGGAAAATAGTAAGTATGCAACTTAAAGGTGATAGATTGAATCGTTTAGGTCCATTTACCTCATAAACACGTTATTACAGTCCACCAAAGGAGACAATGACATCGGTAGCAAAGGACCTGGTCAACCTTTATCCTGGTCTCGGAAATACAAGGGAAGTGGATGGTGGATATGAAATCTGGTACTTTAAGGGACTAGTGTTGCTACGGAATCTAAATACATGTTTATGGGAAAATCTATCTAACAAATGATTGCCATAAAATTCGAAAGTGTTTTAGCCAAAATGCGCCAGTTATGAATTTGGAAGCCTTTATTAGGGTTACGTCATTCTTTGGGAACAAATGTATAATTTAGTTACAATTTTAGTTTCGGGAAGGCAAAAATTCATTTCATTTGACTACGTTGCCACATGAATGACGATAAACCATAATTGATGATCCCTTTGATAACTGGCAGTTCTTACTGCTGAAATGAAAAGCAGGTTGCCGACTAAAATCTACAAAAAAAATTATACTAGTGTAATCCGACTTCATGAATCATGGTATTAATACCATGATTCATGAAGTCGGACAAGATTTATATCCTGCTAATACACTACAATTGTGGTGTAATATAAGGATTTATTTAGATCAATGATGAACATTTTGAGAAACTTTGCAAGATTTATTTTAATAGTGAATAGGGGACATAACCAACTACGGCTAATCAACAAAAAATTATTTGCAACTTTGAAGGCAAAAACAAGGAATCCCTGTGCCACAATTAAAACACGTTAAGATGAAAGAGAATAGGCAATTCATTCATAAATTGATTTGTTGCATTTTCTCTATATATTAGGGTATCATTGATTGATGAATGGATCACAAAACCTGTACCTACTGTCAATTTGGTTAATATATTATAGCCCATTTGACGAGATCCCGGCGAAAGCATGGACTCTTGAAAAGTTGTGCAGTATTTTCCTATGTGCTTCGAATTTGAAACTTCTGCCATGCTACGATTGTGGAACGCTTTGTTACAATCATGTTAGCATTTTAAAATTTGTAAAAAAGTTAATTTTTAGTAATGTTATTAGCTTTTTGCTGACCACTGTTTCGCCATTTAAAATGCATTGCTATGCGTAAAATGTCAGTGCAAGTGGTATTCAAAATGTAAAAATGGTGCTCCAGAATTTTAAATAGTACATGCATTTTATATGTCTGTATGCGTAAAAGTATGGGAAATCAGATTAAGATGGAACATTTTTGCTAACTATTTTTGTAACCGATCAGTTAGCCAATTAGTTCGGGGATTCTACAGAAATTGGATCCCGCAAGAGTGATTTTAAAATAGATACCGTATTGTCGTCATGCAACTACATGCATTTTGGTAATGCCAATGTATCTAAATTCCGTACACTTACTTCCTCCTTAATACCACTGGATACACGCACGCATCTGGGTACTTACATGAAAAGCTAACAAATCAGAGGCGAAATCTTACTGGTAGAACCAAGCAGGTTAGCCAGAGTTCAGCGCATGAGGCTTCTGGCTGGACTTCGGAAGACAATGGTAGTAGAAATGATTTGGTGAAATATTGTTTGATCAGAATATGATTTTCTTAAACCCGCTTTTTCGATTAAGATGAAACGATCAGCGAAGGTGATATTTTGTTTCTTCAAACAAATATGGGCAGTCATGAAGTTAAGGATCGGATGCGTTCGACTATATTTGGGAGACGTAATATGATCAGGGAAATTCCCACGGCTTTTTGACATAGTTGGAATGGTACATTAATATTAATAAATGCTTAAACCTTTAACTGCACAACGAGATCTCGTTGTGCAGTTTATAATACTAACGTACAAGTCCTCGTTTGCATTCATTTAAGATTGTTCAAGACTTTAATTATCGTCACCCAATGCTGCAAAATAGAATTTACGAGCGATGGTGTTCAGTTTCTAAGACGATTGAGCAGTATTGCCATCAACTCAAAGGATTTTCGATTGAAAATTTAGGAATTGAGGTTTGCGTGGACAATTTGACTGATGGTATGTACAGAAGTTTACAATAATTAGTTAGTGCTGTGGTTTGTGATAATATGTTTGCCCTTCTTACAGATCAACATTGCATTTTGGGGTTAATGCTTCTAACTATCATCTTTGCAAAATCTGGACGTGGTCCGAAGGTTACTCGAAAAAGTGAAAAGACTACACTTGTTCGTGTAAGCCAAAAGGATCAGTTGGATTCCCTGGTACAGTTTGTTGGGGTGGGTTAATATGTTTGTATTTTTATCATTATTCCAAAAATATTTTGATTAAGTTTAAGCACATTTTCCTTGCAGTCAAACATAAGTGTGCTGGAAGGAATGAAGGATGGCCAACCTACCTATCCCAGAATCATAATAATAGGTAGCAAGTCCACATTATCCATCAGTCAATCGTTCGTTGCCGCATCAGAAGACTTGATTCCTTGCGAGCCGTCATTTCTGTCAGCAATTGACACATGTTTCAAGTCCTTTATAGTCGTTGGACTCGATTTTCCACCGGAGAACAAAGCTTGTTGGCAGTTCATTGCATATGTCATCTTCAACAAGACCTTCAATTCTAAGGATCCTCTGTTGGCGTCGGTTCGAGCTTTAGCTAGTCAAGTTGCTCCAAAGTGTAATTTTTAAGCATGTACGTATAGAGTTATTGTAGATCATGGCACTTCCAAGTTCTTGGAGTGCCATGCTCATTATACCTTCTGTTTGATTATAGACGCAATTGAGAATTTCTAGATGTAACATAAAGTACTGTTTAAAATAGTTTGTATTGTGAAAATACTGAATTAAATTGAATTTGTCTTGTATTATCGTGCGGAATTATTCAATTATTTTATGCTAACCAGTTTTGTAATTTTGTACATTACCATTATTTGATGTTAAATCTACATGAATGCAGTGTTATTCTTTTACATGGAATGAGGTTAAGTGGCTTCCAGTTTTCGTGTAAGCATTACCGGGGTTTTCAGTTAAAGCTTACCGAGTGTGTATGTAAATAACTAACTTGGGCGGGTGTTAAAGTTACATTGGCTACGAGTTAACTCGTTACATTTTTAAAAAGTAAATATATTAACATGGGATCCGGTGCGTCCATCGTTACATGGAAAAATGCAGATTTCAGGCGTGATATATGTCAATTTCATCGTTATAGTTTCGCCGTGCATATTACAGTAGAGCTTATTAACAGTCATCCCCTTCAACCATACAAAAAAGGATTGAAAAAATATTTTACTTCGATTTTGTTTCCTTCTCCCCCTAACTTCATAATCAAAACTAAACTGCACAATAAAAGTGATATAGAATTAATTCTCTCGGATGTATGACCACTAGCTTGGGTAAATATCGATAATTATACACTGATCAATGTGTTTAATGTATGCAATAGTAATCAATCATTTGTTCTGACTGAAAATTTCGATTTGATGATTCCGAAAACTGTGGTGTGATTCCATGATCAATTAGGATGTTTTTAAATTATTGCTTGAAGTCCTAGATTGGGCGGTATAGAACTATCAATTCATGTGCAACGTGCAAAATGTATTTTTATATTATGTTTAAGAAACGCCAATGAACTGACTACAAAAATTGTTTTAAACGTGTTTATTTGGATAATAAACGTGTGTGATGGTAGTAAATGTGCTAGTGCTACTTATTTAACAAAAAGGCCCACGGAATTATTGAATGCTGAATGATTACAAATTACAAACTAGATGGGTTCCTGGTGCTTATCAATATGCGAGTAGAGTGTGTGTATTTACAAAAAAGAGGAGAAAATCTTCAGTGTTTTACATCTATTGCTTAAAATCGCTGTGGATTGAAGATTATAGATGATGGACAGTAGTACGTACATTGTATATGAATGCAAACATTAGTAGTTCATAATAACGCACACTCAAATACATAAAAGCTAATAAAATTACACATTTAAGATTACATGCTTATAATACTTACACCACTACACTAAATAACTATAAACCTATAGACTCCATATTACACATTATATATTATGTAGATTTCTTACACGCTTAAATTATTCGCACATGTCGACATCAAAATCCAATAAATGTAAATATAGCCGTTTTGTTTTCATCAAGTATTGCCGTGAGCTTTTATATAGTCAATACACGCATAATATCTCTCATTCTTCTGATCCAGAGAGTGAAATTCCAAAGAAAATTTTTAAAAATCTACATGACCTTAGCGAGTGATCACATCAGTCACGAAGATGCTTGTAAAGTTTTTAAGCGAAAAACCTCGAGTCGTGTTTTCGATTTTTTTTAATTATTAAAGAAAAAAACTTGAATTTTTTAAATAAGTTTTTATTTCTGTATTTTCACTGGGACCGCTTTTTATATCAGTTAAGAAACGGATTTTCCGTTTTAACTGGCGACCAGGGATTATTCACCACTTGTCTGGCTGGCTGTTGGGGCTGAAGAGGCACAGATGGGGATAAGCCTAGACCACCACTGCCACCACCAAAGCCACTTGTGGTCAACTGATTCTGTTGCTGTTTTTCCCGAATTTCATTGATTGACGGCTTTGCGATTTGATTCTGAATTTGGAAAGGGTTCACAGTTTGGTTAGCGGCACCACTGGTGAGGAGACTGGTTGCTGGAGGTGCAGCAAACGGATTCGCTGCCAAGGTAGAATTGGACATTAAACCTGCCGCAACCCCACCACCACTCCCACTACTGCTTGCCGGCACCAAATTGTCTAAATTCACCAGATTGCTATTTTCTCCAAGAAATTCCAAAGGGTCTTTTTTCCTTCCCCCTCCACCCAGTATGGTGGGTGAGGCATTATTGCTCCGACTGCCACTGTTGTTGTTCATTGGAGTGAGCAGGGCTGGCCCCAAGGGGTCCAGGTTTAAAGCTCCGCTGTCACTAGTTCGTTTTGATAAAACGGAAAATTCATCTTCAAGTTCTAAACCATTCGCAGATGCAGCTCGGGCACCTCCACTGTGACCTCCCGCTGCACCACCAATGTTGGGCGCCCAAGGATCAACTACGGTTTGAGGGGATGGGGAAGCAGCTGCTGGTGCCCAGGGGTCTAAAAAAAGGAGACAATGTAATTACACACTTTATCCTCAATCTGGCATCAAGTTAATGTCCTGGTTTATGGCAACTAGGCCAACTTACCAGCTACTACCGCTGCTGCACCCCCTACGGCACCACCTACCCACGGATCCTGAGGAGACGTAACCGTACTACTGCTTCCACTCCAAGGATCCCCTGCACCACCGCCCATTGCGCCCTTTTGAACAGGCGCCCAAGGATCCCCGCCCACTGCCCCTTCCACAGCTGGAGCTCCTCCAGCAGCACCCAATTCCAAATCCAGTAAGTCCACTAAAGCACTACCTTCCTTTTTGGCGGTGGGCGTAGGTCCGTCTCTGAAAAATGCAAAAACAAGGTTAAACAAGGGCAATAGACTTTAATAGATTGTTTGTTTCCCTCTCTTTGAAAACTTACGTATGTTTGAATTCTTGTTCACTCTGTGATAGCGCCATTTGTAGTCGTAACTCATCGGAGCGTCGTCTCTTCTCCTCTTGCTCTGCCTCCTCCTTGGACATTGCCAAAGCCAACTGCAGCTGAAGTTCTTCCTCGCCCTGAGTCTGAGGACGAGCATTCTCCAGCTCCGAGACGGATACAGATCTACGATTATGATTTGGACCACTAAAGCCATTTGCCATGTCACCAGCAGCAAAGCCATGTGAACTAAATACGGGACTGGTGGGCGTTGTGTCATTCGAGTCGGATGAGCCGAAACCTGACACTGTTTGCGCAAACCTACAAATCAGAACGCAGACAGGGCGTATTAAATTCCTGCAATCTCACATCAAATACTAGTCCACAAAATAGTTTTGGCATTACCTTTCTCTGGCTTTCAGTGCTCTAGCCCGCTCGTTCCTCAGTCTTTCCTCGGAGCTGAGAAGAGTGACCAGTTGTTTCGCCTTCTCACGGACGTTCAACCCTTGGTCCTTGTTATCCTCAAAATACTGGAAATCTTTAAGCGTCTGGATTGCATAAATGTTCTCCTTGCACTGCTGTGCCACCCGTTCCGAGCCCGTTTTGATGAGGTACTCCAGCAGTACAAGGGACTTGTAGACGTGTCGCCAGTTCTTGCCATGATCGTTAAGGCGCTTCCACAGCATTTCCATGATCTGGGAAAAGGCCTCGATGTTATAGGTCAGGTCGGCAATTTCCGACATAAGCGTGCTGGACGGACCCCAGGGATCATTGCTAGTGGCTTCACGTACCTTTTTCTGCAAACACACCGAAAAATACGCCCAAAAATTAGAAATTCATTTTGACATACTCCAATCGCCACTTGATTAAATTCTCTTACCTGGGGTTCAGTATAGTTATGAGCTATATTTTTTATATTTCTCCGCAACCCTGCCACGCTCACTTGCATCTTGACTGATTTTTATTTAAAAACTAGTCACACTAGTAAAAAAGCTAAATGTGCACACGGAAATCTAACCCGTACCTACTTAAGCAGGGATCACAAATCCGGCTTTTTTCGTCACTGAATCAAGTGACCTAATAACAAATTTGAGGCTGGATAAAACTACTTTCTCCACTCTCAATGAAATAGCACAAGCACCTTCACTATCCACCACAAGCACATCAGATAGTACTCATCTATTCATCACTTGTTTCTGAATCTGACTCACGCGGAATGACTGGGCACAAACAAAAGATTTCCTCGCATTTATCCCCTATCTCGTCTCCAATTTCACTCTGAATCACACTCTACCATACTCCCACAAGATGCGTTAGTATTAAAGAACAATCGTTTCCAGTCAGCAGAGCAATCACTTATCATCAAATAATATATTCCTTATCTCTAAAAACTGTCGGTTTGCTTGCGTTAACACAACATAACTCTCTTGTCGTTCCTCCTCGTTTAAACATAAATAATAGCTTTTTTAATCAACATTTAATTTGCGTATATGTCCACTTTATATACTTCATACAGAAAGAGGTAGATTCACTCCAGCATATTTTCCCAAAGCTTATAATATATGAGCATTATTATTGCTGCAACTTTGCTTTACATTGCTCCGTTGTTTAAACTTGTAAAACTGTAAATCAAATACACTTTTGGGCTGTACTACACTGCGCAGTTCATTTACACTTAATTGTTCATTGAACTGAGACTGTTGGCTTCTTGCTCAGAACAATACAGGAGAATACGCTGATCTCCACAAAAACTGGGCTGGAATTCTGTAGAGCTTCGCTTGGAAATAGTAGACTGAACTGAATGTGGCAATGGGCTTATTACTACTGTAAGCACTGTGGGCACTGACGCTGCTCTCTGCTCTGCTCAATTAGATTAACCAGTCAATCTTCTATTTTTCCGAGTTTTTCTGTGCTTCTGCTTCCCTCAGTAGACAACGACGTTGCTGCTTGTACTGATATTAGTATTGTGACGATGATACTCCGGATCACAAACTGCTACAGATAATAGTGGACCTGGAGAGTTCTGGAGAACAAAAGCAAGACAAGAACCAATTAGACTGCAGACTACGTTCTGTTTGTCACTAATTTAATTATTTGGTTTAAGCCTATTACTCATCCCGATACGTATAAAAATTGAGAAAATAATTCGCAATCCTATCATCAATATTTTGCCGTTTCCACAAAATGCAGCCGAATATCTGCAAAAGTGAACGCTATTGTTTCAACGTTCTTGGTCTGATTTACTTGGATTTGCTTTCTAAGTCAAAATTTACCACAAACGTGAAATGGGCAACATTTATGACTCATTCACAACGCAACGATTTCATTTCATTACTTCATTTTTAATATTTACGCAAGCACGACATTAAAGGTTTTTGTAAATGGCAACCTTAACCTCACCACAAATATTTATTACAAACATATACTGTTTATATAATTTGGTTAGCATGCAGCAGTTTGTTACACTTCTTTAAAGTTAAAAACTTGAAACAGCCAACCAAACGACCAAAGTACAGTTTAAACAGCTCATTGTATTCGTCAGCTTTTTCCTGTAATTCTTTTACGGAGCGGATTCTTTATTGGTACTCCTGCTGCATAACAATAATGAAAAATTAACAGGAGCATTGCGCAGACATTTCATATTCAAAAACCTTTAAACTGACTATTACGACCATTTTATGATTACCATAAAAAATTCATCATCCTCCCTTTCTGTGGTCCCTACCCTTAAAAATAAAATGACAGTGTGAATATATAAATAAATTATGGTAAATATGCTTGTATCGCATTTTACGCCAGATTATTTTCTAAAGTCTAAAGTATTTAATTCCTGCCGATATTGACGCAGTCAAAAACAAGGCACTTAAATAATATTTGCAATTTCCAATATTGCGTTTCAATGCTTATCTCACATAAATAGCACACTTGATTGAATAATTCACTAACCTTTTGTCTGTTTATTTATTTAAAGCATTAACAAGGAATTGTATGTATGATAATTGTACAGTAATGATATGCTATGAGAATGATGGCCAGTCCAAGTACAACGAACTGCATTGTCAGTATCATCAATGCTTTCCCATTGTTTAAAATATTCTTGTGAACCATGAACAAGTGAAAGATAGCAGCCATCATCATAACCATGTAATGTAGTATTTTTTATTAGTTGTTGCAGGCGTATAGTACAATACAAGTATCTTTTTACAATTTTCATGCGTCTCTTCATTTCTTGTTCTCTTATCATAGGATCTTTGATTTTCGCTTGAGTCTGCTTTGATTCATCCTCTTCTGTTTTCATCGTCCCCTCCACCTCCTCAAAGAAAAACTCGGCTTGTATTTACTAACTACTTATACTTTTTTAAATGTGCCCCAAATGAGCCGAGAACGAAGGGTTTTAGCTCTCTGTATCGTATGATGACCATTAAGTGAAGTAAGCTTACTATTTCATTCAACATGAGTGCAGTTAAACACTTATCATATATCACGTTATAGCCAAGCGTTGCATTGCAACGTGAATGCACAACAGCATTGAAAATGGGCACAAGTACACGAGCACTTTATGGTCTTCCTAATTTTTTATTTTGCTTATGTGCTTCATGTGAATGCAATAATAACACAAAAACGGCAGCGTATTGCAGCGCTGCGAAGAAGAAAAATCGCTGCTAGTGTGCGTGTTTTGTACCGTTTTTGGTCGAAAAGATTTTTTGGTGGTGTTGACGCTTACGATGCTCTTTTATGTAGCCTCACGAACAACTCAAGGCATTCATTAATCCACCATTCTTACAAGCAAAGTAGAAGACTTGACGTTTTACATTCTGATTTTACAATACAATTTACCTGTGTGCGTCCCTCATGCAAAAGACAGCTTCACGGAAATGGAACGAGGAAAATTACACAAAATAATACGAGGATTGCTATTATAATGTAAACCTGCTACATACTGCTTACATATTTACTACTTTCGCTGGCTATTATAAATTCACAACCGCCTTATCACATTCCCAACATTAAGGCAACTGACAGAAAAGCAGAATACGTTGTTCTTCTGCTAAAATCAGCGATACGCTCGCAATTTAGCAGTTAAACACATTTAGAAATAGAAATACTACCTACTAATACTAACATCAGTAGTAAAGGGTGTCCGATAAGTAAAGTCACAAAAATTACTTATTAATAAAATGTTGCAGTTGTCATTTAAAACCGAGTTATTATATGCTGCTGATAGACAAGACCTTGAAGATTTAGAGAAAACAATATCTCGGTCTGATACCCTCACAGTCACTCAAATCGCCACTCTAAATTTTGTGGTTCTACCTATGAGATTTCCAGGTGACAAATTTTTCAGGAAAATTTGCATATATTTGTGGGTTAAATATTTCACATAAGTCAAAACTTAAACGGAATTAATACATGTTGCTCAGAATTCTTTTCTCTACAAGATGCAACATAACCCTGATGTTTCTAGTACTTTGTTTTTGCGGATTCTGTGTTACAAAATTTTAGCACAGGAAAAACGTACAGTTTTGATGCTAAGCAATTTTTTCAGCAAATATTGACATGAAAGCAAATTTGTTTACATTGTCCTAAAAGCTGAGAAAATAAGCTTTTCATATTGCTGACACACTCTTAGGATAATCATAGAAAACATGAAATATAAATTGTGTAAACTTTGAACGTAAAATTTTCATCAAAATTTTACTTGAATTGAGATTTGCAAAAAGAGCCCAAAAGTTGACATGAGTATAACTTTTATTAAATAAAGATGCAAATGATCATTCATAGCTTGTTTGAAAGGCCTTTTTAAGTAGAGTAATTTAGCGTTTAGTTTGTCTGAAAAAGTGTAAAAGTTCTAAGTTCAGAAGCTTATATCTAAAGTCATGCTTTAAAAAACCGGGAAAACTGCCAACAAATATTGTTTTAAACAATTCGTCATAACTTTCAATTGACAGCTCAAAATACCATGGGGTATTTTTGCAGTAAGTACGTAATGTTGTATGTGTCTAACGGTAAATTAGTTATTGTCCATGGATTCGTTTGTAAGATTTCCCAATAAAATGAATTTTGTGACTTTACTTATCGGACACCCTTTATGCGATGTGAAATGCATCAGCACAATAGAATTCATCATAGAACAGAGGCACGGCAGATGTTCGAGGTTGAGATATGGCAATAACAATAAGCCTTCATTATACGTTTAGAAATATTCTGCATAACAAACCTGAAACTGTAGAATGCAAAGTGCTAAAGTTGCCATGGTATGCGGAATGGTTGAGATGAGAAGAAAGGGTTAACACTGAGCAGCCAGCCACAACTGAAACTACAACTACGAAACTGCACTCAACTTGTGTAAAAGAGCCTACTATACAGTTGGCATTGTCGTAACATAAGTATTTATGTAAACGTAGTGGTTTTGCCTGTGTTATTTTATTGAGCTCTCAGTACTCATTTAAAATAGTGCTCAAAAAGGGTTAAAACTTTTACAATAATGATGATAATGACGGTGCATGCAGTAGTGGAGATGCATGAACTATGAAAAAGGGAATGGAATACTATAAACCATTTTTAAAAATGGAGTAATTAGGAATCGATGAAGGGGCCAAACTTAACTTTAAAGACCCTAATTCAGCCCCTTCAGATTCGAGTTTTAACAAACGGACTGCCTATATCAGGTCCGAATGACCGGACGGCCGAGAGAAAAAAGTGTAAGGAATCTTAAATTCCAAAGAATAAATTAATCTTATGGCATAGCAGTAAAAGTACTATATGCATTAAAGGAAGACTTAAAGCAATTCGCGAGGAACATTACGGGACATAGAAAAATTAAATAACGCATGAATTAAGAGATAAGAGTTAATATGCAAAAGTTTTTAAAATTGACGCTGTTTTTGCAAGGCTTTTATGTCAGTATTTAATAGTCAGTATATTTACCATCGAAACCGTTCAATCATTCTTGCATACTAGTACTATAGTAACTATACCATCATGCATGAGAAGGGATCAAAAGTTCCCAATTTCATCATTTGTTCGAAATCAATTTGCAATTTGAAAAATGTCTATTATTTTTAATTTTGAAGTACATAAACAGGATAAGATGATGTACTACCAATTATTCAATAAAATAAAATAATGATTTACTTTAAATATGAACTAGTGCGTGTAGCTTTATGTGTAACTGAAACGCGATAATGATGATATTATGCGAGTTTACACAGTGGAACAAACCGAATACGAGGATAGTAACACGGGGAAAGCTAGTTTTAAAGTTTTAGTTTCTTATAGTGAGCAAGAAATCAAGCTCAAAACCTCAAACAACAGTAAACTTCACCTGTATTGCATTTAATGTATTAAAGCAACTTTAAAACAAACACGTGGATAAAATAAACAAAATGAATAAAAAAACGTGTATACATTGAGCAAATTTTCGAGTATTATGGTTTTGCATAAATAATCCATGAATTCTAAGTAAGATAGTAGGTTCAAAATCAACTTTCTCAATAAATCATAAAATTACTAATAGCAACCACGAAAGTTTGCAAGCTTGAACGCAAAGCATCAAAACATTAGGCACATCGGAAACTATCTTGTCATTTCTTTTTTTGATTAATTTCTTTGGTGCAGATTGCAGTTTTGAAATGAACTTAATAGGATTGCTATTTTTCCTAGCATATTTACAAATTTCAAAACCTTATTTATGAAATATCTAGTAGTCCACTTTGACTTGATCCGTGTTAAAACGTAAATACTAGTCTCCATAACCTTCAGGAATAACCAGTCAAGGTCAAAATAGTAAAGGGTGTCCGATAAGTAAAGTCACAAAAATTACTAATTAATAAAATGTTGCAGTTGTCATTTAAAAACCAGTTTTTATATGCTGCTGATAGACAAGACCTTAAAGATTTAGAGGAAAAAATATCTCGGTCTGACACCTTCACAGACACTCAAATCGCCGCTCTAAATTTTGTGGATTCACCTATGAGATTTCTAGGTGACAAATTTTTCAGGAAAATTTGCATATATTTTTGGGTTAAATACTTCAGATACGTCGAAACTTAAATTGAATTGATACATGTTGCTCAGAATTCTTTTCTCTACAAGATGCAACTTAACCCTGACGTTATTGATACTTTGTTTTTGAGGATTCTGTGTTACAAAATTTTAGCACAAGAAAAACGTACAGTTTGGATGCCAAGCAATTTTTTCAGAAAATATTGACATGAAACCAAATTTGTTTACATGGTCTTAAAAGCTTAGAAAATAAGCTTTTCATATTGCTGAAACACTCTTAGGATAATAATAGAAAACATGAATTATAAATTGTGTAAACTTTTAACACAAAATTTTCATCAAAATTTTACTTGAACTGAGATTTGCAAAAAGAGCCCAAAAGTTAACACGCGTATAACTTTTATCAATTAATGAAGTAAATGATCATTCATAGCTCGTCTAAAAGCCCTTTTTAAGTAGAGTAATTTAGCGTTTAATTTGTCTGAAAAAGTGTAAAAGTTCTAAGTTAAGAAACTTATATCTAAAGTCATGCTTTAAAAAACTGGGAAAACTGCCAACAAATATTGTTTTAAACAATTCGTCATAACTTCTTATTGACAGGTCAAAATACGATGGGGTATTTTTGCAGTAACTACGCAATGTTGTATGTGTCTAATGGTAAATTAGTTATTGTCCAAGGACGCGTTTGTAGGATTTCCCAATAAAATGAATTTTGTGACTTTACTTATCGGACACCCTTTAGCAGTTTTGTCAAATGTATTTTTATATTATAGGATAAGCCGTCATAAACAAAATCTGTTTAACAAACTGATAAATACTTAGACAAACAGGTGGTGATGAGAAATTTCTACAAATATTATGATTATAACTAGCAACTCTACACAGTGTACAGAAACAGTATAAATACTACATACCGTGTAATGAGAGAGAAAAATCGATTTTTCATGTAAGAACCAATAAAGAGGTTAAAAGAGAAAGCGTTCAAAGTTCCAGCCTAATATTTATTTCGTATGGCATGGCATGATCGGTAACTGTAATCCATTTTCCTTATGTAGGAATATGGCAGACATCAATTGGATTTAAATATTGTAAACCGTTTTGAACAAACTAAACAGAACATACAAAATCAAATGGGTAAATTAGTATGATGGGTTTAAAAAAATAAACCTGTTATAACAATTTTACATATACGTAGATGAGCAAATCTGTTGAATATGATTTCCTGACTCTCTGGGTCTCTGACTTCCCAAGTTTCTGATTCTCTGAAATAACTTTCTGAAATATATGCTCTGAGGATAACCTTCCCCTGTTACACAAATCAGGGAAGGACACATCATGTTTTATGCATCATAAAATGGAACAATTAGCTGTGCAAACATTCACCTTTTATGTTACTAACGTTACACATTACACATTTCAAACAGAAGGTTATATAGGTTTTAAATTTTAATGATATAATATTGTGTTCACCCAAAAACTACAAACGTACTAATGTTACACAACCTTATTTAATAAAAACAGCATAGAAGTTAAGATACTAGAGTATTTCCTATACAACTTCTTGTAACCGCATGAAATCCTGTTACTCCGGATTGCCAAATTGGATTTCCCAATTTTCGGATTTTTTATTTCCATGGAAAAAGACATATTAATCTGTATTCGTTATTTTATACCAAGTGAAAGGCGAAAAGTTTAGAAAGGACGGAAAGTTGTTGTGATAAAATTTAGAATCGTGACATATGTGCAAACAAACCTACTTATTGAACATTTACATTTTATTACATGGAATATCGTTTGTTGACTTGTAACTTATTTCGTCATATTTAACCTATCCAAGATTAGGTTTTTAATGTGGACAATGTAAAATAATTGGAATGCATGCAGAATGTTAACAAGTATTTGGAAATGTGCCTCTTTCTACTGTTGCGTTAATTTCACTTTTTTCTGACCATTTCAAACGGTTTTGTTTGGCTTTCAAAGCCCAAGATCGATGAATGTTTAAATTAAGAACTCATTTGTCAAACAAAACTTACAAAACGTTAAAACATTTCCAAAATTCTTAACCATTCACAGGATAAATGCAGATCGTGAAGACAGACAAGTATGCACAACATAATCAAAAATGTATTGGTATGTTGAGTTTCAAAAAGTTCGAATTTTACAGATATTGACGCGTTAAAAAGGCATCTAACATCTTTAATTTAACCTGTATTTGCTAGTTTAATCTTTAAACTTTAAAGCGTATTCTCTTAGAAACGAAAAAAATGGCAAAAAACTTACCAAACACAGTAGGAACTTCTTGTTTAGTTCATTTAATCTAGCTTATATTCTCACTTTTCAACCTCAACTTATAAACTGTCACTATTGAATAATATGGTTGGTAATATGTACTGGTTTTAATTTGTTGGCAATATCTTTTAAAAATCCGCACTCCGCAGTCGATTTTTCAATTTGCCTAAATGCTAAATATGAAATTGAATGGCAGGATAGGAACAGGAAGGAAATCTCTTTTTTTGTTTATTTCTGACTTGTGACACTGTGAGATTGCTTTTATGATGATAAGGTGTACACTAATTTGTAATATTATTATATTATCATTCAAGCAGCATGCATTACAATTCTTGATTTCTTGTTGTTGCCCAAATTTTTTCTTGAAACGCTTGTTGTGTACGTCGTGGACGTGTATAAGTATGTTTACTAACTAACTAAGAATCCGTAGCAGATCATCGTCGTCAGCATTTAAACTTATTGACAAGATCAAGCCTATTAAGATGCATAATAATTAATTAGAATTATTTGTTGTAGTACAGAGCTTCCCTCGTGCTAAAACTTAGCTCTATCAATATCAGCTTTTTAAAGTATACTTTGCGTTATGGTATACGACTTAAATTTTTAGTATTTAAGATGAAACTTGTTGTTTGCGTCAGGTAGTGTTTTCTTGATTTAGATTAAACACTAAGTTTTTCAAGGATTTGTGCGATTTTATGAGAGATGCGGAGGATTCTGCTGATTAAAATAGGAACTTACTTGCCACTTTGCTCAATGTTGCAGAGTTACTTGGTATGATGATCTTCATTGCGTAAAATGCACACACACACGGCCACAAGTACGAAAAAAAGGAAAGGGTTAACTAGAATTGATATTGGGATAATGTACTTGTTTTTCTTATGTTGTTATTGTACGAAGCAGAAATATTAGGCATTCAGTATACAGTATCGATATTATTATATCGACAATATCCTCCGTCCTTCTTCCGTCTTGCAAGAACTCAGGGTGCTCAGGTAAGAGAAATTCACAATAGACACAAAATTGTCAATAACTTTGTATAGTCCATAGACGAATGTAGTAGGGAGGCGGAAGGCGAGAGTATAGATTCAGTTTTTGAGTCTGACTTGAAGTGAAGCGAATGCAATGACGAAAGTTGAAGGATAATATAGTTCACCTCAAAAATTGTTCATGCTCAGCAAATAGCCAAAGAGCCATACAATAATACTACCAGTAGTATAGTAGAACTACAGATTGATACTGGTACAATGGTAATTGGTAGCATACAAGCAGATTGAAAGGGCCTTATTTTACGAACTACGAACAGAGTGGAGAGTGGGGAATGTAGAAGAAGAAGGCATAGTAGTGGAGAGGGGATGTTGATGATGATGACAAGACAGATATATAATGCGTTGCACACTAAACCAACTGTAACTTATGTATATATTAATAATTTTCCTCCTTCAAATTGCTTACTCAGCTCAGCTTAGTAAGTAGCGGCAGCTTAAAGAATGCATTTTATGAAATTATAATGCTAGTCCGTCTGTCTCTCTTGAATAATTTGGAAGTTGGAATTAGGGAGCTAATGATTTTCTACTTTCTAGTATACTACTTACTGTTTTGTTAATGTATCGTCAGTAGTTTTAATTATTCAAATGTTTATGGTTGTCATTCAATTATAAGTTGGTGACTATTTCCAAGTTTATTTCTAAAAGATATCGTAATGAATTTGACGCGATTACACGAATTTTGCATTTTTTAAAAATTAACTTCTTCATGCTTCGCTAAGAAACATCAATATTAACGATTGCATATGTATTAACCGGATTTTAGGCATAAAATTTACTTATACCCGACCCGACTCTTTCTGTTATAAATGTTTAATTTAATCTAACTGTACACGGACAACGGATGTATAGCTATAATATTCAGGTAGTATGAAGTTGCTTTTGTTATAGTTTCTGCCATCTCTACGCGTTTCTGGGCACAAATAACTGTGATGGGAGTGTGTCCAAGAAGTACAAGATACACAGGCGTAGATGACGCATGCAGAGTGAATTCTGCAATTCTCTTGCTGCAGTGCATGTTATGTGATCTGATGGCCAAGTTCCATTTTGCAAGAGGGTTCTCCCAGAAAGCTCAGCTGTGAACATAGTGTTCCGGAAAACTAGTCCTCTGCTGCCCGTTTTTTAATTGGATTTCAAATTAAAGGTTGTCTTAACTAATTACTTTACTAATAACATTGACTTTTAGCTATAGCACTGGTTGTATAGTTTTGTGCCATAAGCAACTGAATAAAGTGAAGGTCGCTCGTCGTCGTGGCCGGCAATATAATTGGGAATTAATCTTGAGCTAGATTAGTATTTAATGCACTCTTTTCTTTTGAATTAAATTTCAGATAGACAGCTTATAAGAAATGGCGGCCAAACGCATTGCATCCAGCTCCATTAATTGGGCTGCGATGGCGGAGCGCGTTCCTGAAAATCAACGGGCAATGTTCATCGCGTTTAAGGCCAAAAGTGATAACTATCTGAGGCGGTGCGTGGCCAATCATTTTCAACAATGTATTTAAGTAGTTTGCAAATGTTTTAATTGTACGCTTTTGTTGCAGGGTTTTATCAAATCCCGAGACACCACCCAAAATTAACTTTGCTGAATACAAGTCTAAGATTCCTGTGGCAGGACTTGTGGATTCTTTACAAAAGCAGTACGAAGCATTGAAGGTGCCATACCCGGCTGATAAGTTGACTTCCGAAGTCAACGCTCAGGAGAAGGCTGCGGTAAGTGTAATTGTGAACTTGCGGTTAGGTATAAAAGGAGAAATCTTATTAACTAACTTTGAATTACTTTAGCCGTTTTGTTTTTGTCTTTTATGTGTTAACTTTGAACTTGTTGATTTTGATTTGGTAGCAACAAACAATTGCTGCATTTATTGCCGAGTCTAATAACAGGATTAAAGAGGCCCAGGCAAATATTGCCAAGTGGGATGACGTTTTGCCGTTCGAGGAAATGACCATGGAGGACTACAAGGACATGTTCCCAGATCAGGCCTTGGATCCACTGAACAAGCCCACATTCTGGCCCCATACTCCAGAGGAACAGTTGGACTACAAGAAGCAAGATGAACCTGCAGCACATTAAAAATTTGCTAACAGTTGTCCGCGTTCACTTCCTAAAAACTTTAGTTCATCTTCAAAAATGCTGAAATTTAAAAATGTAAAGCTGGAAAAGAATAAATGTATATAGCTAATAGTTATAAAAGAGAATTGACAGGATAATATGTACACCTCTATCTTCCTGCCAGTTGTTTTCTGCTGTAGTCAATTTATTAAAACTTCATGAAAATTATACAAGAAAGCGATGATAACAATAATAAAAAAGGGTTTTCGTACCCTCTGTGGGGAAAAACGGAAAACAAAACTGTAATATTTCCTGGCATATCATACATAATTAAAACTTATTAAATAGCAGTTAAAGACTCTAACTTTAAACTTGAAGTTAATTAAAAGGCAGAGAAGCACTTGTGTGGTGTTGTGTCCTAAATAGCATGAAGACATGTTATAAAGTGGATTTTAGGGGCATTCTGAGACACTCATTTGGGGTATTGCATACAAAATCCCTTCTGAACCATTGCCAAGATTTAAGATTCCACGGCTGCTGCTACTGCTATATACCTCTGTACATTTGCTCAAGTAAACTAAGCGGTTAAGCAGTTAACTGTAAAAGCTTTGAAAGTATTTTCAGGTGCCGTGATGTGAGACTTAATAAGTCTCACAAAGCTCCTGTTTTGTGCGTGTTGCGTATCCACTAATTGTGATCACCACTGTGGTCAACCCATTCAAGTCAGCTGATTATTAAATTAACTCCACCAGTGGTATAGTATAATTACTAATTAAAGTTAAACCTGTGCCTACTTGCTGTTTAGCCAACTCCATTTTGATTTGTTTTTTTTTTGTTACAGAACCGTCAGGATGTCCACCGGGCCAACTTACAAGCAGGACTTGCCTCCTCCGGGGGGTTACAAGCCAATTCAATATCTCAGAGTTCCTGCAAAGACCTACTTCAGCGGTATGCATACTTTACCAAAAATAATTCGTTTTAAAAAAGAAAGTTGAATAAAAATCATTTTATGTCGGGTCATTATTTGATTTGATTGTAGGTGTTCAATTGTTCATCATTTATAACGTGGTCACCTTTGGTAGCATTTACATTTGGCTAAAAAGCAGGGAATTTTCACGAAGACTTGTGACGGAGGACAGAAGTGCGAGACTTGCCATGCAGCCCATGTTGTTCGCTGAAAAAGACAGACTGTACGTGACCGCAATTATAAAATTAAATGCTCTTCTAAAATTAGTTGAAATCGGATTTAATGCATGCAACAAAAAATTCAACATAATATTCTTGTCCATTACAGATATCTGAAACGCTGTCGCCGCCTTCGGGAGGAAGAGGAGGAACTGATGAAGGACGTGCCCGGCTGGGTTGTAGGCACCTACTGGGGCGAACCCGTTTACCACACCCGTCCCCAGAACGAATGGCATGACATCAAGGACTTTGAGTACTTTGCCCACTCGCCCAACTATCAGTACCAGTTTTTTAGAAATTTCTACAAATATCTGTAAGCAAAGCGCCACCCTAGTCGACATCAGGGCGCAGCAAGCAGCGTCGTCTTATAGTGATCAACGGTCATCAGAGGAGACATTAATAATTATCAAACTCTATCTTGTCTGTCTGCATTACATGAATTGAAATTGAATGATAAGTATATCCTCACATTTTCTTCTACTTTCCAACTTCAATGATATAAAACGCGGGTTGATCACTAAAAAACTGCATGTTTTTTCGTTAGTCAGTTATAGATGATCTTGTAAAATGATCCAAACAGAAGCATACAAATGTTAATTACGGAGTTACATTTTTAGCAAAGAATAAAAAAATGTATCATCCTCGAAAATGAGTTTTTCGTTGCCACTTTTTTATTTTTTAACTGCAAAGCAACTGCATATTAGATTAATTCAAAAGCATATTAGGTATTTTCTTTATTTAATGTTTCAAAGTAGTCTTGTGTGGTAAAAAACATTAAGTAGCCAAAAAACAAAACAACATTTATATAAGATACAATTATATAAAATAATCTGTACAAAAATCTTTTCACTAAAACTATCTCATCATAATCAATGTTTCTAACGAATCACAGGCAAAAATTAAATTAATCTCTGTCCCATTCCATCTTAGACCATCATTAATGTAAATGACCAACCCACATCCACCCTGAATCAAACATCCACCAGCACCGCGGCCTACTAATCGAACCAAAAACCTGTTTTATATATAACTAATAAGCGTCTTATATCTTTCCTCTTAAAGTATAAAGTTAATGTAAATAGGATAAATTATTAGAAAGATAACCTAGCATACTTGTCTCTCTTCTGTACAGGAATATGTGCAGGGTGTGTGCGGACGGATATAACGAAATCATTAACAAACTACGCAGTTAAACTTAAAACTAAGAATACATGAACGGCATACACGCGAACAAAATACCGATAAGGTTATAGCTACCAGAACTCAGGAGGGTAACAATTTTTGTTTGTCGCGATTCTAAAGTTAAAAGTTAAGTTGCGAGTTGTTAAAGCGTCTTGCTTTCCCCCGCTGAACCCTGTTCGCCCTCTTGCAAGATCATTTCCTGAGCCAACTTTTGCAGCTTTCTGGAGAGAAACCTCTTGATCCTTATCCACCACTGGTGGCGCCGATTTCCCTGCAGCTTGTTGTCCATCTCCATAAAGGAGACAATGCTGAGGTTGTGCTCAAAGTCAGCGTATAGCTCCATAAGCTTCGGGTCTGCACTTAGTGCCATGGCCAGCTTTTCGAAATCGGAACCCAGTTGAGCCAGATCCTCGTCCGAGAGATCTTCCATTAGAAAGGCATCCTGTTGATCAGGATTTCGGTTGTTAAAAGCCTTCCACGTGGATTCAAATTTTTCTCGGCCCATTTCAGCGTACATGCGAAGGAGAAATGCAGGTATGGTTTCAGCCTGAAAATAGAATTGAAATATGCAAGGGTCATGACATGATCATGGAAAATGGATCCCTAGACAAATTGCCTAAATAATCATAAGATAGCAAACTACAATGCATTCAATACGTACCTCATTTCGTTGTATAATGGGTGATGATCGGATATATCTGGCGTCGCCACCCCCCGCGTACAAAACTGAGGCGAGACCCAAACAAAGAAGGAAGCTACCCAATAAATGGTTGCAATTTCCAATCATTTTAAAGTGCTTTGGAACGGTAGAGATAAGGTTAAATCTCTTAAGACTTTCTTCAAGTGAAATGTGTCGTAAGATCACGCGCTTCTGTTACTCTTAATTGATTAATAGCTTTGCTTGCAGATTTCTTTAGTGTTGTGCTCGGCTTGCCTCAAATATCAAGACTGTGCCCCTACACGCTCCGTGGTCGGCACTTATACGAAAGATTCTTCGAGTTGAATACGAATCAGTCAGAGTATCGAGAAGTTTTATCAGGATTTTTCTCCTTCTGCAAAATGAAGAAGGTGACTCTTTGGGGCAATGTAGATAACCTCTGCGTATTCAAGACTTTTCTAATAAAAGGTTATCACTGAACTAACAAGCAGCGCGGCACTGATATGATTCCTACTGGCGACTGATCTAGAGCTTTATATGGTCTGATCTTTCAACTATCAAAAAATGATGAACTTATTACTCACGAGAGATGAATTATCTTTAATCTTTCTTCTTTTCAGAAATTGTTATAATGAATTCACAGTTTTCTTTGTATGAGTACTTGTGGGCCTCTAGATATTTGTAGTTCTGGTTCAATAGCTTTGTCAGATAAGTAAATAGTTGGCGATTTATTTTTAATTTTTGATAAGAAACTTCTTCACTTAGGCAGGAGTGAACGAGAAAGTTGCAGTACAAAGAGAACAAATTGCGAAACAGAATTGCAATATTTGTGTGTGATGTGCGTTGGTCGGTGTCAACAACAAAACTGATCTTGGCACGTCATTTTCTATTTATTTATATAGGGAACCTTAGGAAGCGTCCACATGCCAAAACCCAAGAAAAGCAGAAGAGAATGAGAATAACTCTTAATTCCAATTTTAATTTGGTGTTGATGTCACTGCAGTACGAGCTGCACGTTGGCAGTTAGCACATGCAAATGGAAACGTAGGCCACGCCAAAAGCCAAAGAAAGCCTCATTCATAATGAATGCAGACGGGTTACCAGCGTTAAGGA
This sequence comes from Entomobrya proxima, assembly GCA_029691765.1. Classification (NCBI taxonomy): domain Eukaryota; kingdom Metazoa; phylum Arthropoda; class Collembola; order Entomobryomorpha; family Entomobryidae; genus Entomobrya; species Entomobrya proxima. The sequence goes on along the minus strand of CM056172.1, from coordinate 26,170,981 downwards.
TTTTTCATGGCGGTGATCTTTCATTTGATATAATGATGCCAGCCAATGCTCAATACATTCATTATAATACCACAATTTAAATATATACATAATATATGTCATGTCACATGAGACATTGTAGTTCCAGGAAAGCTTTACCAAAGTGCTATAGTCGACTTTCGACTGTTCTAATATTAGTTCCCACATTATGTACTAAATAATATCCTCAGTTGTTATCAGTTCTGTTTCTGTCTGTTGTAATGGAAAAATTGTTAGTTTTTAGATGTTGAAATTGTGTAGTTCGATTGCATGGTTGATTCAGAATGATGATATAGAGATCGTAATCACAGAAGAATGCCATGACTATAACTCAATGACTCAATAGAATAATTCATTATTAAAGCTTTACACCCTGATACTTTAACCAAGCCATTAACAGACGAATTTTCATTTCAGTTGAAGTGCACAAAACAAAAAAAACTACGCATTTAGGACTTGGTATATAGAATAGGTACATATTATATTAGAGCCAGCCAAGCCAACAATAATGTATACCTATACGTATACCTACAACTTAATTTAAAATGCATTCTCCATTAATAAACGTATTTCCGCTGAAAACTGTAAAAGTTAAAACGAATCTATTAATACATGCTGATATAATGCCACATTAATTACTCAATAATTGTGCGTAATAACTGGCATCGATATTAAGTGCAATTTTTCTTGGAATTGAACTCCTTAAAATGGATGTAAATGTTAACGTCAATGATTATAAATGCGATGTGTCCAGGTTTTGCAGGCAGGGCTGGGGCTAGGCCAAGCCAGGCATGCCAGATACGTGGCAGAAGACGCGCATTAAGCATGATTTCATTTTCATTGTAGTCGTTTATTTCCAAGATGAATTAATTTATGGGAAATCTTGCATAAGCCATTATAACATTGCATTGGATATATTGTGTAATGTCGCGATTGAGTTAATTGTGGCATAATTTTTCTCTCATTTGCCATTTGATGCTGACCAGCAGAAAATTTTGTTCAGATGACAGACAGAACTTCATCACGAGGTTTTTAAAACTTGAATGAAAGTACTAACTGTACTGTGTGCCCTCATCCGCATAATTTTAATTCGTTTTAAATGGCATCATTTGAATTCTAAAAAACTTATGACGATCATGCAAATTTTTTTACATGCAATGCTGGTTGTTTTTGCAATTAAAAAGCAATAAAGCTCTAAGAGAGAGAATAGTTAAGTATCGTCCTGGCCGTAAAATCCGAATTTTAACAACCAGTTTTAATGCTGGTCAAAAACTGACCTAAAATTACGTGTCGCACAGCATGTACGCTGTAAAACTGCTATATCTTGCAATTAAGGTCCTGAATCGGGCCCTTAATGCACGAATTATTACAAACTGGTTGTAAATTCGTAATGCTGGTTAAAAACTGACCTAAAATCATGTGTCGCATGCTATAGGTTCTATTATGAAAAGCTGTGAAATTGCTGTGACCTCTGACCTAGAGTTGACCTATCGACCTGAAGTTCAATAGGGTTGTGGCTGAGGTGCTATTGTGTCTGTACACCAAATTTGGCTGTAAAATTACCTGTCGCACAGCATGTACGCTGTAAAACTGCTATAATTATTTTGCAATTAAGGTCCTGAATCAGGCCCTTAATGTACGAATTGTTACAAACTGGTTGTGAATTCGTAATGCTGGTTAAAAATTGACCTAAAATCATGTGTCGCATGCTATAGGTTCTATTATGAAAAGTTGTGAAATTGCTGTGACCTCTGACCTAGAGTTGACCTATTGACCTCAAGTTCAATAGGGTTGTTACTGAGGTGCTATTGTGTCTGTATACCAAGTTTGGTTGTTAAATTACGTGTCGCACAGCATGTACGCTGTAAAACTGCTGTATCTGGCAGTTAAGGTCCTGAATCAGGGCCTTAACGCACGAATTGTTACAAACTGGTTGTAAATTCGTAATGCTGGTTAAAAACTGACCTAAAATCATGTGTCGCATGCTATAGGTTCTATTATGAAAAGTTGTGAAATTGCTGTGACCTCTGACCTAGAGTTGACCTATTGACCTGAAATTCAATAGGGTTGTGGCTGAGGTCATGTACTATCTGTATACCAAGTTTGGTTGTGATCGGTCCAGCCGTTACTGAGTAAATTGCATACGGGCGGACGGCCGGCCGGACGGCCGGACGGCCGGAGCACAATATTATCAAGTATCTTGGCCGATACTTAATAAATGAATAGGGCAATAAATTCTTTCATTCCAAAATAAATCAAGAACAGCAAGCTAAAACATTATCCGTTATCAACTTGGATCATGTCATGTACATAAACCATAAGTATTCGTCCTTCCCTGGGGTTATTCCTGTCCCCTAAATGTAACGATATAACATGTGTACACTTTTGTCTAGCTGCACCGTTTGATCCGTCCCTCTAGCGTTTGCATAATTTTAAGTGTATAAAAATTGTAAATGATGTAAAGCCATGATCACATTTATTTTAAACAACTTTGCCAAGTTCTAAGTCCTAAGATCTTGAACTGATAAGTAAGATCTTGGTAAATTTATGATGACCCGATTATGGAGATCCAACATCCAACAATTTTATAGAGCATGATGATTTCTAAGAATATCTAATAGCTGAAGTAAAAAATGATCCAGTTCTAATACTCTTTGCTTCGCATGAGCAGTGTAGTTGTGTGTGAATAGATTAGTCATGAACATGTTCATCAGTTCGATTTAACGGGCCAAGGCTAAAACTGATAACTGATTGATGAATGATCCGACCAGAAAAATGGCAAATGACAGTGTCACTAAAATTATATGTAAATCATGCATGTACGTCAGAATCTAAAAGAGAAATCAACGAACTACATACTAAAGTTAAAGTATTAACTACACAACTCTAGCGCGGCTGAATGTCTGGGCGTTTCATCTCCTTGAAATTCTCCCGACTCGGGAGTCCCGAGTTCTTAGCTCAGCAGACAAATTAAGTTCAAATTCGGTCTGAATCTGAAATGAACTATTTAAGTAGACACGATGAGGTTGTTATGCGAATTTTTAAAATTTGATTGCAAATTTATTCAGTATCTTTAGCAACATGTTTCCATAATTGAAATTCCGACTGCATATATTCCCATTTCATTTTCACAAAACAATTAATTAAGAATGATATTATGAAGATAAAGGAGAAATTGAAACAAGGAATACCAATATTGTGCAATCGGAATTTTGAATTTCAATTTAAATAAATAAATTTGCATCCGCGCATTGCACACAACTCTTGCAGCATGCAGTTAAAGATTTGGCCTTGCTACGTTTTCCCTGATTTAATTGCAATATGATGTTTTCAGTAACCGATTTTTTAAATGACTACAATTCCGGGTTTACGAGGAGCTATCTATCAATGACTTCATCATTAGTAAAATTTGTCGACCCAAATTGAGCCTGTTAAATTATCTTTTCATGCGAAATGATTTGTAATGAGAAAAATGTTTATTAATGCGAATGAATTACAATTTCAAGCGCCTGAATCAGGCCTTTCTGTTTCGAATTTCATTGACTGACTCATAATTATGACGTTATGATCGATTGATAAAAACTTCGTACATCGTCGTAAATCTAAAATTATGTGCCGATAAGGTTTAATGGACCGAAACTGAGACACCCTTCATCACCTTTAATGTGTGAAAAGTGAATGACGCAAATGGCAAATGCACAAAGTGCAAAAATATTCCTGTGGTAATTTCCTGCTCTGTCAGTAAAATAAATTATATCAGCGGCCATATCTTTGTAACTTTGTAAAGCGTGATATTGGCTGCAATAAAATTTTCATACATTACTAATTTTTAGAGTGGACACAGACGAGTCGCTGACTTGAATTTCTTGGACATCTTATATCAGGACTATTTTTCCTTGACACTTTTTTTCTATGAAACTCCGAGTGATACTTAAATTTTAAAACAGAAATCACTGGAGTAAAACTTGAAAGATTTATCAACAGTAATTTTAATTAATTAATTTTTTTAATGCGACATAAGTGCGTCTATTTTTTGACATGGCATGAGCAATAGGAGGTGTAATAACCGGATGAATAAAAACGAAATGCGTGAAGAGACTTTAACGGAATTTTGATTGTTCTGGACTCAATGGCTTATCAATAACTAATTATCTATAATTATTATTTAACACTATTTTGAATGTAAATGGAAATGTGTGCTGTGTTGAGATCGATACAAAATTGTCTGGAAAAATTGTCCGCTTGTCGATGCAGACATGCAGACGTCGTAGTGATAGATGGTCAAGATAAGAGGAACTCTAATTCCTCTTCAATTTTGCTGACGTTAACAGCAAATGATTAATGAATCTGAGACCTCCGAGAATTATATAGTTTTGTAAAAAAAGACAATCATTTCTCTATTTTTAGAAAGCATTTACATAAAAGTGTCTTATATTTGTATTAACATGTTCAGGTCACCAGAGTCTCGTGACGAGACCCATGCACATTATGTGTTTCAGCAAATCAGTAAGAACTAAAGAACATATCGTCACTCGTCACACTCCAATTCCACAAGATAATGCGTCCTTAGTCCTTGCCTTGTCTTGTGAGTGCTCTATGAAATAGCATGCATAGCATGAAAAAAGTTTCTCGATAAACCAAGGAAGCTATTCACATTTCCTTAATTTTAGGAAACAAGTATGAATCAAATTTAGCAAAAATACAATGACTCCACGATGAAGCATCAACCAATCTCATCGACGATGAAGATGAGTCATTGTCCTTAATTTCTTTTAGAATTTGATAGTATTCTTGAACATTGAGTCATTCAATCTCAATAAGTTTTAGCAGTCTCAGTCTCGGTTACGCTCTCGCCACACACACTTGGAACACCTAATTAACTGAAGCTGAATGCTAATGCTATATAATGTTATGCAAACATGTACAAGTTTACTACGATATATGTAAACAAGGCAAATGTAACTAGTATGAGCGAATGGTAGGCAAGTAGGTTGTTTCAGTAATATCTATGATCAAATAGTGTGATCTTAATAAAAAGTAACTGAGAGGCTTCCCTTCCCTCATTTCCGCTCATCTCATGATATGCATGCCAGTCGACTCAAAAAACTGAGCAACTTGAATTGAATTTACTTTTGTTTTATGGAAGTTTTCCGAACTAACTTGATAAAATGATTTCATTAAAGTTTAGCTTAAGTAAGAAAAACCCCTAAAATGGAAAAAATAACAATACAGTAAACAAACCGGCATCCAGAAGATTATAACTTGATGTTTGGTGTTTATATTTTCTGCCTGGAAGAATCTCATGTAAATTGAATAAAAACTATTTACTATATAATGAAATTTAGTCGGCCTGCAAGCGTGGGTAATGAAACGTCCAAGTAGTTTACAAGTTGATGTTGTTGTGGAGGCGTTGGTGTCCACTTGAAATAGCAACAACGAATAATTCATAAGGTTTCATCGCCTCATCCTTTCTCCGGACCAATAGAGGCTCGACACCAATTAGTCCCACCAAAACAATTACAGTAGTGGATAAAATAAGCTCATTCACTTTACTTTTGAAATGCAACACAATAGTACATTCCTCTCTTCAACTTATGACGCACAACGCAGTGGAGTTGTTACATAAATTATCTTTGCGAGTAAGATGCAAAAACAATATGAAAGAACCGACACATTATGCTGCATTCAATACACAAGTCATTTACTCATACTATCATTAAATTGTCACAATTAAAACGTAAACATTGTCACAGCTATTTAAAAAAAATACCAAGTAATCTTAGAATCAAACCTTGATTTCAAGTAGTAGTATACAAAAAGATACATTTAGCGGCATGCAAACATAAATTAAAAAATATAGGTAACTTGGACGAGTACATATTTTACTTGACGAATGGTGCTGTGATAATGGCAATGGACAAATATATGGAATATGTTTATATAAGCGTACACAAAAAAGCATTGATTTGTAAAATAAACAGTAAAAGTAGTACTTACTAAGTGCATATCGAACATAGGATTTTCTACACTCGTTGTCAAAAATAGCAGCAAAGGAATGTTAACTAGCACTAAATCTGAAATAAGTGACTTAGTTGTAGCGTCGATTTTCTTTACGCGATGTTCAGGTAGTTATCTTCTCCTCACTAACTTGGCTTACTTACGATGGCCGGAGCTGTCCAGTAAAAATGCAAGAAAAACGCTTTTAGAACTATGTATTTTCATGAAATGTGCAAAATTGTCAAAATATTCATTATTCATGCATGAAGCTATCTCCCCCAAAAAGTATGTGATTCCATGCTACAAAATAGGTTATAATTACTTCCAAGGTTGCCTTGATGTTGAGGCCCGGTTCGACCTGTTAATCCCACTGGATGAACTAGCTACTGAAATAGAGGATTGCGTGCTTTTTGCACTGATGAAAGATTTTGCATTAGAAGCGGACGTGGTAGAATCCCTTCTCCCGGATAATGACCCATTGTAGGATCTTGCTGAACTGGTGATACTGGATATTGCGCTTCGCGGAGTCTGTGTAGCGGAAGTGGGCACGATGAAGGTCTCTCCCAATTCGGAAACACCTGATAGCTGATGGTAGCTACGTGGTTGGGATCCAGGAGATTTTGATGCAGCTTGAGTTCTGCTACCAGCAGAAGGGACTCTAAAGTTGTTACCCATTATATTCCCTTTTGCTGCTTGGTTGGATTGAGATCCCACAGAGTTCCCGTCATCCCAATAACTAATGCGTCTTCTTTTGGGACTGATATTGAACATTTTAACAGGTTTTGGCTTCACACTCTTAGAGCCCTGGTGTAGGTCATGCGCCATAGAATTGCGCGATTTCCTGTGATCCCGTTTGGGTGAAGATCGGCTGGAAGAAATATTTTTCATTTTTACATTGACGTTGTGACACAATTTCATGAATGTTATAGATTGCAGTACAAGCTGCTATTTACTCACTGGCTCATTCTCCTTTCAATGCTTTTTAAAGTGGCATTAGAAATACTTGGCTTTGCTGGAGAAGCAAGATTACGCATCGCCTTTGCTTTGAGTTTCTCCCGATCAGTCGCAATAATGGCCATGCGCTCCTTGGTCGACAGCTTGAAGAATACGTCGTGAAATGACCTACAAGCACCAGTTAACTACACAAAAATAGCAATATTAACATGTAGTTAGTTTAAAGATATTATGATTTAATTAATTTTTAATTTTGCAATGCAATAGCCAACCTGCTGAATAAGCCTTTGGTGTAAATCACTGTCCTGCGGTTTCACACAAGTCGCACCACCAGAAGGAGGGGCTTCCTCGTACAGTTTCAACAAAAGATCGACCGTGTCCCGAATTGTTTGTACAATTATTTGCACCTTCTCTGTGTTTAACAGTCGTCGTGTGAGGAATCCTTTGACAGCAGCAGAAATCCTGGCAAATTTTGGCTTCATCTCCGGGTCCAAAGCCTGGAAATTAGAAAAATTTCAATAAAATGTTCAATATCTTAAGCCCTCAATAGAATTTGAAATATTTATATTACTTTTTGGGGAATGCGAAGAGGTGCAACAGGCTTGTTCAAAGGGTCTAGAAACAAAAGCCCCTTGAGAAGTGGGGATCGTGCATCCACCGGTGTTCTGAACATTCTTGGGCTCATCATCTGCATCCGACTTTGTAGTTTAGACAGTCCAACAGTAGATATTTCACATGGTCCGGTTGTGACATGAGAAGTGGAGCTGGTCTGAAAATCTCCTGTCGTGCTACCACCACCCATGAACTGATAGACGGAGTATTCCTTCTTAGATAAGGCACTTGATACGCTACTACTATTTACGGGGTTCATTTTTTTCTCATCGGACGTTGACACTGGCATTAATGCTGAGCTCGGTTCAGTTTTTGTTCTTGAGCTTAACGAAACATCAAAAGACTCTGCCAGTGAATTTGGTGAACCCTTGTTCGATTTCCTAGTGTTTAGTGTGAAACTGAACTTTTCTTTTAATTTCTCCATTTCTCTTTCGAATTCCTCTTGAATTCTTTGCTTTTCTAAACGCTGTTGCTCTGCTAAACGCCGCATTCGTGTTTCATGTTCATCTTGTATTTTCCTAACAACTTGTTGGAGGTCTTCGACTTCAGCAGATTGGGATGCATTTGAAATGGAAGTATTATCTTGCTCCCCCAGAAATCTTTCCAAGTGTGCCTGCTTTCCCCGACCCAAACTTAGACTGGATAAGTTTCCGCTAGTAAACTCTACCACATCACCTCTGTCTCTATTGCCGCTTCCATCAAGAACTTCAAGAGCACTTTGTACTTTTATGTTGGCTTTTTCTGGAGTAGGATATGGGGATTGAAAACCCACTGAACTGGGTACAGAAGGAACCGTTTCCAAATTCTGCTGAAAATGTTTATCTTTTGATTTGACAACTGCTTCCAACAAAGCCGCACTAGGAGTATCTAACGTATATGATAATTTTCTCACGTGTTTCGTAGCATTTCCATTTGCGTCAATATTCTCTTTGTCACTACTATTTGAAGCTGTATCATCATGTTTATCTTCTTCCGCTGAAGACGGAATTTCTTTGCTAAGTCGTACGTCATAACTTCCTCTGCTGACGGTAGGTATGGGTGTATTCACTGGCTTGGCTGTAGAAGAATAGTCCCCAGTAGTACAAAATTTGTTGGCAAATTCCATCGTTAGTGATTTTGCTATTGAAGTAAAATTGGTGATTGCGACTGGAGAAAATTTGGATGAATTAGCAATGGCAGCAGCCAAACCTGTTTGACTTGTTTCCTGAACCCGGTTAGGAATACTGCTGAGTGTCGAAGATGCAATTGAGCACTTGGATTTCTCTACATCCTCTTCATCATCCAAGTCAAAATATTTTGCAGGACGTTTCCGCTTATATCCCTGCTCCTCCCCACTACTGGGCTTACGTATGACAGTTGGAGGAGGTTCTCTCCGACTATTTTCCTGTTCCCCTTCACTTGAGCTGTACGAGTTTTTCACTTGGGATTTTCTTTGAGAATGCGGTCTTTCTGAGGAATTGTTTTCTGAGCTTCTGTGGATTACAAAGGTGCCCGTGCTGGATGCGGCAGATGCAAAGTTGTCTTCACTTTGATGATCATCGGATTCACTAGGGGCTTCTCCTTGACCTCCTTTTTCCTCATCACCGTCGTAAGACAGTGCTGACGAATTATCTACTGAAAGCACCGAACTCAAGCTCTGGTTCAATGGAGGAATCCCAGTGATAGTTTTTTCACAAAGTACATCTCCTAAAGCATCGTTGAGATCCCCATCCGGAGATTGGGTTTCGTTGGAACAATCATCCTTTGTTACAGTAAATTTCGGTTTCTCCAAGGAAAATGTTCTCCGTACTCGCGGAGTGGAGGTAACAGGCACTTCTGCGTTTGTAGGTGAACGGGGTGAACATTGTGCATCAATTTCATGAGTTCCTTCAGTTCCTTGGACCTCTATTGGAATTACGGGCGTGGACACACATCCGGAGGTTAGATATTTCTCAAATGAGAGTGTGGACTCATTTCTTGCTGAACCATGTTCTTGTTTGGAGTTGGTATGTTGGATCTTCGAACTCAAACCGAGTTTGGGGCGTTCTTGCAATTCCTTTTCACGAAGTACGGCTTGTTCTCTGTATCGTCTCATTTCCTCTCTGCGTTTCTCTGTCATCTAGGAAGGCAACAAAATGTTTGACCATAATTTACTAATAATTTCTTACGGTTTAGCAACCTTAATAAAACTGCACTTGGTTTTACCAATGGAGGAAGAATCGGGTATCCATCCACCTTCATGCAGGAAACATATTCCATGCAAAAGATGTTCAGGTCCTCAGTCATCCCTCCTCCGACCGTTGAAGCGTTTGTGGAATCCATGTTCATCTTTGTAAAGCCACACACTTCCTACTCAACTATGACTCCTAACAAAATAGAGAAGCCACGGAACTGTCTGCACGTGCAGGTCCTTAGATTTTCATCTGTCCCGTCTCATTTTTGTTCCTGTAGGTTAAACCCACATCATGTTGAGATTACTATTCCAGATTTCACGATTTACTTCAATAATAAAAAGTATGACTAATTTTAATGCATATACAATGTACCATTAGTACCATACCTATTTCCTTAGTCCACCCAAGTTAGTAGATGTAGTTGACAGTTGACAGTTTCAAAAGTTCAACGGATCATTCACAAATTGTGAATCACAACACAATTTCACCTAATAAATTCCAATCAGTCTGTTTATAAAAAAGTGTAACTGGTCACCTTGTATATGTGTATGTAAGTTTGTTCGATATAATTTATGCAAAAAATGTCAAATCCAACAGACAGTGGATAGATAGGGAATGAACAGTGAAATCAGCAGAGCAGCAGAGTGAAACGTTGATTCTAGAAAGTCAACAAGTTAGTAATGGTGGCATTCCCCCAGCATCCCGTACCACACCGTCTGGTACCACATAAATAAGTTGACTTCGTGAGGGTATTCTGCATTCTACATGTCGATGTGTTGGTTGTGCATGTATATTTCAGATTTGCTATTTGTCCGTATAATGATAGATAACTACTACTGCTACTATGATTTTTGCTAGGTGTGCTGTATAAATATACTTCCAGGCTTAATTAATGTAACAATTTGTATTTAAAGGTATTATGCTACTGGATAGATTCCCTACCTATAATGTAAAAGTCAAGGCATTTGAATGTAAAGAGAGTACCGTGGATACAGAACCAGGTAAGCCATTCAGAAGGCTGGTAACTTAAAAAAGTTACGGTGGTACGTTCGTATTTGGGTTGATGTACAATCCCTGCAGCACGTATTTTCAATTTCTCTGTAGCGCAACATTTTTTTCTAAGAAATGATATTCAATGTATACTCCACCAATATAAATAAACGTTTATAAAATACCAACTTTGTAATTAAATGTATAAGCAGCGATATTATGTCGAATTAAGACTTAATTATGCACATGTTGAAGTAATTTACAGTATTAAACATCCAATGTAATCGATTTAAAAACATTCTTATTAACCACTAAATCTACTACTGACACTTACATTAATTCAAATTGAATTTGAACGAATATTTCAAAAACTATTTTTGTACACAAATGCCCATATACACCACAACAGCCCCATACCGACGTTACAGCTACATACAAAACAACAATTATTATTGACCTAAAAAATCATGAATTGAATTGAGCACTGCGTTGTTGTTCATATATAAATATGATTTCCTTTAGAAGTACACGCTGCAATTTTATTACAAATTTAATGTTTTAATAGTTAAGAAACATGTGGATATAATATTGGACATATTAACATTAATTAACTATAGTGGTTCATGCACATTTAACACAGCTTTAAGCATACTTAAATTAACTTGCCTTGAGAAGAATGAATTACATTTATATACTTTGCTACAAAATGTTCACTTGTAGTTGAAAAATTTGGGATTAAAAACATTTTTAAAATGGCTGCCCTTGTATTTATAATCATTGATTTAGAGAAAGCAAAATGATAAGATTTTGAAACTCATCCAATTTGTAAAAAATGTTTACTACAGGGTTATCTTATGAAGGTCTGAATTATCATCGTTGTAGTGCTTGAATACTAACTCCATATTGAAACTGGTACCTTTTATATACGATTATAAAATCACACGTATAAAATCATATAAACTAGAGTAATATATTACAAAAGTAATAATAACAGTACAATTACAAAAGTTGTAAAAGTACAAAACTGAGACAGAATATACAATATATGTACACTCTGTCCAGTTAATGAAGCAACGACCTACCATTTCAGTGTATCTCAGAAACGGTTCAAGGCATTTACCCGAAGCTCACAGTGAATGTTAGCCATCTTTCAGAGATATTGCATGCCAAGTTTCAGCAAATTTGGTTTGATCGTATAAAAGTTATGGCCAAAGTTTGAAGGTCAATCAAAATTAGGTGTCCAGAAAATAAAGCAACTATTTTAGTCATTTTGGATTTTTGTTCATATATCCGCTAAAATTGTGTTCAAACTGGTTTATCGACATTTGATGGTTAATCAGCTGACATAATAACTGCAGTAAATGACTTTATTTGAAAAATATTAAAGAAAATAGTAAATAACTGAAGGTCACACTGACTAAGGTGCAATTGGTGAATTCTTCGGTATAACAAATCCACACTTTTCAATCAAAATTAAGCTTTTGATGTTCACAGCACCTACGATGTATGCAAAATTGTATTTAAAACCAAAATAAGACATAACACATTCGAGTTTATAACTTACTGCCTGCTTAGGCTTAAACATTTACCATAGGGTTTTATGTTCTTTTCTAAATTACATTACGAAACATTTAAAAACAACCCGAATTTCAGCAATTCAATGAATCTTCAGTAAAACCACACTACAAAATTTCAAACCTGTTGGAGTTTTGCGGTTGAAAATAAACTTTGATCCCCTATTCACGTTTTCAGTTTATAAATTGACATCATAGGCTAAGTGTATGTTTGACTAGTTCAGATAATCAGGCTCTCTGTCACAATTTTTTAATTGCGTGCAAGCTTTGGGCTTATAATGTTGTGAAATGTGTAGTTTAATGCCTACAAATCCTCAGTGGCCACAGTGATGCACACGTGCACACTAAAAGCTGTAAAACACTTGTACACCAGAATGGGTACATCTACACACATACCTCATTCACGTTCTATTAAATGTAGAAGTCGGAATTCATTAACTTTTTGACTAAAATTGCTGTTGAACTAACGCTTGGTTCAAAAATGACAAAACCTCTCATTTTATCGAAAATACTACGAGTCAATATTCAAAAACCATACATGAGCCAAGCTTACTTCATAAATTCCTGAGTCACGAAGAATCTCTCAACTTCCCTTAGAATTCAAACTTGAAGTTGTTTTGTCATAATTAGGTTTTAAATTAAATTTTGCATACATTTTGGTGCTGTGGGTTTAAAAAAGTATATTTTTATCAAAAAGTGTGGATTTGGTATACCGAAGAATTCACCAATTGCACCTTAGTTGGAGTGACCTTCAGTAATTTGCTATTTTCTTTAATATTTATCAAATATAGTCATTCACTGCAGTTATTCCGTCAGCTGATTAACTATCAAATATCGTTAAACTAATTTAAACACAATTTTAGCGGATAACTGAACAAAAATCCAAAATGTCTAAAATCGTTGCTTTATTTTCTGGACACCTTATTTTGATTGACCTTCAAACTTTGGCCATAACTTTTATACGATCAAACCAAATTTGCTGAAACTTGGCATGCAATATCTCTGAACGATGGCTAACATTCACTGTGAGTTTCGGGTAAATGCCTTGAACCGTTTCTGAGATACACTGAAATGGTAGGTCGTTGCTTCATTTACTGGACAGAGTGTAATTAAACTGCAATGTAAGCAGTGTTGTAATTATATATTTGATTGTTTTATTGCATGCATATGAGATGTCTCGAGTAGAAATTCATAGCAGCTTTTCAGTCAAAAAGCCAAAGTTATCATGTTTGATCAGTTTTGCATCCAAATATTACTCCGTGGTGCAATTTCAAGAGAGTTGTATACATTGAATATCATTTCTTAGAAAAAAATGTTGCGCTACAGAGAAATTGAAAATACGTGCTGCAGGGATTGTACATCAACCCAAATACGAACGTACCACCGTAACTTTTTTAAGTTACCAGCCTTCTGAATGGCTTACCTGGTTCTGTATCCACGGTACTCTCTTTACATTCAAATGCCTTGGTAAAAGTAAAATAAAAAATCTTTACGTTTTTCATAACGATGGCTTTTATATGTTAAATTATATACTATTAAGTTGATCGTTGATTGGATCAACATATTATATTCCGCTGTTTATTAACAGTGTTGTGTTAGCTGTAAATTAAATTAAATATAGCTAAAAGTGATGGTTTATGGTTTTTTTTATTATGTTTTCTTCAAAAGTGTTATCTGTAGTCAGATTTTAAATGCATAACTTCGCAGGGACATGCGCATAAAATTTGTAGATTTTTTGATTGCAACACGGAAGCTGTCTGTTCACTGTTCATTGTAATCTTTAACTTTAAAATGTACATTTGGGTACCATTCTGACTTTTGGGTGCCGGAAGGGTTGTATTTGGTGCCAGGGGATTGACACCGACTAAGTGAGAGCTCAACGGCCCGCTTCTTGGCACTTGGCACTGGCACTGGCACATACAAAGACAGAAGGTAAACAAACACATGCACGCAATACAATCGAGCATGCACGTCTCACTGTACCCCACAAACTGTGACGCGTAGAGATTCGATATTCGTCAGGATAAACAAGATCAGCTTGCCTTGTTCTGTTCTACTGTGTTGTTTGAGTTTGAGGAGACACTCTTGTCAAGTCTTTAAAGTGTTGTTAAATATCATTAATCAATTTCTTGAGGAAACTTTCATGACCGGTAGCGTAATTCTAATTCCAAGTGTAATAGCTGTGCCAGTGCAATTAGGGTAGTTTCAGATTACTTAAAGTAGGATGCCTGTTCAAGGGTACCTGAATCAGAGTGGGTCTGACGATGACGACGACTCTGGGTCTGGCTCTGGCTCGGACAGCGGTTCTGAAGGATCTGGGTCAGGTACTTGGTCTAGTTGAAAAGGATTAATATTGAGAGTTGAATGAATTAAGGATTGATAATCAGTGAATCAGTATCATTTTTAATGTGTTTTTAAATCAGGACGAGGAAGCTCTAGGGCCTCATCCCCTGCTGGCAGTCCTGCACCGGCTAGAAGCAGCAGAAGCCCCAGTAGCTCTCCAAAGTCACCAATGGAGGTAGACTCTCCAAAATCCGGAGCCGCGTCACCAGCTGTGGCTTCTCCCAGATCGGCGACAGGTAGTCACAAGTCCCCCGCGGGGTCCAGAAGTTCAAGATCCCGTTCCGGTAGTCATAGTCCAGCGGCTCGGAGTGTCAAGTCGGGTTCTAGGTCACGTTCTGGATCACGTTCCTCTAAATCATCAGGAGGTTCTAGGTAATTCATAGTTGCCGTTGTGTACTTCAGAAGTTGTGTGCCAACTTTTAGGTATTACCATGCATATTTTTTTCCTAATAGGTCTGGTTCTGGGTCACGATCCCGGTCTAGATCTGCATCTCCAGCGGTGTCAAACAAATCCGGATCACAGTCACCTGACGCAAAAAGAGCACGATCCGGACCAAGTTCACCGTCGCCCACTAGAAGATCAAGATCTCGTTCAGGTACTCCTGCAAAGTCCAGATCCCGTTCCGGCTCTCCAGCAAAATCAAGGTCGAGGTCAGGCTCGCCTGCTACTGCTAGGTCAAGATCCAGGTCAGGTTCCAGGTCGTCGCGTTCCAGTAGCGGGGCTAGTTCCAAGTCTGCAAAGTCCAAAAAGTCAAGTATGTTAATTTGGTTGAGTTCAGTTTGTTCTGGAGGATTTCATTTTAATTGTTAACGTGTTCGTTCTATAGGAGGGGGTAGTGCAAGTCCTAAATCACCCAAATCCATTGGTGATGCGGATGCAAAGTCGACCATCAGTCGTGCTTCTGCTGGTTCAGGGGGCGAATCTCCGGATTCAAGGTCGGTTGTGTCAGCAAGTCAAAAGTCGAAGCCGGCTGCCTCTGAAATCTTTGGTGATGCTGATGATATTTCGAGCTCATCAGATTCTGACGGAGACGCCAAAATGAAATCTGACGATGAAAATGAAAAGGAGAGAAAGAGTGATGCGGGAGACGACAAATCCGACGTACGTCTATACAAAAATGTTCTTTCCATTACATTACTGTTTTGCTCACTTATGTACTCATGTAATATTATTGTTCCCAGAAAATGGTGATTGACGATGATGATGGTAGTGACCTCGAAGGTAAAAAGAAATCATCTGGGGGAGATGGTGATGACGCAGACGCCAAGTCCGAGACGGGTTCCAGAGCTGGAGACCGCTCGGATGCGGAGCAAGAACAGGAACCCGAAGAACCTCCACCAGAAACTAGAATTGACGTAGAAATTCCGAAAATCTCAACCGATCTAGGGAAAGCTCTTCATTTTGTAAAGCTGCCAAACTTCTTGTCCGTTGAACCTAGACCCTTTGATCCATTGACCTACGAAGATGAAATTGACGACGAAGAAACGCTGGACGAGGAGGGACGAGCACGTCTGAAACTTAAAGTAGAAAATACAATTCGGTGGAGAGAACGGTTCAATGACAAGGGCGAATTTGTCAAGGAATCCAATGCAAGATTTGTAAGATGGTCAGATGGATCCCTGAGTTTGCATTTGGGCGGTGAAATTTTTAACGTTTACAAGCAGCCTTTGCAGGTAACTACTACTTTTGAACTGCGCATGTTATCGAGTGCCAATATTCTTCATTTTTTGTGTCTGGTGATAATTTTTCATTATATTTTAAAATGTAATTCATAGGGCGACCACAATCATCTTTTTATCCGACAAGGCACGGGTCTCCAAGGTCAAGCCGTTTTCCGTACCAAACTCACCTTCCGACCCCACTCAACCGACTCGTTCACACATCGTAAAATGACTCTAAGTTTGGCGGACAGATCTCAGAAAACGCAAGGCATTAAGGTTCTGTCCACTGTGGGATCCAATCCGGAGCAAAGACGCGAAGAAATGATGAAGCAAGAAGAGGATAGGCTCCGCGCTTCTATGCGTCGTGAAAGCAAGCAACGAAGGGTGCGTGAAAGAGTCAGCGGAAGTCGGGGAGGATTATCTGCCAGCTACCTGGAAGGGGATGCGGATGATGACGATGACGAAAATGTGATTTCTCTGTCTGCCATCAAGAATCGATATAAGCCAGGCCAAAACCAGCGTCAAAAATCAAGAGCCAACATTTACTCCAGCGATGATGACGACGATGATAACGAAGGAAGCGATATTGAGGATAGAGTAAAAGCCAAAAAGCTGGAGAAAGCAAAGGCGTTGAAAATGTCGGACGATGAAGATGATGAGGATGGACCAGGACCTTCGAGTAGTAGGCAAAATGACAGTGATCACAGTGGAGAAGGAGAACCCCGAAGGGACAAGCCAAGCGACAAGGAAGATTCTGATTAAGTGGTCGAAAAACTTGTTAATAAGATAAGACCTTTTTCTTTTATTCTTGTAAAAGTGGAAATCTTGTAAAACAATTTATATTTAGTTCAAGTTCCTGCTACAGATTATGTGAGCAGTTTTTTTTAAATAAAAAACTTTAAATCGCCAATGGCAAGAAGTAAGAAAGACAACTATAGTACTCTACATTCTACATCATGCTACATAATACATAATTTGATGAAATATTATTAGTTCATAAATATTCTTTATGGCCAGTGGCATTAACCTAATCATCCCATAAACCGATTTTATTATCCGTGGTCCAGAACGCGCTGGACAACGCCAACGCACCGACATATAAACCCAAGTGGGTTTCTGCATTGAAGTGCTTGTCGTGTTGCCGTTATGCCGTTACCATTACATGTAAAACAACACTATATTCAGCAGCGTTCAGCGACTGGCTCTACTCTAGCTATAGCATTAGGTGCACCAAAAGAATTGCATTGTTTTTTACGCTTAGAACTACACATAAGACAGATGATCAGCAGATTATCAGATCAAGTCGCATGAATGTGCTGTGTTTTGGGGATGACGTCATTGGGAATTCGTGAGTTTTTGCCAAACAAGAATATTTCTAAGAATATCCTAACTTCAGTCACTTCTTAGCTTAGGATGGTGTAATGAACTGTTGAATTTTAATTGTCTAGTGAATGGATTCTAAAGTTGCAGTTTAAGGTGGCACTTTTTGTAGGGAGTAGTTTAAACTTCATATTAACGTTGAAAAAAATCCCGGATTTGGAATAGTCCCAGATTAGTTCGCAACTAAACGCAAACATATAAGAACATTATTTTCGGTCGGATTTTAGAAAATATTTGGTTGTCATGGACAACCTATTTGTCCCGTCGTGTAAACTCATTCCCATTTTCGTGCTGTGGAAATGCAAATAATCCATTCCATAAAATAGAATTCTAGTTAATAACTAATAGTTTAACGGTTGTGAGGAGCGCTTTGAGACATTGTAACCGTTTTTCTTCATTGTTTTGTAATAATCAAAAGTTGCAACAATTAAAGTTCTATTCGGCACATTGCATAGGTAGGAACTGCACGTACACGGAGTTAACGTTAAAAGCAGAGACAGCAAATTGTGCAAGGATTTGTGAAAGTGTTGTGATTTGTGATTGAAAAAATGCCGACTGAAAACCGTGCGCAGAGTTTGGGAGGGGAGGAGCAAAGTAGCAACAACGGTCTTGGTAACGGGATCATGATGAATGTGGACGGTGTAGACGACGTTGACCCGCAGACCATTTCAAATTTTTTCCATATAAATCCTGATGACGGTTTGAGTCTTGAGGCAATGGATGACGAGAACAATACGGCTCGTCTGGAGCGTGAGCGTCTTCAGTTACGTATTTTGGAGGGGGAACTGGACATCGAGGGTCTAAATCTGGAAGATATTATCAATGACGATGAATTTCCAACCAATTTGATTGTTACGGGATTTCAGGTATGTTTGGATAACAAAAGTCATGCAATGCAGAGTTTATCCGAATGAATGGACTTAAAATTGGGGAAAGTATAAACATATTTTACTTCATTTTATCCAGGCCGAGTTTTTTGATGATGCCAACCTTCGACAGAGATTCGAGGGCTTGTTCCAACTTTATGGAGAGGACGCCCAGTTTCATTACTTTCGCAGTTTCAAAAGAGCGCGAGTGACGTATACATCAGCGGCCAGTGCCATTCAGGCCAGGATTAAAATGCACATGAGCAGTTTGGGGGATAGTATGCTCAAATGCTATTTCGGACAAGCCATGGTAAACATTTTTTCTTTTTGAAATATTCAAAAATTGATAATTGAAGGTTGTAATCCGGTGTCAAGAAAATCTCACACTTTTTATGCAATTGCAGGTGAAAAGGAAGAATAGTGATGGTCTGCTTCATCCGCCAACACCTGACAAGCAGTTTTTAATTTCTCCCCCGTCATCTCCTCCAGTGGGCTGGGAACCTGTTCCCGAGTCCCACCCCACCATCAATTACGATCTAGTTTCAGCCATCACTAAACTAAAGCCGGGAGAAGCTCATGAGCTGCACAAACCAGAAAAGGAGAGCCATCCATCTATTGTGGTTCACGTGGTGGGCGATGATGAGCCAACAGTGGTCACAATGGCAGCACCAGCCGACGATCTAGTCTCCTCCCCTGAATCGGGTATCAGGCCGAAAATGAAAATTATTCAGACGCGACGACCAGAAGTATAAAAATTGTTTTGGTTTTGTATTTACCTTTGTATTTACCCTATCCTTATGCAGAATGTCAATCATATACGTCAAGGAACGAACAGTAATGACGGGTGCGTTTAGAATTAGAGTAATAAAAAATTCCTGTCCTACATACAACCTAGTACGTACGTCTTCTTGCTTGACGTACCCAACCAGCTCTGCAAGATTCTATCAAATTAAGTAAGTTTCTGACAATGGTAATGGTAAATAGTATATAGGTTGGAGGTATATCTACGCTGATGTTTGATTAAAATTGAAAGTGTATGTACCTAAATGCATTTACAGTCACTGGTAATAACATTAACTAAGTATTAATAGCATCATTATTTTTACTTACTACTTGGATTAGAAAATCCAAGTTTTCAGATTGGTGTTTCATTGTATTTATCTTATCTTTTGCTTTAACATGAAACCGATATAGTAAGAATATATTGAAAATGAAACGTGAAACGACCGAACAGAATGACTGAACCGATTTCATAAAAGAAGTGACCATATTTTTTGCTTTCTACAAATAAAGTTTTTAAACCCATATATTGTAACCACTGACGGGTGGCATAGAAGAATCTTAAAGATTGTATGAGAAGGTCTGCTGAATATTTTTGGTGTAACATATAATGATCAATTATTGAACCTATTTAATACATTCGATTCAAGATAATTCGGTCTAAAAAGTAGCAACTTCAGTACTTTTCTGATGCGAAGAAAATTACTAAAACCAAGAACAGATGGAGCAGAATGCTTTAACGTTAATTAATTTCTAAGAAAAATGTTAGTTAGAGTCTGGGTCAGCTCAAAATGGGTGTTTAATTAATGTTGCAAATTTTTGTAGAGTATAGTTGAGAGGCGAGTAGTAAAGCGAAGTATGTACTTGTGTGAACGTTCAACTTTAAAATCTAAGTCAAGTTAAAATAATTGAAGTTAGTAAATTAACAGTTCATATAATAAAATCAACGTTTCATGATAAGGTTTTAATTTCAACTTTATGCTATTTGGTATTGTTTTTTCATCTTTCAAAGTTTTTTTCCTTCAAATTTTATGACCGAGAAATTCTGTGAGGATATGACAGCAAGAACGCGAGCGCTGTTCTGTATGCTATTACCCTTACAATTAGTGTACCATAAACCTTTGTCCGTTGTACAAGAAAATGTAGAATATTTATAATAAAAATATTTTAAAAATTACCAAACTGGGTGTAAATTTATTGGAGATAAAATTTAAAAAGTGGTTTTAAAAAATCATATCATGATTTAGAAAATCCAAAAAAATCCTAGTCTAAAGAACTGGAAGTCAAGGGTCCATTACAATAATCATGGATCCCCAATCCCCAACCTAGACTCCAGAAAAATGATATTTATTGAAAACTTGCGACCGCGCTGTGAGACCACATTGTGGTCACCACAATATTTCTGGAGAATTTATTCTGCAATATGCTATCATATCATATTCAAATTTGTCTTGAACATCATCTTCTCAACATCATTTTACGTACGACCGGACTGGACGGACGGCCGGAGCTTCAATCTATCTTCGATGCTTACTAAGTCTCAATACATAGTCATACTGCAGATTGTGGAGATTACATGTTATTGTTCATTCGGCAGAAGTCTATCCTATTGTCACTCCAAAAATTAAATGGCTAGTTATCTTTCCATGCCTTCCGTGATACTGCACAGAATAATAGGTGCCGGTGTGGGTGCTCGTGCACTTGGAAGCACTAGGGTAAGTCATTAAATTGGGTAAAACTCCAAACAAGTGAAATGATTTGGATGTACTAAAGCAGTCGCACTGTCCAATTCTAGCTTCTGTTACCTTTCAATCAACCGACTAATAAACCAAATTTCACCTCATGTGTCGTATCATCTTGTTGGGTTAAGTCCTTTAGTCAAAGCCATGATGATGGTAGCGGTGGTGGTGATGGCGTCCCTCCAATTAAAAAGGGCGTAATCGTAGACAAATCCCCTGTTAAAGTTTTGTGCGAAGAGGGCAAAACCTATAGTTGGTGCTCTTGTGGACTTAGCCAAAAACAGGTTAGCAATACACCATAAAGTAAATGTAAAATTACTTTAGTTCAAGCCGGCATTTAGTTAATTAAATTTTAATTGTATTTAGCCGTTGTGTGACGGAACACACAAGAAGTCGTCTTGTGGCCTAAAGCCGGTTCGTTTCACTGCGCCTAAAACGAAGGAATACTTTTTGTGCAACTGCAAGCAAACCTGCAAACAACCGCTTTGTGATGGTACCCACAAAAAGCTAAAGTAAACCTGCAAAAAGTACCTATAACAAGGCAAAGACTAAGGCGGAAACAAGGGAGATTGCTAGGAATTGCAAGTGCAATATCCATTTTCATTTGCCAATTTCGTCATAGATCCTGGTCCATTAATTTAGTCAATCAATATACATTTACTCTTGCTACAACTACTAGTTATGTCAATGTGATATGTGTGCCAGTTACGGGTGAGCTTTAAAAGTGTCCGCAAAAAACTTATAACTAGCTTAGGAAAATATTAATATTATTGTTCACTACTGAATACCTGTCGTGAAACAGCAAGGTAGTGAAAAGTCTTCTACTTTAAGACAAATAACTATTACTCAAATCAAATCAGTGATTCACAATGAGGCAGTTTCTCACGACGCCCTCATATCTTCGATTTATTCGCTCGGTAAGTTCATGACCCTGTTTCTCCGCATATCCCTCTTCCATTTTCAAGTACCAACTCAAAAAAAACCCGAATCAAAAGTAATTTACCTTTTACGAGAATACTTATTTTAATGATGACAGAGACTGACACAGAGCCCACCACCATTCATTTCGCGACAAGTGGCAACAGCAAACATGGGCTACCCACCGCAATTCAAGAGTGCAGGACCAACGGGAGAAACCGGTGGCTTCAATTCCACCACATTAGTTCCTAAAGGCAAAATTTACAAGAAGGAGCCCGTAAAGGTTGCGTGCGACCGGGGTCAGACATATAAATGGTGCTCGTGTGGAGTGAGTAACAAGCAGGTAATGGTGATCATCAATTGTCAGTTTACGTAAATTAAAGATTATTCATCTTGTATTATTTTAATTTAATTTTTTGATGCTCTTTAGCCGTTTTGTGATGGACGCCCAATGTGCAAGCCAGTAAACTTCAAGGCTAGGGAAAGCAAGGACTACATGTTCTGCAATTGCAAGCAAACCAACAAGCAACCATTTTGCGATGGTTCCCACAAAAATCTTTAAGTGATTATTTACGTTAAACTGGTTTGTGACAATCATTGATTTATGGTTTCCAAAATTTTGTTCGTGTAGTTTATTATTCGCTAAGCATTATACAAGCAAGTACTCCAAGCAAGTATATGCAATGATGGAAAAATTAAAAGGGTTAAATAATTTTCTCTTGGAAATTGGAAGTTCAGTTCCCCTTGAGTAACGCAACTTATAACTTATTCCAGTCAGTGAAGTCAGAGCATCAAATTTCATATCTGCTCAGCTCAGTCAGCTACGAATTTAAAATTTGTTACAACGGGTTTATTGTATTATGGCTAGGATTCATTTCAGAATGTCTCAAATCGCAAATTAAAAAATAGTTTACTTTTAATGGTAATGAAATACTAGTGACGATATACGATATTCCATTTTACATTTATTTAGATTGATGAGAGAAATCAAATTAGACAGTACATTAAATTCGTATAATATATTATGTAGATAATTCGATGGATGATTCTTGTTTTGTACGAGATATCAACGTCAAACGTCCTGCCAGTAGTTACAATACATTATGTTATGTATGTGTCTACTTGCCTAGACATTTTATTTAAACTGAACATAACTAATTGCTAACATTATTTAGGCATACGGTAATAGATTGCGCGCTGCGCGACACCTACTTATCGTACATATCGACATGGACAAGTAAAAGGATTATTGCTAGAATCGCATTCGTCAAAGTTTATTGCAATTATTGAAACTATGAGTTTTAATATTGAGGCATTTTCTACCTGCCTGAACAGATATTGGGGTAAACGTTGCCCCCTTATTTATAGCTAAAATGCCCAGCACTTTTTAAAAACAAGTTTGAAATACAATGTAATTTAAAATTACTAATTTTTGTAATGAAAGCATAGCAGATGAGTTTTTTCGTTCGATTAAACCTGTAATGGTTATGTAGGAATGGTGGCGGCGGAAGCCGCCGTGGCATTGTTCATCATCATGTTCATCATGATAGACATTTGGGGGGCATAGTAGTAGCATTCGCTGTCCCTGGTGCCTCTTCGTCCCCCTTCATTTGCCCCTTCCATTTCCCCACAGCCAACTCCAGTCTCCTGTTGAAAGTATTGCTGTTGCATTTGTTCTTGATGCTCACGTTGCTGACGCTGTTGCTCCTGCTCCTGTTGGTAATCCTGAAGTTGTTGCATTTGTTCCAGTCGGTGTTGCTGGTACTGTTCAATCTCCGTGGCATTCAGGCGGTACTGTGACTTTCCTCTGAGATCCCGCATGAATCGGCGGACCAGGATGAAGGACACAATCCGGAAAGTCATTTTGGCTACGACGATAAGCAATTTAGCGCCTACGTCGTTTCCTCCGCGTTGCAACTTGAGGATGATGTTTGTGAGCAGGAAACCCGTTTCCCCGAACAGGAAGTAGGCGCCACAGATCCAACTTTGACAGTACCAGAATGTGGTTCCATCTTGGTCCTTGTTAGATAAATACAATATACGTTTATTAGCGATATTTGCAACTTTCTTAGGTATTAGTACTACTCACTACTTACGCTTTTTAACCCCACGAGAATTCCTACTCCCATCAGAAACTGAACGCACAGTGACAAAAACATGAGGAAGAACGTCCACATCAACGTGTCCCGGTCTGCCACAAACCTAGTAACGAAACGAAACCGGTTTTAATTGTCTTTTAAAACATGTTCAACGTTTCCTCGCTGTAGAATCCTCCCAAGCCGGGTAACCAGGCTAGTAAAGCATTTTTATAATTGCATTCTGCACGTTGCTTCATTTTACCCCGCATATTTGGGTTTTCAACTCTTGACTTTTGCATTACATTAATATTTCAGATTTGAAATCAAAATTGAAATTAAGAATGCAAATGCAAAGTAGTAAACAATAAACCAACACTGCATGAAAGTATGAAAGTAGAATACTACCTATGAATGCAATAATGCAGACCCTAGTGACTAGGATTAATTATGAATTTAAATGCAATTAACTATAAACGAGAACGAGACAGTATGATATGAGTACGAAAACTTCAGCTTCGTATTGCATTCAAATTTGACTCTCGTCCTCGTTTCTGGATGACCCTTTAAGGCTTCCAGAACATCATCGGGAAGATTCTTCAGCCATTTTTGTGTATAAAAAACAAGAGCTTTCAATACTGTTTAATTTGGGTTTGAGGTTTACGTTGAAAAACTACATTTGACATACAAATTTAGGAATAAAAGCCAAAAGCTGTAAGAATACATGAAGGGACTGTAATTTAATGATTTGCAGAAGGTTTTGCTGGATGGTAGGGAGAAGCTCAACATCAACAGGGATAAATTATTTTTAGCGAGAAAACCTTTGTTAAGTGCATACATGAATTATGGGAGGGGAGATGGAACTATGGAAGTTGGACGTACATCCATACACCATACACATGAAGACATAATATGTAATAGTAAGCAAAAGCTAAAACCAAATTCTCAATTAATGCAAACGGTTTCCTATTTACTAGTATTAAACCAACGACAACATTTTCATATAATTCATTTGCACAAACCGATCTTCGGTGATGACGCTGCGCACGACCCTGGCAGTAAATAGAAGGGAAGCTATATAGAATAAGACAGAATTATTAGCGTTAGAAGTTTATTCACGTGTTTACAGCCTTACAGCACGGCGTAAATCATGAAAACTATCGCTGTCTACTATTGGTTTCCAATATTTTTTAATCCAATTTCCAAATTAAACTTTGTTGTATTCAGTTCAATTCAGATCATCGTACAGAGTTCAATTGAATACAAGGTACGCTAGTTCTCTACATTTTACTATATTTCTCACCAACGATGTCAACCACGCCAATCGCGTACATCCACCATGGTCGCCTACGCTCCGGCTGCACAAAGGGTACCCAGGGCGTTTGAAACAGAAAGTGGAGTTGGGACGGAGTTCGAATTCCCTGAGGCGGATTTTGTGGGTGCTGGTGATGTTGCAGCGTGGTTGAATCCTGGTTATTTGAATGCGATTGCTGTAACTGAGCAGAGTAAAACTGTAGCTGGTCCTGCGACAATTGATCGGAATGAGGATATTGTTGCTGCTGTTGGGTAGCTTGTTGAGCCATGTTTTGGTAGTAGCGTTCTAGCTGACATTTGTCCATTCGAATGAAAGGTTGGAAGATAAATGTGGGAAGAATTTAGCTGGGCTATTTTTCTTAGAGAAACAATAATTCCTTCAAAACATATTGACATAAGAGAAAGCAGTTACTAAAGATGCTTGTAAACGGTATGCAAACAATGTGAGTTTAAATGGGTTGGATTCCGTTATTAATGGGAAAGGTCAACAAGCAGGAGGATATTAACAATGTGAGTGTGGCTAAACGGGGAGTGAGAAGGAAAGGAGGAGGCAGCATTGTATTTTATGTTTTTGCATTAGACATGTACAAGAACATGAATGGACATGGGTACTTGGAACATCTCCGCTGGTTCCTTCACACTTTACACCTCTAACACACATCCTCTCAGTCGGTCTCCTAGTTCCTTTCCATTTTTTATACAACAATTCATCTTTTCACTTTCTCCTATATGCGATCAATACACTTTTAAATTGGCACAAAAAAGTGGGATACCCGACAAGTGTGGAGGAGACAGTGGGGAACGCAGAGAGTACTTTCTCCGCTTAACCCCGCTATAATCAGTCTCTAGTGCTAGTGCTTTTCTAAACAGTAGTGACAGTGGCAAGCAATGTAACGCGTACAATGTATATAGTGGTTTCAGGTTTCAGTAGTACCCTTTCTTTTATGTACATACTTAATATATTTCTGTGCTGTTATAGCATATTATGACATGGAAATGTTTCCGTTATTCCGTTCGTTCCTTTTGGATTTCCACCGTTTCCAATTTCCACTCACTACCGAGTGGCTTAAGCACTAACGCACAGCTCTCAGATAATGCAGGGGCTGCAACATGGAGGGGCAATGTGCAACTTACCTGGCACATTTGGTGTTTGTACTTTGAGCAACAATTAATTAGTAGGAATTATTTATTTAATATTGTAAAGTTGGCTTGAAAGGGGATAGGGCTACTGAGAAGTGTAGGCATTTTACTGCTAACGTGTTGACAAATTGTTTACAACAATACTATTTTTTCATGAAGTATTTCACCTTTCCTTCATGCTGCAATGGTGTGAAATGTTCAGAATGTATGATAAATGCTAGATGGGTAATAAAAATATTGTTTTGCTTTTATATCCTATAAATTGATGACTACAGGGCAAACAGTACAAAACTGAATTACTTGATTGGTTACATAATTTTTATTATTTTGATATAGGCATTGGGTAACATCACGTGAAACGGGACAGGCCATATTTTCGATTTTAAAACTGAACCAAATGAATTCAACCAGCAGAAAGTAGATTATTTTCAGGTTTCAAAATGACAAAAATCATCCTTTTATATAAAGGCATTGTCGAGTTATAAGCATTTCAAATTTAACTACGTTACAACAATTAGTAAAATATCTTAACAATTAAGCTGTTTTAAAAACTTTGGCTATCTTCAATATGTTTTAATAGGTTGATTCTATTAACTAAAACTTAATTTTTGGAAAAAAACTTTAATTAAAGTTAATTATAATGTTAAATGTTACCCTAATTATCTTGTTTCCCCCCAGAGTGCTAGAAAATTTTAAATGCACATTTAAAAGAACTTGCTCTGGAGATTCGATTTTCGTTAAAAAAGCTTCTAGCACTCTGGGGGGAAAGGAGATAATTAGGGTAACATTTAACATTATAAGTAACTTTAATTAAAGTTTTTTTCCAAAAATTAAGTTTTAGTTAATAGAATCAACCTATTAAAACATATTGAAGATAGTCAAAGTTGTTTGTAAAGCTTAATTGCCGAAAAATATTAGTAAAATTGTTGAGTTTTAGCGACCCATTTGAGAAAAATGAAAATATGACCTGTGTATTTTATACACACTTCACGCGTTTTACGCCTGTAAAATTCAAAATTTAACAATTTACACAATAATCATAACATTTCCTGATTTTATAACCTTGGCCGGTTTGCTATAAAATAGTTTTACTTAATTTATTATGGTTTTTAACCATCATGCAAATTACACTTTTCCCATCTACATTAATTATTGTCTGAATCTACCTCTTCCTCCATTACGATTCCGGCTTTGTCGCCATCCTCTTCTTCTTTGTCGTCGTCATCATCTTCATCCGAGCCTGATGACGTTGAGGAGGAAGAAGGAATCAGTAGATCCTCCTCCAATTGGGTTCGAACTTTTCGTTTATTTTCCACACCAACTTCTTCCGACTTACGGTTTTCCAGTTGATCCTCTACGATTTTGCTTGGAGTAGTAACTTCAACAGCCAAGGCTGTGTCAGCCTTTATATCACTCGCAACAGGCATATCTAGCCATTTTGCCAGGCGATAAATCTGATAGCGAGGAAAAGCTTCGGTGAGAATAGTCGCGATACATTGGACAGCGCGAAGATATTCATCCGAGTTGTGCTTGTCGTCCGAATCCTGTTAACATAATATGGAAAATCTTAGTAGGATAGTCAAATCCTAAATGTACAGTTTAAAAGTTCAAACGCAAACGTTCAACAAAGTGATGGGACTCGTGTACATAATAATCAACGTTTTGCTATTCCACTTGTCAGTTTCGGCTGTGATAGCTTTGATTTTGATTTTGCATTGAATATCTTTAGTTACCTTTTCAAAAATAAAAAAGATTTCGGGCCGATCAGTCGCCCAATTCGAATCCAATTTGATCAGAATATCCAAGTTAAACGAAGTGAACTCTTTCTTTGTGCTTTCAGCTACTATTTCAGAAACCCGGGTTTCCAAATCCAAAGGGTTGAAGCTCCTCCAAACTTGTCGTCCGGCATCCTGGACGTTGTCTTCCTTAATTGGCTCCTGCTTTTCATGCCTATTCCGTTTTCCCTTGTCCCTTCTCTCTTTTCTCTTTGGCGTTGGCAATACCGGAATTTCGAACATGTCACTAATCTTTATTTCCTTTACCACCTTGTCGAGCAAGCTGGGTCTCCTCTCCCAAAAGGGATAATCCACAGAATAGGTGTACGCATAGTACTGAACTGGCTCAGGCACGGCAGGCAATTCTGTAATCTTTTTACTTAGCTCTTTCGCCCGTTCCTCGCTTTTCCAACCAATTGCCTTTGCCTGGCGCAGAAGCAGTTCCCGCTCTTGTGGACTAGCCATTTTCACTTTCCAACGCTTACGCACACTGTCCTCCTCTATCTCGTGCGGTTTTATTCCGTTAGATCCAAAGTCTTCAGAAACGTACGCCGTCTCCAACGTCTTCTTTTCTCTTTCCTTCACCAGCCTTAACTTCAATCCACCCTCAAAAAATTGCTTTACAAAGTCTTGTGCAAATTCAACCCATAGTGAGCATAAACTGTTCATTATATCGTTTCGTTTGTTAAGCAAAACCTGACACCGATACAACTCGGCTAGGTATGTATCTTCAAACTGCGAACCCAGACTAAAATCCAAAAATATTTCCCATCTGGGTCGTTTCGACGCTTGCTTCAGTCCCTTTTCGTCAATCAGTTTATCCAGGGATGCAAGGTGCTCGGGAAGACGAACGTACGAGTTTGCTTGTTTGGTTGTACCAACAGAATGCTGCTCTGCTACCACACTAGTTGAACCAAGTACGTTCATCTTAATTTCTCTCCTAAGTTCCTCCCCTTTAACCTCCGTCTTGTGGGCTTTCATAAACTTTTTCTCTCCAATGTGTGCTGGAAGAGGGTTTAGTACATCCAAAAAGCTCTTCAGTTCATTTGTCTGCAATATCTGAAGACCCTTGGCGCAAGCAATTTGAAATTTTATTAGTATTCCCAAAGGCGTTACGCTACCCACGTTATAGCTTAGCACAAACGGATCCATCACGCAGAATGGGGTATTAATATTTAGCCTTTTATTAATTTTTTGTTGAGTTGACCAAGTTTTATATCTATCCAGCTTGTCTGGTAAGGTCTCCTCATTTCCGGGATGGAACTTTTCTCTTGGCAGCATTACTCCTAGCAAGGGACATACCACCACGTTGCCCAGATTTTGGTTGGCAAACATTTCGAAAAACTCGATAGTCATTTGGACTAGGGTTCGTGCATAAGAAGCCTGCTTATTCTTACTATTGTTTTCTAATGTAGACGCTGGCAAGCTGGCAGCTTTAAAGTGCTGTTTGATTACAGATAGGTTATCACAAAAGGAGGCATCCCAACCGTCAATCTCATCCGGGTTTCTGGAATTTCGCTGCTTTTTCCTTTCCTCCTCCTTCAGGCGTTGAAGAAGTTCTAAAGAAGGCACGTACCCTTTCTTTGTCAGGTAAACGAGTACTAAGAGCGTTAAGGCGTAATTTTTGATGTGATTGGACCCTGTCAAGTGGTGATACTTGGCCCAGTACCGAATTAGCACCATAAAGCGGAAAATCCTTGGGTCAAAGTTTAGGTAAAAGTGAAGCATTTTCGTGTTCTGGACCGAGAGCCGATTTTCAAAAGATAGATCACAGTTGATTTTTGTCGCAGAGTGTGTAATCTTCAAAATGGGAACTCGAGCACTTTTCACGGGAATCAGCATTTGAACAAAACGGTTATTGGTGTGGGGGCAGAAACTTTTACGCAGTATCTTCTTGACAGTATCAACCGCATCATGGCTACTCATTTTCAAGGGTAATTCGTGTGGTTTTGGACATGTGGACTGACCAACCAGGTCCACATATAAATCAATGTCGGACATAACGTCTCCCAGTCCCGTGATGATGGATCCAAAAGCGTAGAGTTCGCAACGAGGAAATTGATGGCGAAGTAAGAACATTATGTCTAGAATGATTTGCCATCTGAGACGGACCTCGTCAAAGATGAGGGTTTGTGCATGAAAAAATTGATCTAGTTGTTCGTGGAGGGATAAGGCTTGGAATTGTCTGTACAAATTGTGCTTCTGTGGTTTAAAATTCTCGTCGGGCAGTTTCTGGAACAACTCGAAAAATTGGGGATAGGGAGGCATATTGGTGAACTTGTACGGATTCCGTGAACCGGGATAAAGCGGATTTACAAGGCAAGCTGCAATTTCTGGCGTTAGCTGACTGGTAAAGGTGGGACTCAGAATGACATTCGATGGTTGGGAGGGAATCGAGTACGAATGAGCATGCTTGGGAGGAAACCTGTTTGAATGTGGCAATGCGGAAGCTCCAATCTGCGAGTTTGAATGATGTTGCTGTTGTTGACGAAGTTGATGTTTTTGTTGTTGCTGAAGTCCATTCTGTTTCCGCGAAGTAGGGGTCTTGGAATCGTCACGAAAATTATCGTTAAGTACTGTTCTCTTCAGTATTGTAACAGGGGGATGTTCTTGTGATGCTGATTTTTGGAACTTATTTGTAGACAAATTAGGAGTTGTGGATGACGATGACTCTTCCGGCACCACCGATACTGTTTGATGACTACCCTCACTGAAGTCAATCCCGTTTTGCTGGATCCTTCCAGACGGGGTAAAACCACCCCGAAAACTATACGATTCCGCTTGCTGTTGCTGCCCTTTTGTATTGCTATTACCACTGCCACTAGGATCTTTCTTGACCTCCGGAGTAATCAAGGAGGATGGAAGCACCATAGCTTCTTTAGACGTACGTCTACTGCTACTGCTGGGAGTACTACTCTCACTGGGAGAAGCTGATTCCTGTCTATCTTGCAGTTTGGGACCGTTTTTGTTCTTGACCTTCTTTTTCACCTTCTTCACATGCGAACTGGAAGAATCGTTTACTGGAAAATCACTACTATTGCTCATATTTGTGGGTTTTGCATTAGTATCTGGGGGAACACTCTTGGACGGGACCGACTGTAGAGATTTATTTGTGAAGACCAACGAACCCTTGGCAGACCCTTGAGAACAGGGACCAGAAATTGCTGCTGGTACTGACGATTTTGATATGAAATTTGAAGTCGCACTTTGAGCACGACTTGCATTATTGTCCACTGAATCAAGCAGCGAATTCCCTGCGCAAATATAATCAATACTTTAATTCATTCTTACAATAACCAAACCAGCTTTTGAAATGTGTGAATACAAACTTTTGACTTACATTCTGAAAGTATGTAGGTAGTTTTTGATTTAATAATCAACCCATGATTCCGAAACTCTTTTTGACTGGTAAGGGATAAGGTTAAATCCTTCCTTAACCTAACAAGAAAACAATAGAATTGAAAGGCTTTTTGCTTTATGGTAATAATTAATAATTTTATGTAAAACTTACTCCTTTCCATAAATCTGCAAGGTAAAAATACAAAAGTGACCATGCTCATTGTACAGAAACTGAGTGAGCACTCCGAACTTGGCTACCCACTCAGCAATTTCCTCCAACGTCCACGGTAGTCTATTCTGGTTACCTCCTCCCGTCGCAGTAAGCACAAAAGTGTCCCCTTCATCGCTCCACCTCTTTTGTTGAGCAAGCCTTTTCCTCGCCTCGAATTGATGCCCTTCGGACACCAAGTGTGTCACCCAATCCTCATATCTGGTTGTCACAAAGGGCACCGCAACGCAAGTGTCACATCTGAACTCGCACATATTTATTCCAATAATTTCCACAAACTACCCTCAACAGCTGTCCTAATAGATCCAGGCTCAACATTGACACGTATTCCACAGAAAGGCACGTTGGTTAATTAATTCATTTGGAGGAACTTGCTAATTTTCATATCAGTTACAAAATCAACTGACATGTAGCATTTCGTGCTATCTCGAAACATCTGACGGTCGACATATGTACGCGTGCGTGTACAAATAGAAAGCAAAGAAGATTCAGTATTCTCTTTAGGAAGATGAGAGATGAGAGACGCGACGAATGCAATGCAAGCGTACATTGACTTTCCACCTTTACCGAAGCCCGAAGCGTACCGTTTCGCATGAAAATTAGATTAGGTAATTGCAAATTGCAATTTAGCCTCTGTATTCCGGAGTTTAGTTGAATCGCTTCATTTATTTATAATTTACAAGAACGCTTTCATATAAGAAAGATAAATTACAAATATGCTTTTACAAGAAAGCATTATCGTAATCAAAACATGTGAAAGAGTGCCTTGCATCGATAAGGCACTGCTTGTCGCCTCATTCGTATGTCAAGAAGCAGCTCCTCCAAAAAGTCCCTGGTGGGCTGATCCAGCTCCTTACGCTTTCCATCATTTTCATACATGATTGCATAGAGCCTCGTGGCAAACTCCCGAAAGCCAATGGCTTCATATTTAAAATCACTCACTTTCTGAAGCTCGCGTTGTCCGGTGGGATCAAAGATGTCCAGTAGGTCGCTCATATGCTCGTCGTTTCCGGCCATTCCAAAATTGTTGCAAATTTCTGCTCTGCTTGCGGCATAGGTGGACGCCTGGATAGGAGTATAGTGACAAGTGAAATTGTAATAATAAGAAATTGACAATCAATTGTAAGTTTAAATAGTTGATTAGTACTTGCCTGATCGTGACACATGCGCCAGATTTCCCACATGTCAAAAATATCCTGGTCGTTCCAGAGAGTGAAGTCAGCTTCGTCATAAGCGCTCCAGTCGAATTCTGCCCGGTTGAAGGTATCCAGAATGACCGCGTAGCGCTCTTCGATAATGGGATATAGGAATACTCTAACGTCCGAGTCGTGTCCGAGCATGGAACAAAATTCCAACTCGTTCAGGGCGGAGAGCCGGTTGACGTTCCAACTGAGCCCCGCCCCGTCGTGCTTATTCATTTGGTAGTTCCAGGTTAAGGCGGGGTTCTCAGAGGAAAGCACTACTGCGTTTCCCCAAGCGCCGAACCAACGGTCTAGCAGAGCATCCCAAGCAGAAAAATAGTTACCCATTTTGGTTCGAAAGCTGCAGGGATTCAATTTAAATTTAAATCTTTGAACCCATGGCACAACTATACTACTAGAACAACAAAGCTAATCTTTTTCAGCCAAAATCACGTAAATCGTAAAACAACGAAGGTTGTTTGACCACACCGCAGTTTCTATCGGGAACGTATTATTTTTCTCAAAATAAAGGAGAAGCCATTTTATAGCGCTGGAAAGTGCAAGACGGGGAATGGAAACCAATAGTCACCATCATTCATATGACTAGTTACAATGGTAGTCTACCTGTCTACCGTTTTTCTAAAAAACGGTTTCAAAAATGTAAGAAAATGCAATGGTAGTAACGTTTTAATTGCAGACCCGGTATCTTACAGAAACGAAATTGGTATCACTAGAAAGAGCGTTCTTTTCTGAACAAAGCGATGCATGGGGAAGCAAAAATTCCAATTATGAAATGATTTTTAATGGGTTAAGGCGATACTTCACGGCTCCCTTAGTCGCTCGTTGCTAATCAATTTAACTTATCGATAACCGCACGTCATGTATCATGTATCTACGTGTTTTTATCAATAAGTGAGCAGCCACAGCCACGTATACTTCGATGGGAAAACGATATAAACACAATTTACCGATGAATTAATACAAGTAAATGTATTCTAAGGTAGAATACGTTTATTTGGTGACTACTATTTAAATAAGTATTTTAAATAAGCATTAAAGATGATTCGACTTTAATGAGTGATCACATATCTCGTCCTAGATGGTAAGCAAGCTCCAATTTTTTTAGCTGCATGGATGCATAGTTTTATGTTCCACTTTTTTAAGTTCCAATAGTTTTTAGTTTCATTCATTTTTTACTCCACCACTTCAATGCATTCTTGGTATCTTTGGATGACATTTTATATTGTTGATTGGAAATGTAATGGAACTTTGAAATGGAAGCAAAGAAAAGTAAAATAAATTGATCACAAGAATTTCAAATCCAAAAATTTACATGTCATTTTAGGTTCAAAATTTTTATATTTATATGACACAAATGCATTGGTGGAACTGAAAATGAAGCAAAAAATTGTAGCTTTAAGTTTTTGAAGATAGATTACAGGGTATGATTAAAAATGTGGAACTAGGGCCCGATGTAGCTTGCATCATTTAAGCTAAATATTGTACACCCACATATCATTTCACTGTTTAGCAATAATGAAAAAATTGAACCCTGCCCTGGTACACTGCGCAACATTACTATAAAACATTATGGTAGTACGTAGTTATGATGTTCTACACTAAGTGTCTTATTATGGGAATTTTGTGGCTTCATTCACAAATGTAACACCGGAATCATTTAGTATATGCTTTTCCAAATCGAATGATACATCAAACATGATTTTTTACCGTATAGTTTTGTCAGAATAGGCATTTTAGTAATGTCATTCGTAAGTAGCAGTTTACATGGACAACAGGATAACTGCACATCGCTAAGACTAAATTAAATTCCAGTACATATCTGTTTCAAAAAATATTTAATCTCTCAGTGAGTGATATACTAAAGTATAGGGCGCCGGTGCTACATTTCCCACAATTCAGCTTGGGTCAACGAGAATCGCGCTTTTGAACTACGAAGTCCACCATTTTCGCCTTATCGACAAGGTAAAAATGGCGGATGCCCATGACGCCCAAGCTATGTACCATGTGCACAAATAGCGATGCAAAATCGTAGTCAAGGCTTAAATGAAGCATAGTTGGAATTGGCAATGTATTTTGACCAGTAACCAAATGGTCTGAGCCGTTACCGTAGTAAACCCCAAAATGTTACTATTTTAAAACTCAAATTACTCAAGGATTATGCAAAATTGTGAGTACCTAAAGACAGATTTGGAATTAGCGTTAAAAACTGTGTGGAGAGTACATACATACTTTTTTTGAAAATTTGCCAAACAAGCGTGCAAATTAATGATTAAAAATTAAGCACAGGCACATTAATAGCTATGAAAAAATTTTCATGAATTATCATAAAGGCATGTAATTAAAGCATAAAACTATGTGATACAGAAACTAAATTTTCTTGATGAAAAAAATAATTTTTCTGTAAACCTTTTCTTAAAAGTTGCCACGGCATTTTTTTCGAATTCAGGAAAAGAAAAGCATAATTCGTGTATCGCCTTCGTGCATTCTTGAGCCATGAGCTAAGTAGAGCTAAGCATACGATTATCTATGCAATTTTTGTTTTTCATAATGATCAATGGTATAACTGAGTTAAATAGTATGCTAACTGCAATCAATTTAAAATTTACTTTATACTGTAAGTCTATAATATCATAATTATCATATCATTAATATGTTAGCATTTCAATGCTTCTGCTGAACGTCCTCTTCGTCCTCGTAATCTTCTTCCGGTCTTGCAGTTAGGTCGCCATACACATAAATTTCCTCGCAAACAGCGCAAACAAACTCCCTGTTGGCGTACAACAAAAATATGCCCAAGAAAGGGAAAAATATGCAAAACAGAATTCCAGCTATGGTAAACCGACTCTCCAGTGTGTCAATTAATGGACGTCTGCACCTTCGACAGAGTTCGGGTAGATGCTCGTGCGGATCAATTTTGTAAAAGCGTGGATTAGCCATCAGCGTCTGTCCCAAAATTGACGAACCCAACATTTTTGCAAAGAAGTCGATAAAGCTGTTTCTTGAGGTTTCTCCAGTCTCTGCTTGTTTTTTCATTTTTTCCTCCTCAGCGTCATTTTCAGCCTTGATTTTGTCCAGTTTGATTTGAATTTCGGGTGTGATGGGATAGCGTAGTTGGGCTTCACGGGCATATTCAGCGATAAGTTCGGCGTTATAGTCACTTTTCTTATGACCTTCGTGAAGAGTCATTCCGCCAATGCCCTTGTTATGTGCACTCCGTTTTCTGATAAGAATTTCCTTGGCGGAATACTTCTGACGCTCAAATTGCTTTTGAGTAAGATTTGCCTGCGTTTTTAGAACTGAAAGCACGCTCTCCTTGACCTTGGTACGCTCCTTGGCTTTACGGATCTCCTCGATAAGACCTCGGTTGTGCCGAATGTCGGACTCGTGGGCTGTGGGATGAGAATGTTGAGGGGCAGTGCGGACTGCATTTTCCTCCACAAATTTGGCCAAAATCGCGCGCCATCTTGCCTTTGCGTTAAAGGAAAAATAATTAAGTGTCAAAATAGAATATAATGTAAAAATGCACTACGTAATAAGACGAAATAAAATACTCTAGCTCGAGCAGAGGCTTCAGGAGTGTTCCGCTTAGAGTTTCTGTTATCCGAATCAACAACGATGGCGGGAGGTGCGGGCGCAGGTTGGTGTGGGACCTGAGTCTTCTCGTCAACGCTTTTCATTGTGTCAAACACTTTCTATCATAAGATCACTGAACATTTCCTGACAAAGACGATTAGCTAAGTTCTAAAATTGGCCTGGTGCAGGTCCGTATTTGGTTTTATTCTAAAAATTTGAAGCAACTTCATCAATTAATTTCATTTCAAATATTTCATGCATTTTAAATAAGCTTTACGGGTGTCAAAATGATCTAATCATAATGAACATTTGACTTTCTTAAAAAAAACTCCACTAACTATATATTATAGTGAGGGACTATCCGAAGGCCTTTTCAAGAATTTGTTAGGTTCTTTCCATTCTTTTTAAAAATGACTTATTTGGTTTTCGACAAGCTTACTTTTAGTAAATGGTTAGCATATATGTCTCATTTCAATCATTATCATGCAATGCATTTGCTCAATTACTACACGCGTATTCCATAGTGATTCAATCTTAACAGCAGCCCAAGGCATATTGAATAGTACAGAGCCTTGATTCTACTGCTGAAATGAGATGCTGTTACACTTGAGTGACTTTCAAGCCCCAAAAGTATTAAACTACTGTTTATGTTTGTGTGCAATTTATCAACCTATTGCTTTGTTGCACATTGTTCACTCCCAGGCAAACAAAGACGATATCGATACCAATTACTTCGGGGCTTAGATGCGTCTTAAATTTTTTCTGTTGTCGTCGTCCGTCGGTCCATGCACCTGTCATCACGGATCTCAAGAACAATTAATAATTATGAATTGAATTTGCCGAGATTCCTGATCAACGAATTTGATATTTTATCACAACTTTCCTTGTAGCTAGACGCCTGAAGCTTATTGGGAAGTTGGGGATAAAGCTTAACTTGTCTGTGTGAAGTTTATTGTTTCAACTATCGCTATCCTTGTATTTCGAATCGCGTTCTACATGATACATGTGTAAAATGCCAAACCTATTTAACGTACGACTAAGGTTCACACGTACAGTCAAATAATATGTCATACTAACTTCTACTACATAAAAGTAACTCATGCAAATATAACGTAAAAATGATACACGCATCTATATTATGTCCGCATAACGTGTTTTACTAGCTACGTAATTCATTTGAATCTTATCTCATAGGGGTTTATTCCCATGCCTTCAAAAGTTAGATTTTATTCAATAGAATACAATTTGTTTCTATCAAATGAATCTAAAGTCCCGGACGACAATACGGACTATAGACAACACCTTTTCATATTGTTGACGCTCGGTGCTACCACTAACAATAAGAAAAGTCACCACAGAACCGAAAAATTGAAAGAAAATGCATGCTCACTCACACAAAAATAGGTAAAACTGTTTCTTTTCTTGATGCTGTTTTAATCTTCACTCAAAAGCGCACTCCTCGGTCTTTCAACCGTTTACTCTAATTTTCGACATTTTCCCTTGCTTCCACTACCACTATGTGCAAATGGGCTTAAACAAAGCCGCATGCAGCGATGCAGCGTATAGGGTATCATTTTACGTTTCAATGTGACTGACAGGTAAAGTTTACTTTAAATGCTGCGGATTTTTTCGTTCTACACGAAGAGATGAAAATAGAACAATAAATGTTCAGTTAGTTAGTTTTATAGCCAAAGTGGCCAGAAAATGTAATGACTACAACTGCACTACTAGTACCTTACACGATGATGATGGATGACATACGGTACATCTTTGCATCTTTCATTGACATTTTATCGACATGTACAAAAGTATGTGATGCTGTGCTTATTACCGCATCACGTCTTGCACAAGAATATTGGTTGTTGGCTTCATGGTTATTTACCTAATACACTCCTACCTGGTTTTACAGTTTTCAGAAAGAAAAGCATGCAAGATTGTCATTTTCTCGAGAAATACGATAAGCAGTGTTAATTAGTAGTTGAGATCTTTTTGATCAGAAAATAAGCGTGAATGCCACAAAACCTAAAAATGCAGTCGTAGTTGAAAGCAGTAGCAATAGAAAATTATTTAAAATGTGTCAAATAGTTCTTTTTTTGGTGTTATGTGTCCTCCTAGCCTTCTTACAATGTCCAGTGAAAGGGGAGATATTTACTGCCCAGTCAGACATGGAAAGCCTTATCTACCTCCGCAGAGAGGTAAGCCGTGCCATTGAAGTGTACTTGACAAAGGAAGAGCAGCGCTTGGAGTATCTCCAGAAAAGACTGAAATCGTCCCGTGGTCTAAGCAGACAATGGTCAGGCTTGGACGATAGCAAAAATCCAATAAGTGCATTTTTGCTGGTAAAAGGACTTACGTTGGATTTGGCAGAGGTTGTAAGTATTGCTGGAGATAGGGAAAATTTCAAAGGTAACACAATTTGAAATATTTCAATCTATTGAACTAAACATTAATCTGATACATTAGGCATTATACAAGCCTTGAAAGACAGACAAGGCTTCACATAGCAAAAATTATAAGGATTAAAAAACACATTTGTGTACCTATTCGTGACACTGTCCTGTGAAGCACAACCATTAGCCCATAGATTTAAAATCGATGTTCAGGATGATCTTTGCATTCGGTTGAAAATAAATGTGTGTGTGTATTAACATTTTCCTTAATTATAATGCGGTGTGAGTAGTACATTCCTCTCGATTTTTAGGCTCATCATTAATTTGTATCAGTGTGCCCCAAAATTGTCTAAAATAATATAAAATATTAAGACTAGTTTATGAATGCAAACAAGTCTATGTTGTATGCATCTTAAAACCCGTTGTTGGCATTTCTTTTAATCTTCATTTGTTTATTGGGTAAATTTGTAGGATTCGCCAACAAAATCGAAGAGCTACATGCGACCACGAGCTTTCCTGATGGGGACGACATAAGTGGTGCAACGTTGGGTCTTATCCGACTCCAGGACACATACCAACTAGATACAAGATCTTTGGCGAATGGGGCCATAGGAGACAGCTGCTGTGCTCCAGAATTGTCGGTTGACGATTGCTTCGAGCTCGGGCGACAAAGTTATAACGCCAAGCACTACGACTTTGCCATCGAATGGTTCAATGAAGCCTTATTTAGACTTCCATTTGGTAACAGTACGAGCGATTCGAATGCTACTCGTCACTATACAGAAAGCGAGAAATCAGCGTCTTCAATTTCCGCTGTCAGGGTATCCAGGGCAGAAATTCTGAACTACTTGCGTTGGGCTGAAGACATTAAGAACACACTCGACATTGGCAAAGATTTTCTTGCACAACTTACTGGAATTCAACTGGATGCGTTTGTAGAGCATGTGGCGCAAGTTGTAGTGGGTCATTCGGAAGAATCCTTGACGCAAAAGGAATTGGGAGAAAGATACAAGGCACTTTGCAGAGGCGATCAAGTAGCAAAATCTTCCCAGAACTTTGCTTTAAAGTGCTATTATTCAACTCGGGGTAACAATCCATACTACTTGGTGGGACCAATTAAAACAGAGTTGCTAAACGTGAATCCTCCAATTTGGTCATTCAAGCAAGTTATACATGAGGGCGAAATTGAGAAAGTTAAGAAGTTGGCTAAACCTCGAGTAAGATACTAAATAACTTCAAAAAACTTGACAATGAAAAATAAATTGTAAGAAATAACTGAATATTGCTTCTTTTGAATAAAGTTTGAAACTGCCATGATTGTGAACGTGATGACAGGGGTTAACGAGCGTTCCAGCTCGCGCATTAGCAAATCAGCTTGGCTAACAAAGGACGATGATGCTGTTGTTGACGGCATTGATACTAGGACAGGACTGCTGACAGGTCTAAGCATGGAGTCTGCAGAGTTACTACAAGTCGCCAATTACGGCCTTGGAGGAATGTACCTTCCGCACTACGATTTTGCTCTGGCTGGACAGGAAGCCAGTTTTCTGGCCGAAGATAGGAACCGTATCGCCACCATGTTATTTTACATGAGCAACGTAGAAAAAGGAGGTGCAACAGTTTTCCCAAAATTGAATTTGACACTATGGCCGGAGAAAGGATCGGCAGTATTTTGGTTCAATTTGAAAAAGAACGGTCAAGGTGATTTAAGAACACAACATGCCGCATGTCCTGTTCTGGTGGGCTCCAAGTGGGTCTCCAACAAATGGATGCATGAAAAGGGGCAGGAATTTCGCTACAAATGTGGACTACGACACAGTGATTAAAATCACTATTTGTGTACTAACTATTCATCTGTACACAGTCTTGAATAATACACATACACAAATCTGCGATTCTGACTACCGACTGAAAATCCTCAATTCCTTCAATATTTAACGTACAATTTTAATAATAAAACATGTACATGGCAAAATAAAACTGATTGTGATATGTAAATGTGATACATAAATTACTTTATTCCAACATTTCTTCACAAAATAATTTCCAAAATCAAAAGTTATTTTGGATTATATATTTACAATGACCAGTTATCCCTTATAGTAAAAACTAACTACGTCATTAGTCATATCAGTGCAACTGGCATGCTCTAATCATAATGAACTGCGAAAGAATAAACAATGGAGCCATAACCTCGGAATATTCAAACTGGGTAGGCTCTGCTAACTTCCAGCACAATAAAAATTCAAACAGGAAAACAAGTACTAATTGAAGTAAACTCCAAAGAGTTCTCAGTGTCGCTGGACGTACTCGCTTAGCAATATACATTCGAATAAAAACTGTGACCACAAAGTAGGCGTTCAGCGCATCGCCAATAAACAAGGGAGAAAACACTACCCACCAACTTAAATTCATTTCCCCATCACATTTGAGTGAAAGTAAAATTGTAAATACGGCCAGGGATGAGAGCCAGACCCAGATTTCGTAGGCAGTAACACCCAACCACTGGCCTAGTTCTTGAAGGTTGAAAAACATTTTGACTAAATAAATTAGTTTAAGGAATATTTAGAGATCGAAACACTTTGATATCTATGGAAGATACGTTCCTAGTTCTGACGGTAGCAGGTTGGTCTGGATTCTCCAAATCCACCACGTCGTCTGAAACGTAATTAATTAACGATTAACTCATTTAATTCCCTTAGCTTTTTACTACTGATTTATATTCTAAAGTGCCAATTACCACAAAGTTGTACTGTTGAAGTATTCACCGTGTAGTCCACCGTTTCGTGGTAAAATTTCTTCAGTTCGAGAGCAACGTTGATAGCACGTGGAATTGCTTTCCCAAGTCCGTGCAAATATATTTCCTTATGACCCTTCTCAAAAAGTTTTTTGCACTTTGACAACTGTGCCTACAAATCACAAAATTTAGTAGTGAATTAAAATGGCCCATAAATGAATACATACTACTTTTGCCTGTTTTATAAATAAAAGTTCATGAAAAATTACCACAAAGTTGGACTTTTCATTCACAAACACGTCATTTGGCTTTATCTCATAATCTTCCTTTGGAGGCGCCCGCTTCCTCGCGGAAAACTTGCTCTTATTCCCTCTGTTCTTTGGAGCGGAAGTAGCCTCTTGGCCTTGTTGTACCCCAGATCCCCGTTCCGGTCCTTCGGTTTCTGCGTCAAGTGCTCCTTTTCTGGTACCCTGTTCCTTAGCACCCCCACCACCACCACCACCTTTGCCTTGACGACCGGATTTAAAACCACTATTAGGTCGTCTTTCCTTGTTTGAAGATCTGTTGCCCTTGGCTGGACTACTTGTCCCTGATACTGACACGGATGTATCCGTTGACGAATTTTCTTCACGCGACTCTTGTCGCTGGTGCTTTCTTTGCTTGCTATTATCACCTCGGGCGTTGACACCACTAGTGTCACCTCCACCACAGTTACTGTTTCTTTTTGCAACGCCACTAGCACTGCTTAGTACATTGTTACAACTTTCTTCCACAATAGGCTTCTGAGTTGCAATCACAGATCGCTTATCATCAGCCATAATACCACGAATGACTTACTACCGTAAGTGTTCATTTATTTCATTGTCGATTCTTAGTTGACATCTGTCTGTAATAACAAGTAAATTCTGCTAAATCTTACCAATGTGTTATCAATCAGTTGAAATTTCTCGTCCGACATGAGAAACTGGAAATTCTTATTCTGAACTCTGAAACATCTGCTGGTACTTTTGCGTGACCACGTCTAAGTTGGGGCACACCGAACATTTCTCATCTCTGATTCTGATGGCTTTGTTCAGATTTTGAGAATCGCATTTTTTCTTCCTTTACACAATTGCACGCTAATAGCGTGATACTATGGACAAAAAGGTTACATTTTGAATCTATGTAAAAGATTACGTGTGTGATTCAGACAAAGTGTCAGGCTATTAGTGTGCCATAGGACAGACAAACATTCAAACATGTCAAAATCAATACTAGCTTCACTATTGTAATACATGCAGCTACGAAATAATAAATATGGCGCAACAGTCAGTGGGTAATTGAGATGGTCTGTAATCACATTAAATAGCTTTATCTGGATTGTTAAAAAACCTAAATATAAGGTGTGAATGAAGTGAAAAATATTGCAGTATTTGCTTCCGGCTTCTAACAATGGAATTGGAATAATCGATCAATGCATAATAATAACAAAAGTATCAGTATTAAATGCGATTATCATGATTATTAAATCCAATTTTTCTATTTATCTAGAAGTGTATATAAAAGTGTAGGTATAGGTATACTGTAATTTCTATAGCCGAGAATCTTTTGGTGTAGTTAAATTTTCAAATGAAACGAGTTTGAAAGGAATCAGTTAGGGACTTGTTGACTAATATAAATAATTTAGGGAACATCGCAACAATTTACAATGCCGTTAGATAAAAGGAAAAGTAAACATGCTCTACTTTTCACTCTTAAGTAAAGAAAAAAATCTATTGTGTTTTTGCTTAAAATGCATGCCATCAGCTTAATGTTAAAAAAATGATATGTTATGAATGAATCAATAATCGCACGAAGCGTGCACATAGCATCGCAGAAAACTGTGCAGACTGCATGCAATAAACAGGACCCGTTTAACGGATGTTTGAATTCTATGGTTTTCCTTAAATATATTTGATTGAGTAATACTTTGTACTTAAATAATTAACTCTTTTTTACAAAAGTAATCAGGTCGGGTGAATTCTTTAAAATACATAATATTTGTTCAAAAACACGTCATATATTTGTTGATCTATTAAAGCCTACTTGCCTCAGTTCATCCATATTCAGATATTCATAATCCGGAAGCACTGAATTTATATTTTAAAGTAGGTGGTTAGAGTTAGAAGTAACAGACTAGTGGTGTATCTCCACGAATACACCGAGACCGGATTCAATGCGTCTATATTATATATTTAGATGCTTAACATATCAGTGGAATTCAAAATATCTTGACACTTATTACAATTGAATTGTCTACTGAGTAACGTTAACGTTTCTATTTAGAACCCGTCAAGTAAACTTGCAGTTTACGTATGCCAATTTTTAAAAAGTAATGATCAATGGCAATGATGTTTTGCAATTGAAGGTGCGAATACCATTAAAATCGCATTTGATATAATATGCAACCATTCTCTTCTCATAATCCATATCCGTCTGAAACTTCCATGAAGTGTAATTTTTGCCGTGACCGATAAATAAACAATAATACTGTTTCATTGCTGGTTGCCATTTCGTTTAAAAGAGTTGCATTATTGTCTATATGGCCTTTATGTTCACACCCTTTGAATCGCTTATCCCTTAGCAATGTGACCTAAATTTATCCAATTTTGGCAGAAAAGTTTCCAACCTAAGGATGACAGAGGGAGGTGGATCAATTGTTTGGTAATGGTGAAGAAACTGACGAATTATAAAAAACCTTGATTGTAACATGGCAAGTACTTAGCAGCTTGTGTGCAGTAATAAGTAGGATCTTATAAAAATGCTTCCTGTCGGTCGGGTGAACTTTTGTC